>CM024799.1:12902911-13225411 GCA_014281875.1 Nibea albiflora
GTGAGTCTTACTCTTTGGCATACTGTCAAAAACTGTTTTTCCGATTATGACACACAAAATGTGTTTGCAATCATGGAAAAGTGAGAGTCAATTAGATTCTCCAAATAAACAGCCATGTGTTTTTTGTGCATTTTTTTTTTTTAGTTAAACACTGTTGTATCAAATCAAAATCAGTTGCATTCAAAATGTCACACCATCTTTCTGAGGTGCAGTGGGAAATTTTTTCTTTTCTGCCTCGCAAGTACATTTTCATCATATTCAGTATGTACATAAAACACACGTTCACATTTCCCGTTTTCATTTTATTCCTTTTTTATTTTACAACAACATACAACACTGTACATGTTGTCTTTTCTGTACAGAAGCTTTCCGGGAGCGTGTGACCAACACAGGCTGCAGTATACCAATGTCAGTGAAAAGCTCACAGGGTTTTATGTTCTTTTTTTTTTTTTTATTCCTCCCTTTAAAAATATCAATTTCATAAGAGGTACGTTAAAGTCTTCGTCATTTTGTTACTTTTTGTCTCAGTTTTGTCTGTCTACATGTCAAGAAACCGTCTGTACTCATCAGTAGGTAAGAAAGGCTATGTGTGAAATCTTTCTCTTCCTTTGTTGTCCTCTTCGTCTTAATCCCTCGCTTGTGGAGTGTGGCTGAGTCCTAGATCCAGTTATATCATCTGTCAGAGGTCTGTTAGTGCAAAGAAGGCACCGACTGCTATTCTCTTGCCACGGTATGGACACACACTTCCTGTGGGCCTGTGAGTGTAAGAATGGTGTGCTTTTCAGTTCTTGTAATCTTTTTTTTTTTTAATTCCTCTTTTTTTTTTTCCTGTAATATTTCCCTTTCCGTGGTATTTTCAGGTGAGCGTGAATCGGGAAATGACGTGGCGAGCCCATTGTCTTGTTTTTCTTTTGTGCTATAAAGTGGAACCAACGAGACAACTTGAGGACGCTACGAGACAAGGCGAGTTATCCACTCCCTGAATGACAGATTGAAAAAAACGGATAAGAAACTGTAAAAGTGAAAAAAACAACAACAAACAAACAAAAAAATCTGTAAACTGAATGCAGAATTGTGGAGGAAACGTATGAAAATAATAGAAAAAAAAATGTCAGGCCATAAAGAAAAAGTCACACTTTCACACCCTGAAACACATGATCATCACCTCACACGTCTATAAACAAAGGTTCCAACATGAACACACACATACACACAAAAAAACACACACAACACACACACACACTGTGTCATATGTCACAAACACACCTTTGTTTGTTAGCTTCACTCACACCCCTCTAAACAAATTCAAACTAACACACACACACATAACCGCAGGCACACACTCATACAAAAGATGAACAATAATGGATAAACCAAAGTTTATTTCATGGTTGCTGTATGGTTCCAGTTCAAACCGTGCTTTCTAAGATCCAGTCTGACTCACACCACCGCCCTTTGTCCGAGTCTCCATCCCCGTCTTTCGGGAGAAGCATCCCGCTCATTGATTGGCTCCTTTTGTTCCGCATTATGCGCCCTAATTTGGGCGCTCCTCCTCCCTGATGGGACGAGTGAGTCTTTGAGCCACCTCCTTCGCTGAGCGAGTACCTCCTCCTCGCCCTGCTCCTCCCTCCCTCATCCACAGGAGAGTCTGGTACTTGGCGGAGGAGGAGCCGCGAGGAGCCCTGCGCAGGATGGGCGTCTCTCTAAATCGGATGGAGGGGACGGGACTCCGGGGTGCCATGAGGGCTGAGAGAAAGGGATGGGGCATAGGGTGGCGGGGTTTGGTTGAGAGAGGTGGAGTTGTTGCGGTTAGTGTTGAGATTCTCCAGAGGGGTGGAGCAGGGGAGGAGGGCAGAGGAGGCGACGGAGGAGGAGGAGGAAGGAGGGCGAGGGGAGGAGGCGAGGAGGTTTTCGGGAGTAGCCGAGGTGTTCGAGCAAGCCGAGCCTGGCTTACTTGGAGCGGGCTTCCGCTTTGGCTTGGTCAGTGAACCGGTGGTGGGTGACGAGACGCCAGCTTGAGCTCTCTCTTCTCCCGCTTTCTCCCGTTCCTCAACCCAAGGCTGGCTGAGAACTGACGTAGCCGTGGAGCAGTCAGGCAGGGAAGAGTCGGACGACTGAGTCATCGTATCCTTGCCCCCTGCCCCTCCTCCTCCTCCTGCTGCTCCACTCCTTTTCTTCGAGCCTCCTGAGAGGTCGTCTAATCCGATTGAGCCGTGTTTAGAGGCGCTGGGAGTCACAGTGCATCCCTGCGACTGCTGCCCATTGTCTGTGAGTGAACGTTGGTCATCGACAGTGAAACACCTTTACTACCCTCACCAGGGTTGCACCCTGTGGATAAGACAAATTAAAGTTCGGTTCTTTCTTTCAGAGCTGAAATATGAAGAACTGAGCAATATGGCATCATCATGATATTAATGACATATGAGCTTAAACACTCCATTAAGATTTAAGTAGGTTTCTAAGTAGGTGATTAAAGGCATATCAAAAGAGATCAGCAATTATATAAGATAAGTTAAGATAAGTTATGCAATTATGCAAACGTGAACATAAACTTTGAGTTAATCAACCAAGATTCAGCAGCCAGGACAGTATCTTCTTGGGTCAGTATCATAACATATAAATGTTAGAGTTAGATTGGTTTCTGTGATCTAATTTGTTATTTAATAAAGTTTGAAGTACTGTATAAGTGTTTGCTGTTAAAATTGTTCATCTAACCTTACTTGTAAAAAAACCCCCCAAAAGTAAAGACATTACTAAATATTAATTATTTATTATTAAGCTGACAAATTACTTATATTAAGTTAAATTTTGGGCGACAGGTTGCACTGTCTAAACGGCCCATAGGTGTAAATGGTTGTTTATCTCTATGTGTCAGCCCTGAAATGAACTGACAACTTGTCCAGGCAGTACTCTGCCTCTTGTCAAATGTCAGCTGGGATCGGCTCCAGGCCCCTGATAAGGATCATATGCCCTTATAAGGGGTTATGGAAATTGAATGGATGTAAGTAAAATTTTTAAAAGGAAGTCAAAGTGGTTCAGTATTTTAAAGTCCAGGTTGTATTAAGTCAAAATGATGATGCAAAGTCACAACTATGACTCATGACAGTAGGCTAGTAGTTAAGGATAATACCGAATAATATCAATGTCCCCACTTGAATTTCAGCTAGGTGCCTAGGATAGCCTTGCATTTCTGTGCTTTAAGGTAAAATGCAAAACAAACAAACAGAATCTGTAAAAAAGACTATATCTCAGTTCATATCTCTCATGTGTGTAGAGATGTGGAATATATTCACAATTACAACGTCTTCCTGTCAGGAATGGGCTTCCACGAAATGTCAACGAGAAATGATAATCATGCAAGAATACATGGAATCAATGGTGTTTGGTTGGATGCTGCGGTATCTTAAATGTTTAGGTAATTAGGTAATCAGTATTAGACCAGGCTAGCATACTGCCACAATGTGAATGAAACCAATCATCACACTCTCTTATTCTCCTTTCTGGCCCGAGTGGATTTAGCGAGACAGGAAGAGACCCACCTTGTACCGTATCATTAGGATGATGATGAAAACGAGCACAGAGGCCACTATTATCCCTCCGATGATGATGATCATAGTCCCGCCGAGGAACTGAGACTGCATAAAATGACACCTCATGTACTCGGACTCGGTGGTGAACTGCACACAACCAACTACACACGTGTCGCTGTCAGAGAGGTGATGACATCATCGTAGATGGCCAGTACGCAGAGGTCATATTGAGTCCCAGCTGCGAGGTTGTTGACCAGAAAGTTCTTGCTTGAGGGGGGGATCATTCTGTGAAAAGAGAGGGACAGGAAATACAAATGTTTAATACAGAGTAACAATGCACGATAAGTAGAGGAATCCACTGGTTAAGTTAGCCTTTGGGTTCCCACTTATATAATCTGACATGGGGCAAAGTAGTGCTGGTGTCAAAGAATGCTGATTTTTTTGACTATCGTCTAAAGCCAATATGGTGACCCTCAGTTACACATTCAGGTAGGAGATGTTTGCATCATTACGATTCATTGCAAGACATGTTTGTGTCTTCCTGATGAATCTAAGTCCAGTGATCACCGTCCTTTTTAGCTCTGTTTTGGTCCCCACCACCATTTCCTGAGCAACTCGCTCTTTAGCTGCTGAATGTTCACCAGCCAACTGCATCTGTGAATTGCTGCCCTGAATCTGGACGCATTGGTCACAATACGTTTTGGTTTGTATGACCAAAGTAAAAGATGCTATAAGCGCTACACTACAAGTCACACCATTCTCAAACAAGTCATGTGATTCACTGTTAATATAAAAAAATAAACCTTCCCTAACCCTTAATCCATTTAAGTGTAATTAACGCACAACCTAAATAATAAATGTGCCCTCTGCAAAATAAACTGAAACAAAACAAAAACCAACTCTGAATGATTGAGAATCAATGCACTCAGCTCCACTGTGTATAGCTAGGTGCTAAATCCTCAAAAACAAAATCCAAAAGTCATCAGTGGGACAGAGACTATTTAAATGATTTATTATTGCGCAGGTGTTTGGGCCAGTTGTCCTTCCATAGGGTGCAAACTGGCAACAAAGTTTCAAACCAGGCACAAGTATACTTTTTCTATACTTTTTTTAGCAAAATCAATCTGAATCTCATTTTAGACAAATTCAAAATGTACTTTGCCACTTTGTGTTTCAAGCTGACGTTTGTCACATTGACTAGAGGATTTGCACATTTGCCCTTCAGCTTCTCTTAAAGGGCTTGTCAGCTTTCCTGGATTTGCTCATTAAAATGCTAATGATATTCCTCATTAAAACCAAAGGGGGCAACTAGTTCACAGTTTACCACCTTGAGCGCACTGAGAGGAGCAAAGGGCTATTTTGGCCAGGTTAAGCATCTGGTTTAGAGTTCAAGTTAAGTGAAGGTTATGAGAAGGTGTGATAGTTAGTATAAAGAGCCAAGGAATGAATGTAGGGGCAGGTCATCAGTGTGCCCTCAGTGGAATTACAGCACAAGGCTCTAAGTGTGTGTGTGAGCTTTTTATATGACCCCATGAATACTAATGGGACCCGTCTGAGAGCTGGCTGACCATGAGTGTTCTCCTCTTTGCTTCTCTTAATGTTTTCATCACTGTGGTGGTGAACCTTGGTCCCACACACAATCACACACACACACACACTCACAGACTCACACAATGCCATTATTTCAGCAGTTGAGACACATAAGTGACATTGAAATGTGCAGGTTAATGATAGGAGCGAGTGTCCCCCGACACCTACAAGTTCAATACAAGCAGCTACATTTGTATACACGCACCGCAGACAGAGATTAATTTCCCTATTATGGCTGTGGCCTTGGGCCTCATTTGTGTGTATGAATGTGTGAGTGGCTGTGTGTCACGTTAACCAAAAAAAGCATGAATATATTTGTGGTAAAATAATGTGTTTGTTTATTTTCCGCACATTCCGGGGTTACGTTTTTCTTGCAAGCTTAAACGCTGTTATCCTCTCAAACAGAGAAGCCTGTTTACCAGCTCATGACTGCATGTCTCTGGGATCTGCATTCATATACAGGATATAAGTAATATTGTATGTGAGGGAGTGCTGTTATACTGAATATCTGCACGGTTTGTGATTTTGTAGGCAGGTGACAGCAGGCCAAATGTGACGTGCTTTAATACAGTTCTACAAGCCCTATTTTGTAAAAAGTGACAACAGATTATGATTTGTTTGTTTATCTAATGAATTAATTGTCACAGAGAGAAATTGTTCCATAACAGGGACTGGGGGTGCACAGTTGCCAAGCAACACGTAAACATTTCCTGAACACTATTTCTGAGCTCCTATGTGCAGGTCTATGTGTCACCGCAGGCCAGCTGCATTGTATCATGTATGCAACCAGTGAAATAAGAGATAAGATAAGAAACGATAAGAGAACAAGAGTCCGCTGATACACACGGCAGATGGTGAATTAACAAGTGTTTGGAGTCTTTGTCAATTCGGCGTGTTATCAGATCCACCAACAAGAACTTATTTTACTTAATTTACTTAATGTTCTCCACATTATATGGTTGTCTCCTACTAAAATAACGCTGGTAGTGAGTTCTTGAGATGATGATCCAAAATGTAAAGTCTGTACGGAAATACAGTTTACGTCTTTGAATTATATTGATGCTGAATTGACAAGAAGATGTTGTTCTTACGGTCACGTGAGGATTTTTTTTAATGTCATATTTCTTAGGTTAATTCAAACTACTTCTGTACACAACGTTAGAAACAATAGGTGACTGCCGTAGTTATTGATTCCATTAATGGCTGAGTATCCATTACTGACAGTGACTGATCATTATCAGTGAATCATATTCAGTTTCCCATCGGCAGTATGTAATAAATGGTTGCCCCCCGTGTGTGTTTATTACTTGTAAAACTACATTCATCTTTGTGGTACGAAGTTTGTTACAACCTGAGATAGATGAGCACATCTCTTATGCATTAAATCATTTTGGCATTATTTTGTTTCAGATTTCATGTTTTTTTATGAATATACAATTTAAATTGGTTACAAAGCCACAATAAATGAGATAAAATGATGAGGCACTGCTGGCAGGGATGGAATGCCATTCTTCCCAAAAGATATCCATATGATGTTTTGTTGATGGATGTCCTGTCAGTCCACAATCTCGAAAACATGTTCTGTGAACTGTGTAGTATATGTACACCAACAAAACTCCTGTCCTCGCCATCGCTGCTGTTATCCACCTTGAGCAATATCTTACCGCTCTAAGTGGATTAATACAAGGATTCCAAGTTCAATTCCAAATGGCGAACGTTTCTTTAAGTTCCATAAACCACTTCTTGTGTTTGGGTCAAAAAAATCTATGAATGGGCAGTAGTTATGTAACGTGACTGAGGGTTTGTTTCAGCTTAGCCATGTATCCGCATGAATAAATGACATTGTCCCTTTTCTCCACCTCAGGAACTTTTGCTTCCAAGAACCCATTAGCTACATGACTCCTCCTGGACACAGCCCACATCACAGTGTTTCTAAACAAAACCCATCCAACCAGACACTCTGGCCAATGGAACTCCAATTGCATAGCTAGTTTTCATTGTCACGTGTAAGCTAAGCTGTCATCATCTATAATTCATAGATACAAGGAACAATCAAGATATTGATAATGTGTTTGTGCTGTTTAGCTTATGCCGCGCTTCACAGAGTACAATTTTCATGGAAATGAGTGGATTTTCCTTTTTGTTTTGCCTACGATTATTTCTTGAGCCGTTAGCATTGTGAACTCATCCAGACCTGACCTCATTCATGTGGCTAATTTCTTTGTGTCTGAGCTGGATCTTGCTGCCAGTATTTTGAAGCCCTACAGTGGGCAGATGATTGCCTTGGCCGAGACTATTACACTAATCTATCTACTCGTGCTCTGCCAAGCCCTCAGCCCAGGGCGCCAGTGTCTGTGTGGTGTTTCTTGGTTTCATTACACTTTCATTACACAAGAGAAAGTGTCTGCATGTATGCTCCTCTATGGGGATCCCTTTGGGTACTTATGCCTATCTGCAGTATATATGTATTTACTGTACATGCATGTGTGTGAGTTCTATTGCAGTACTCTATCCTCCCATGGCAGCCTCCTCTTCCCAGTGGCTGTCACTGTGTCTGGCTTGCTGCCAACATTCGATCACTGCTATAGCTCTACATGCTGCTAAACCGCCTCATTGTGTGGGCATCGTGCACGAATGCGAGCGCACCGCGGGGCTTGTTGCGTGTTAATCAACTCTAGCTTTTCCTCACTCAAGCTGGGGACAAAGCCAGGGGGGACAATGTGATCTCCATTAGTTGCACTCATCTTTTGACTCAAGACAAATGGTTGCCTCCATGCACGGTGAACTACTGATACAGATTGTTCTATTTCAGGGCCATTTCACTTGATTAAATATTGGACAAAGCCTCACAGGCCACAAACATATATTATTCCGGGAGGGAATTTATGGCAATGTTTCAACACACAAGAACAAGGATTCCAGGTCGAGCTGGAGCCGTGTGATAAGGGACTAGGACTTTTAATAACTCAGCTGTAGTTCCCCTGTAACAGCAGAGCCAAGAGAGACCATTTGTGACAACAACTTCCAATGTTTGCAAATGATATTCACTGCTCTGGGCTAGCTCATTATTTCATATTGCTGCAGGGGAATATTGTTTTTTTCATAAGGTGAGTGGAAGTTGTCCAGTTCTGAAAAAAAAAAAAAACTCTGGTGTTCTGGATTAAACTTTGTTTTCACTTGGGAACATGTGATGTCCAGGAGTTGGATTCACCAGTCAACGGTATGTTGTCACTGACATAAAGGAATAGTTTGCCATTTGTTTGCCGAGATTTGTACGGTAAATGTGAAGTCACCGTTAGCAGCTGGATAACCAGCTACTGGTGGAAGCTTAATATTTTCCAAACAGACACAAATAAGTCTGTCTCTCTTTTAAAAGAACACCATCTACGAAATTAGTTGCATTAGATGTTTCACAATCTGATGCCTGACAATTGAATAGCTGGTTTACACAATTGGATGTACTTTTATTTTAAATAAAAGACAACAACGGCGAAACTCTATCTCGATCTAAACTCTAATTAGATGTGACCAAATGCATGAGAACAAGCTACTTATGGTGAGGTGGAGCTTCGAGAGTGAGCTTCGAACAACGTACACCAAACCCCAGATAATCAAGCTGTTTCAGCTGTTTAAAATGTTCTCGGTACAAGCAAAAGAAGAATGTAAAATTGTGGCCAAAAATTGTGTTGGCTATATTGCGACTACCCACCCGCATCAGAAGTGTTTTGAACGGAAAGAACATTGTAAAACTGCACAGCAGTATTGCCCAAACAGGGAGCAAAATGTGGGTCACAGATATCTAGGTTGTCCAATTATTGCCAGAAAATAGTCCTCGGGTGCTTCTGGCTAAAGCCTCCCATGCTACCGTGATGCAAGCTAGTCTAAATAAAATAGCCTGAAACGTGGAAAAAAACTTTGTCAGTTAAGTCAGCAAAGCACACACATACACACACACACACACACAATTCTTTACAGTGCACATATTCTCACATGCTTCTTTTTGCTGTTATATAATACTATAATAAACGGCATCATGATTTCTATGACTCAACAATCAAGCAAACGATCTCACATGACAGTGCACCACACTCTAAGGCACATGGGTAAAATCAGACCAGTTAAGAATAACTGGTTTCAAAGCACAAAGAGAAGAGGATTAATGGTAGTTCAACTCCTGCCCCATTACTGTTGACCTCAAAGCTAATGTGGCTTACACAGAAGATGGCACAATGCCATGCTAATAGGTCTGAGTCTCTCAGGCAGACAGAAAACATTGCAGAAGCTAGCTTCTTATCTCTGTTTTACCATGCATAATGCCCCTGATGGCAGAGCTAATGGTTAACAAGCACTCCACACAGCTTGTAGTCAGAGGTGGAACAGAGATTTTGAAGTGAGCCTTGCTAACACCTTTTTCCCCCTCAAAATCAGAAAGAACACTGAAAATGTCAGCCCCTAGCTAGTAGTCTAGCAATACTTTCATAGTTTCACCATGAAGCTAAACACTGGCGGTAACAGCTCATGGGATTATGTTAATATTGTGCCCCCAAACAGGGTAATATATATTGCTACAGTTCCCAACAACACAGATTTATACTTCATTTAAATACCAGTGTGCAAACAATATCCAAACACCATAACTATCCCCACCCTTTGATTTGCTCTTATCTTGATCACACATTAAAATAACTGAGAGGGAAAAAAAATAATTTGAAGGTTCTTTATGTGAAATATTCCTTTCAAGAAGTCCTCTCTTATTAGTGAAATTAGATGTTGAGAACAACAAACATATTTGTTTCATCTTATCATTCATATCTTTCAAGGTGAAGCAGGGTATAGTGGCCCATTTTTGGGGGTTTTAAGAATCATGGAGTAATGAATTACTGGCTCCAGACACTATAAATAAAAGATCTAACAAAACAAAGTTTAGTTCTGAATGAGTTTAATTAATACGGATAACGTGCCTAGAATTGCAGATCAAATTGAGTTTTAGCAACTGAAATAGTCAAAGACATTTTAGATGGAAAGGACAGCAGATAGGCAGCATTTTGATTTTTAACAGTGATTATGTTAGATGTGAAACCACAGAAAATGATCAATCAACTCTCCAACTGCAACTCAACCAACCTAGCACCCACAGCAGGCGGACAAAAGTTATACTGACTCTCTGGTAAACATGGCAGAGCAATTATCAGGCGTTATCAGCAACAGAACTCCAATAAATGCTTATGCTCTGTGACTACTAGATATGCAAATGGGCAACATCAAAAGGGGATAATACGCCAGTGTTGATTATTAGAGTTTCAGATGAAGTTATATTGAATTGAAGTCATTTACATCAAGCATGTGAAGAACAAAATGACCTCCATTTAAAATTATGCCAAACAGTGACAACAGGTTCATTTCTTTATTCCTCTCTAAACACAACCAGTCACTCTGAATGGCCTGTCACCACTATTTAAACACAACTGAACTGAATTTGAATGTTGCGGTTTATAAAATTGAAGCAGTCGGATATTTTTCTTTCAAAAATATACATTTAATGACTTGTCAACGACGAGTCAGTAAATCACACCAGTCTGTGATCTCAGGAATGAAGACGAGCAGCCGAGGCTCTTATTTTAACATCTCCACTTCCTTATTCTGAAAGAAAAGGAAGGAGGCGCCACACTTAGCAAGATCTCATTACTGCTGAGCTCAGTGCAAACGAGCACCGCGAAGTAGATGTCAAAGTGCCATGCGAACGAAAAAACTGTCCCAGATGCGGGGAAGACGTTTATCAGCACTATATGTAGCTGGGTGTAGACCTCCATCTGCCCAGCTCAGCTCCATTCTTCCTGTCAGCTGAGTCATCTACATCTCTCTTTAATGCTAAGCTTGGCTCCTTCTATACTTTTTTCCCTCCATCTTGTCGTTTTTTTCCCCCCCTCATCTGGGACTCCTAAGTCTATTTTTTAAGTCTCCCACACATTTCTTTCATTTCTCTCGTCATTTCTCGTTTTACTGTCTTTTTTCCCTATTTTTGTTCCCTCCTACCTCTCTTCCATCCTTCCTTTTTTTCATTTGTCAGTCCTTCCTGAAGCTATTCCTTCTTTTCTCTCTTTAATTTAACCACCGTTCTTTCCTTCTCACTTCTTCCCACCTTCCTCCTATTGTTATTAACCCTTTATTCTTTTCTTCTTTCCATTTTCTACCGTAGCCTTTCCTCTGAACTTACTACCTATGACCTATGCCCTTTTTACTCCATCCTCTCTTCTAATCTGTTTTTTTTTTTTTTTTACAATGCACTCCATTTATCCTCCCATCTCGTTATTTGGTTCTTTTGCTCCTTCTCATTCCCTCATCCGATGGAGGAGTCATAAAAAATGTTCCTCATGTTCTGTTTGTCTCTTGTTTCCTTCGCTTTTACCAGCCCTTCTTCCCTTCAGTAACATCCGTTCCCTCTATACTACTTGTCTGCATTTAAAACCCCATAGACTACTTACAGCAATAACCGCGTTTACGTTAGACCTACGATATGTTTATGGGGCTATAAAATCAGAATTGGAACATTACGGCGGGATAAAGGCGGATGTGTTTTCACGCCTTAGCACAGCTGAGCTAAGGTGTTATACCTGGGCCGCAGGGACTATTGGCAAGGATAAACTCTTTCTCTCTCCTAGTGAGAGACAGAGCTGGGGGGAAGAGAGGGGTGGTGGTGGTGGTGGTTACTTTTTAAAAGCCTGGATTCATCCCCACCCCCCTGTAGTGAAAGCCTCATAAAAATACACTTGCCACACAATTTGCTTGATGTGTAGTTTCTTTGGCAAATGGCAACCAGCCCCTGTAGCTCGATGGATCTGCTGGAAGTGGAAAAACAACCGCTGAAAGAAGACACAGAAAGAAAAAAGGGGAAAAAAAAAAAACAGAACAGGCAGAGCAGATGAGGACTGGGGATGAGGGTGAATGGGTTTCTTGTGTGTGTCTCCGTCCAGCACTTTGGTGAATGTCAAAGAAGCGTTATATTGTATGTCCTACATGTATGCAAGACAAAACAAGATTTGGCAGATGTTTTCGAAGCATCTTTTTATCTACAGGTGTCTACATTCTACCTGAGCCTTCATTAACCATTCGTATTATCGTCATAGATAGAGATATAGCTGTTCTGTCAAACAATTGTCCTTCCTTGAAACAGCCTGCTTCCTCAGCGATCCTCATCATACACTGTTATCACTGCTGCTTTCTTGTATTGTGTTCTTTATATTGCTTTTTTAAATTCTTATTTGTGCTTACTGAGCTACTGCCATCCTGCATCCAACGGCTATGAAGAAAAGTATGCAATTACTTAAACCTCCAATACACTAAGTCAACATAAGCTGTGTCCTTTTTGGGAAGTATACATATAACAATAAACATGGTCACACAATCAATCCAATAGGCTGAAATAATAATAATAATAATACTAATAAATAATAATAATAATAAAACTCAACAAAACTGTTTTTCAGATTAAAAGCAAATGTCTCTCTGTTCAAGGCACACGTCTTTATCAGCCTTTACACCACCGTTATTGTTTAATCTATTTATCGACGAAAACAATACATCTCCTCAGCCTATAATTGTGCAGTCATTCTTTCTATAATCCCAGAATGGCTTGCATTTATCCAGATCCTTAATTAAGGGCAATAATTGTCTCTAAGTCTGAAGAAGACCGCATCCTAAATTGCGGTCGTTTATGGTGATCGTTTTTGATGCGGGCAGCTAGTTTTACTGACATCATCCACGCAGCTTTGTGAATTGTGCAATAAAACCAGTGAGGTGTTAAATCCCACAGTCTGCATTCACTGCTTTCTCCGTGGTAATGTGGTAATGTGGTAAAAGGTCAGCACAGGATTTCACTGACATCAGCCTTCCCTTGACCTGACCCTGAATGAGGGGTTAACACCTAAGGCTGAGACAAAGGCTATGTGAAGGACTTCATTTAGTTCCTTACAGGAACAGAAAAGAGACAACAGACAGCCAAGGTCTGACGAATGTCAGTGTCGTTAGCAATAAAAAAACGCGAGTGTAGTTCTGTGAACACATCTTGCCGAGGCCAAAATCATATGTCCGTCCGTCCGTCTTCTTCCGCTTATCCGAGGGCGGGTCGCGGGGGCAGCAGCTTCAGCAGGGAGACCCAGACTTCCCTCTCCCCAGCCACTTCGTCTAGCTCTCCCAGGGGACCCCAAGGCGTTCCCAGGCCAGCCGCGAGACATAGTCCCTCCAGCGTGTCCTGGGTCTTCCCCGGGGCCGCCTCCCGGAGGGACGTGCCCGGAACACCTCACCAGGGAGGCGTCCAGGAGGCATCCTCACTAGATGCCCGAGCCACCTCAACTGGCTCCTCTCGATGCGGAGGAGCAGCGGTTCTACTCCGAGCTCCTCGCGGATGGCCGAGCTTCTCACCCTATCTCTAAGGGAGAGCCCAGCCACTCCACGAAGGAAACTCATTTCGGCCGCTTGTATCCGCGATCTCATTCTTTCGGTCACTACCCAAAGCTCGTGACCATAGGTGAGGGTAGGAACGTAGATTGACCGGTAAATCGAGAGCTTCGCCTTTCGGCTCAGCTCCCTCTTCACCACGACGGACCGGCGCAGAGTCCGCATCACTGCAGAAGCCGCACCGATCCGCCTGTCAATCTCCCGTTCCGTCCTTCCCTCACTCGTGAACAAGACCCCGAGATACTTGAACTCCTCCACTTGAGGAAGGATCTCAACCCCGACCTGGAGACTGCACTCCACCCTTTTCCGGCTGAGAACCATGGCCTCGGATTTAGAGGTGCTGATTCTCATCCCAGCCGCTTCACATTCGGCTGCGAACCGCTCCAGAGAGAGCTGAAGGTCACGATCCGATGAAGCCAACAGGACCAGGTCATCCGCAAAAAGCAGCGACCCAATCCTGAGGCCACCGAATCGTAGCCCCTCAACGCCCTGACTGCGCCTAGAAATTCTGTCCATAAAGGTTATGAACAGAATCGGTGACAAAGGGCAGCCCTGGCGGAGTCCAACTCTCACAGGAAACAAGTCCGACTTACTGCCGGCGATGCGAACCAGGCTCTGACACCGAGAGTACAGGGACCGGACACCCCGTATTAACGGGTCCGGGACCCCATACTCCCGGAGCACCCCCCACAGCGTTTCCCGGGGGACACGGTCGAATGCCTTCTCCAAGTCCACAAAGCACATGTAGACTGGTTGGGCAAACTCCCATGCACCCTCCAGGACCGTGCTGAGGGTATAGAGCTGGTCCACAGTTCCACGACCAGGACGAAAACCACACTGCTCCTCCTTGGATCCGAGGTTCGACAATCTTGCGGACCCTCCTCTCCAGGACCCCCGAAAAGACCTTCCCAGGGAGGCTGAGAAGTGTGATCCCCCTATAGTTGGAACACACCCTCCGGTCCCCCTTTTTGAAGAGGGGAACCACCACCCCGGTCTGCCAGTCCAGAGGCACTGTCCCCGATGTCCACGCAATGTTGCAGAGACGTGTCAACCAAGACAGCCCCACAACATCCAAAGCTTTGAGGAACTCCGGGCGGATCTCATCCACCCCCGGGGCCCTGCCACCGAGGAGCTTTTTGACTACCCTCGGCGACTTCAGCCCCAGAGATTGGAGAGCCCACCACAGGGTCCCCCGACTCCGCTTCCTCAGTGGAAGACGTGCTGGTGGGATTGAGGAGGTCTTCGAAGTATTCCTTCCACCGACCCAGGACATCCCCAGTCGAGGTCAGCAGCACCCCGCCCCCACTGAACACAGTGTTGACAATGCACTGCTTCCCCCCGCCTGAGCCTCCGGATGGTGGTCCAGAACCTCCTCGAAGCCGTTCGAAAGTCCTTCTCCATGGCCTCAACCAAACTCCTCCCACGCCCGAGTTTTTGCCTCTGCAACCGCAGAAGCTGCGTTCCGCTTGGCATGTCGATACCTGTCAGCTGCTTCAGGGGTCCCACAGGCCAAAAAGGTTCTGTAGGCCTCCTTCTTCAGCTTGACGGCATCCCTGACCACCGGTGTCCACCAGCGGGTTCGGGGGTTGCCGCCCGCGACAGGCACCGACCACCTTGCGGCCACAGCTCCGGTTGGCCCGCCTTGACAATGAGGCACGGAACAAGGTCCATTCGGACTCAAATGTCCCCCACCTCCCCCGGGACATGAGTGAAGCTCTCCCGGAGGTGAGAGTTGAAACTCTTTCTGACAGGGGATTCAGCCAGACGTTCCCTAGCAAACCCCGCACAGAACGTTTGGGTCTGCCAGGTCTGACCGCCGTCCTCCCCCACCATCGGAGCCACTCACCACCAGGTGGTGATCAGTTGACAGCGCCGCCCCTCTCTTCACCCGAGTGTCCAAACACATGGCCGCAAAATCCGACGACACAACCACAAAGTCGACATCGAACTACGGCCGAGGGTGTCCTGGTGCCACGTGCACATATGGACACCCTTGTGTTTGAACATGGTGTTCGTATGGACAATCCATGACGAGCACAGAAGTCCAACAACAGAACACCACTCGGGTTCAGGTCAGGGGGGGCCGTTCCTCCCAATCACGCCACTCCAGGTCTCACTGTCACTGCCCACGTGAGCATTGAAGTCCCCCCAGAGGACGAGGGAATCCCCCAGAGGGAGCACTCTACAGTTACCCCCCTCCAAGGTCTCCAAAAAGGGTGGGTACTCTGAACTGCTGTTCGGTGCGTAAGCACAGACAACAGTCAGGACCCGTCCCCCCACCCGAAGGCGAAGGGAGGCTACCCTCTCATCCACTGGGGTAAACCCCATGTACAGGCGCCAAGCCGGGGGGAAACAAGCATTCCCACCCCCGCTCTGCGCCTCTCACCGGGGGCAACTCCAGAGTGGCAGAGCATCCAACCCTCTCGAGGAAACTGGTTCCGGAGCCCAAACTGTGCGTAGAGGTGAGCCCGACTATATCTAGCCGGTACCATCTCAACCTCGCGCACCAGCTCAGGTTCCTTCCCCGCCAGAGAGGTGACGTTCCACGCCCCCCAGAGCCAGCTTCTGCAGCCGGGGGGTCAGACCGCCAAGGTCCCCTCCTCCGACTGCCGCCCAACTCTCTGCGCACACCGCCCCCCGAGATCCCTCCCACAGGTGGTGGGCCCATGGGAAGGGCAAAATCATATGATACGTGCATAATAGGGTAAAGTTTGGATCTGGATTTTATATTACATCTCCTTTATCTAGCAGCAAAAGATCTTTTGTGCCACACTTGAGAGCCCCTCTTCTTCCTCTGCCCTTTGAAATTGGTCAATTCAAAAATATTCATTGGTAAATTGAGGAGTATGAGCTGTGTGTAATGTGAAGTGGAAAGTGTGTCTCTTATACTGTACAAATTGCGATGATTTAAGAGAGCCAGTGTTCTATGAAATGGCTCAACAAAACCCTGAACGATCTGTGGTGAACAGATCATAAGAGCATGAATGGGAATGGTCATTTTCATTTTGATGCGTTTAAGTGCGTTAACTGTCGAATAGGCTGCAAAAATAAGGCAAGGTGGGTTATTTAACAGTATTTATTCAGAGTATTTGTTTTAGTGCTACACTGGGAATGTTAATGGCAGTGAGCTGGAAATGATTGCTGTATACACATAATACATTCTGATTGCTCTACAATCTAGGTTGATCACTTAAAGTGGTGTCATATTTCTATATAACAGCTGCATTGTTGTGATACAGTATGACAAACTGCTGGTAAGTCACTTCTTACAGCGGTTGATATTGAACCGATGACACCTAATTAAGCTGGCAGAAGGTTATCAGCAGCATTTACTTTACTGCAGTGTAGCTTCTTGAGCTAACACTGGCTTCCAAGAGTCAAGCCCAAAATATTAAAGGTTCAGACTGACCTAAAAGTCTGTGTAAAGGCAATTCTGAGATTTCTTTCAAAATACATTACATATGTTGGAAAATAGTTGCTGAAAAGACTTTGAACAATATACTGCTGAAATGTCAGTTTTTCAGTCCAGGATTTTGTGGGCGGTCCTAAAGGGTGGCTCGATGACACCCTGAGGCACCCTGAGCAAACCCCTGCACCCCTAGCAGAGCGATAGAGATGAATTCATCTTGCTCAGAGTGTTCCAGAGTTAGTCATGTCTTTTTCTGAGCTCAGTTGCTTCAAAGTTTCTTCTTGACTGCTCCCATGAGTGGGCGTGGCTTCAGCAGAGACGCCCTCACAGTCCCGGAGCTGAGAACACTGCCTCATTTCTGATCACTGATCAGAGAATATCCACTTTTCAAATAATTAGTTAATTGTTCAGCCATTCTTCACAAGAAAATCACTCCCATTTGCATGTGTGCAGTAGGCCTACCTCCAGAATAGAAAAACAATGCTTAAGAAGCTGCAGGACAGGCGTTAAAACACTAGTACTGTATCAGTAACTGTCTGTCTCAAGTGTCAGCTCCAGCAGTGCTGTTCTGCAGCTAATCATGACCTCCCTGCAGAAGGAGCGGTGGGTGGGGTTTCCCTGCAGGGATTAATGCAGAATCAAGTATTGCAATGAGCAGGGTATTGCATGACCGCAAGGTTAACATAACTGGGAGGATATGCCCCTAAAAACTCACTTGTCCTGTTTGTGCAGAGAGCTGAATTCACAAAGTGAAGGAAATATACAGCAGCCCTCCCCACGCGCAAGGGCATTATGCTGAGGAGGTGGGGAGTGCAGAAATGTCAATGCGCGACAAATCAATACACTCTCACTGAACTTAAAAAGTAAGTGTTATGTCTGTGACAATAGGACCAGTCCTCCCTTGTCTGTCAGTCTCTTCCCTCCTAATCTCTCGCCCCCGTCATTTCCCTATGCTTTCCACACCTCTATTCCTATTCCCCCTCTTTTTTGTATTCTCTTTCTCTGTCCCTCTTGTCTTTCTCCTCTCAGTTTGGGTAATGGAAAAAGAAAAGAAAAAAAGGAGAATCAATGGTTACTGCTTTGTGCCAGCAGAGGTGTTGAATGGAAATCATCTGCTATCTAAAGACAATTGGGCTGCAAAATAACACGGCGAAACACAAATGACTGCAGCTTCAAAGACGGGAAGAAAGAAAGACTTTGAGTGGCGTGACGGACTGAGGAAGGATCAAGGGTGGTGGTGAAAGGCTATCAAATCACTCCTCCTCCGTGCCCCCGCAGGAAGCTGTTTATTTTTGTGGCGCTCTCCAAATTAAGACTTATCCACAAGTCTCATGCTAAACGTATGAATCATCTCTGCAGGACGACTGCGGCCCTACAAAATGTACAAAAGCTTCGGTGTGCTATTGCGAATAAGAGAGAGAGCACCAGAGAGGAAAAGCTATCTCGATGTGAAAAGCGATGACGCTATCTTTGGAAGACAGACAGCTTTAAATCCCATCGGCGCCGTCTCTCCATGATGCATTCTCTGAACGGGGTTAAGTGCTGATGAATTATGTACAGAGAGTCGAAATAATATGCAAGGCAGATAATACCAGCGGATTTTGACTGATCACTGTTTGTTAATGACGTACTGGTGTCGTCATAGAGAAGTAAAGGCCGCAAGAGATCATGGATCACAAATTCATAGCTCATAATGAAAGAATCAGTCCTTTGAGATGTATTTAATAGCAACCTAGAGCACTGTCGTGATTATGACCCAGACGGTCAATCTCAATGCTCACCCAGCTCTTGATGATAATGCGTACTGATGAAGTATGTATGGGGATTAGTGGTGATATGAAAGGCAGATAATACTGTCAGATTTCCCTACAAAAAGCTCTCTGTGTTTGTTAATTCCCTCTTCCCCATTTCACCGGAGTAAATATTTAGCTCAAATAACAATCATTCCCTGCGAGATCGATCTAATCTGTGTAATCCTGAGCAAACGGCAAAAGTCAAGAAAGACTAGCAGTGCTCTCCCTGCTCAGGCCGTCCTGGTGAGTCAGCCGCACAGGGTGAGCTGCGTTGTTTCGCCAGGCTTGGCTGCAGATCATGAACTTTCTCACGTCGCGGTTTGCTTGCCATCTTACTGTCCACCCCTGTCTCATCTCCATGTTAGTCTAATTTGCCCCGACATGAACTATCTGTCCGTGTCATCTAATAAACAATGGCATACAGTCTCTCTATATGCTCTCACATAAACAATGCAACCAGACACTGATTTACACGATCAAAGCATTATAGGACCCCCGTAGCAACCCCGTTGTAGGGCTCTTGTAACACTCTTGTAGCACTGTTGTAGAGCCCTTGCTTCGTTGTAGCACCCTTGTTGGGCCCTTGTAGCACCCCATAGCATCCTCTTAGTACCCTTACAGTGCCACTGTAATGCACTTGTAGCCCACTTCTTTGCGCCCTCATAGCATACTCATAGTACCCTTGTAGCGACAGGATGCCAACAGGATCATTAAAATTGCATCTCATCTACTGTAATTTAATCTATACAGGTCAGACTTGGGTAATCCTCCACCTCCACATTAGCCATATCACGGTTCTGTTTCCATTCTGTAAACTGTCTGACTCTAATGTGATGGACATCACGGTGACGCAGTGATTCTGTCAATCTTACCTGTAACCAGTGAGTCATCTTGGCTCCCATTGTACTGTATCTGGAACATCCTAATGCCGGGAATATTCCTCTGGAAGTTGAACTTGATCAGTGCTGTTGATGACGTGGCCTCAGCCGTCACCACCCTTTTATCCACCCCTCCTTTCACATCACTTGTCACGTTGCTCCCATTGGCTCCGCCTCGGGACGTGGAAATATCTGATGATCCTGGATCAGGCTCCTGGATGTTATTGGTGTTGTTGGAGATGTGGGGGAGTTTTATAATAACCAGTTCTACTGTCTGGTGAGCTTCACCAGCAGGGTTGGAGGAGATGCAGGTGAAGGAGCCAGTGTCTTTTACAGTACTGATGAGGATATCCAGAGTCCCATTGGTGTAGACCAATGTTCTGGAGGAGTTAGATACTAGTTTGCCCTCAGGAGAGATCCAGTGGATAGCTGGCTCTGGATCACCTCTTGCCTTGCACCTTTAAAGAGAGAAAACCAGTACAGTGGAGGATATAAGACACAAGAGAAGTATACAGTGGAAGCATGGCATTGTTCCTGGATTTGATCCACCTTCTGTATTAACTTAAACATTAATTTAAGTTAGAAAGAGTTTTAGCCTGGGTGTCTGTTAGCTCGGTTGGTAGAGCATCCGCCCCATGTTCAAAGGCTCAGTCCTAGCCGCAGTGGCCCTTTGCTGCATGTCATTCCCTGTCTCATTCCTGTCACTCTTCATTTGTCTCTATACAATAAAAAACCTTACATTACAGTTGAATTTTGCACATACACATTGGGTACCAAAAAAGTGAGTACCTACCTACTAGGACAAAGAACATACCAAGAAATGAAAGGTATTTCTTTCAGTTGTCTTTCAGTTCTTCAAAGTTACAGAACAGGTATTTACTTTTTTTGGCTATGAAGCTCTGGATATGTAATCAGTATTGTCTATGGAATGAATCACAAGTTTCCAGAGCCCAGGTAACAGTTCATGTTTCATTTTCCCCAATCAGTGGTCCCAAAAACTTATTTAATTTGCTGTCACAGAAGGCAAAGAAAACTACTCAAGTACATAGTCACAGCTCTAGAGTTTAAGGCCTTATGACAACTAAAAACACTGATTGTGCAAAAAAGGGATAATGGGTTATGGAGGTTTGAAGCCATTGAAGAAAAAAATTGCTCTCTCTATTCATAATCGTGCATTTCTTATAATAAGCTTTTGTAGGGTCCATGACTGAATTGAAATGGGTGCAATAACAAAGTACTTTTAACTCATCAAAATTATAAGCAGTCCAAAATTAGGGGAACATATATGATTGGGGTCATTGTAACTCTTCTCATTTTCTGTAATTGTAATTGCAGTGAGGTGCAATGAAAAACAATTCTCTAAAAAAAAACTTGCACGCATTTTCCAAACATGGTTGTCTAATGCCAAATATGAACTAAAGAGAGCTCCAAATTATATTATTATTATAGGCTACTGTAGAAGTGAAAAATGACAAATGAAAGCAGCCAAATATATATATATTTGAAAGGAATACAAAGTATATAATCACGTAAAATACTGAGTAAGTCCAAAACTAGAAATGCAACCATATACTCTCCTATGGTTCCCCGGTTTATTGCATTTTAATGCGTTAAAATGGATGCTGTGAAAGAAGAGATATGTGGTTGGTTGACCCTTTGATGACTCTGTACCTAAACCTCATGAATGGAGCTGAAGACAAGACACAATAAAGGAAGGAGAATAGCGTCTCACTGATTTACTTTACCTCCCGCTTCCAAATTTCATCATAATTCCACATTTGAAAACATAACATCTATCATGATTGGAAGTGTGTGACCAATATATATGCAAATGAAGTAATCATCATCTCTCAGACCTGCTGTTGCCGTGATTTAGTTTCGTCCTCCTTAAAATTTTAGCGTGATGTCCCTGTCTTGTGCTTCATTGAACAGTAGGGCATTCCGTGTAGTCCCAAGAGGCTTGTAAACATAATGCACAACTACAGAAATTAAAATAGACTGTGTCTATGTCTGTGTTTGTGTGTTGGGGCAATAAGGGAACTGTTGACTTTTAACCATTGCATGTGTATGGACTATTTTTTTTATTATTTTTTTTTACTATTTCTCAATTAAAACAATGGATACCTGAGTGCAACTCTCTGCCCTTCAAGCACCCTCATCTCATGGGAGTATCTGGTGATGAGTGGAGGTTCACAGAGAAACTCCTCCTCAGGAATGGACCAGAAGTATCTTCCAGAGAGGTGTTGGGGTGAAGCGCACGTCTCCAGGTCATCCTCTCTGTTCAGCCTTCGCAGCCATAGTAGCTCACAGTTACAGTGGAGAGGGTTCCCACCGAATGACAATGCAAAAGAAGAGGAGGTCAGGATCCCTGACGTGGCCAGTACCTAGTAGGAAGAAACAATGATCAGATTTAAAAGAGAACTGGAACTGGAGAAACTGGAAGAGTGATTGTATGAATCACCATCGCAAGAAAACAACGTAGTTCAAAAAAGCTTGAATCTTAAATTTGCTTTAAACAGATTTACAATAATTTGATTGGTCCACTAAGATAGCAGATGCCCCATTGGCTGCAGTTCCTATAGTGCCCCAAAGGCAAATATCTTTTTCATCTCATCTGTAAACTGAGCATGGAATCGTTCTCTACCCTTCCATGAGACGTGAAAATCTCATTATATCTCGCCAGTTCCGAGATACGTACTCTACATTTCTCACATCAGTTAATCCATACACACAAATGAAATGCCTGATTGTGTTGAAGAGTTTTAGGCCCTTGGCTGGTTGAAATGCAAAGCTGGGAAGAAGACCTGGGCTCGCTGAAAAAGTGGATCTGGCGGCAGCTTTTGGAGTTTATTAGAGGTGACGTCCAGACGGTTGAGCTTCTGGAGGAGGGAAAACGTCCCCTCTGGAATGAAGTCCAACATATTGTGGTCTAAACTCAGTGTATGGAGGCTGGTCATTTTCTGCAGGAGTGACAGGGGAACGCAGACAGAAGTACAATGAGGAAGTTAAGAACATGCATACAGGATACATACATGGAGGAAAACTGTTTTGACACTTTCTCCATGTCCTTTTTATCTCTCACTCCAGTCCTTGATACCCAGTGGTGATGAGAGAGATGTTAAAGTTGAATTACAGTGATATCATGTCTATTAGCCATTATTATACAGCATCTGTTCATCAAACTATACTATAACCACGCAGTCATCTCAAATTCTGAGTATGTGTGTATGTATCTTTTATTATATCTTTTTAAGTATTCTGGTAAACTGATCCGGCTGATGCTCTGACATGTCTAATGCATGGAAATTGCTTAGAAATTTAAAAAATCCTCTTTAGTGGAAAGATCAATAACAATATAACCTGAAATAGTCCACATAATGGCCTATAAATTACCAAAAAGGTTTTATGGTCATTTTATTGTGCCTGGGATTGGCTTTTTTAAACGACCTCCAGCCAAACAGGTTTGAAAGGCTGCTGCAGTTTAAAGAGATCCTGACCTGGATGGCCTCCCAAGGAATAGAATCCAGGTTATTGTAGCTGAGGTCCAGTTCTTCAAGTGCGAGCAGGTCATTGAACGCTCCCTGGTGGATCAGCACAAGCTGGTTGTTGTTCAGAATGAGGTGGTGAAGCTTTGACATCCCGCTGAATGTATCGTTGCCTATCCTCGTCAGTCGGTTACTGCAGGTAAGACAGAGCCAGACTGATGAAACTAATTACGGCATCTCACGTCGATCAAGAGGATTTCATGCGCTATCGCAAACATATGTGCCGCCGCACGAAAATGCATACCTGTTGAGGTGCAGCGCTCTGAGGTTTTCCAGATCGGCAAAGGCATGAGGTGTGATGTAGGAAATCGTGTTTCTGGATAGTGTTAGATCCACCAGCCGTGTCATGTTTGCAAAATCTTTCCTTTTCACACTGTGGACACAGATGGGTTAAATTAGACAGGAAGCAGACACGTATCATCTGCGCCGTGTTCGCCAACACGTTAAGCAACGCCAACAATTCCAACAAGACAGAACTACGATGAAGTGAAGCTGTCAGAGTTAATCTACTGGTAAAAATCTGTTTTCAAAACATTAGAGCATTCTTAGGAGGCGATGTCGCATATCTTTCAGCAGTGCCTAATAGGAAAATGTGTTTAATATTTTAAAGCAAAAAATTCATAAAATAAAATAGAATTCACATATGGTATTCCTTTTATCCTGCACAGCTCATTCAATATTTGTGAGCGTGAACAACTCTCTCCACAGGCTACAAACCGGAGAACCAAGGCTCTAAACTGCAATACCATCAGGAAACAACCTTAGGCTGCTCCACTGACTATGAACTGACTATGACTTACTCTGGGGCCCCGAAGAATGTGCTTTTTTTTTTTTTTCCTTTTTCTTTTTTTACCTAAATGAGTTTCATTTCATTCTAGCGCCAGTAGATAATGTGCTCATATCACCATAAAAAGCACCCTGGGTGATGCTGCTCTGTCCAAAAATTCAGCAGCTTACTCATCGTCGCCAGAAAGCTGCAGGGTTTTTTTTTTTTGTCTGATGGCATCTTAGATCTGTGCCTTTACTTTCAGTTTTTAGGAAACCCATCACACATTAAGACCGAACATCCCAAGAACTTTTAGTTGTTCGAGTCTGAACCCTCTTTTATTTTGTTTTTTTTATATAATTAACCATCAACAAAGTAGAAATATGATTTAATAGACATTTGCCACTTTTTTTTTTTATCTTCCAGTTGAAAATGTGTAATTTACTTTGCCTTGGTGGAGTTTCTTTTTTAAGAAATAATCACACGGCTGTCAGAGATCAGTCAAAACATTTTAAGAAGACAAGAAGCATTCCCCACCAATTATATTATGCAGCACTAGAAAAGCATGGGGGATCTTAATATGTCACTACTTCAGACAATAATGCAATCTCAGTCTTAGAAGTAACAGTATAGTACAGTTGTGACTGCTGCTTTTACAGTTCCACTCACATTAATTTACACTGTGACAGCCTCATTAACTTGAACAATAGCACCCCTAACTAATTGCTAATTGCAAGTAAGTAGGACCGGGCCTGTTAGGTATTTTATCTTGACATGAAATAGTAAAAATAGAATCGAAATTATAAATAGTAATGTAAAAAATGTAATCTAATGTGAACATTTTTAGATTATTTTCAAATCAAACATTGAAAATATTGCACCTGGTGATGCCTGTGATTGCCAGGAATGGATGCAATTCAGAAACTCTGAATATCAAATAAGTTATTAAACCGTTAGTTTAAAATTATCATACACTTAATTAAAAATGCAATCGAGTTCTCCATGACAATATAAGTTTTCCACGACAAGTATAACTAATCTAATTGCACATATTTCCAAATCTTTTGCAGTCTGTTACTTAACCCTGAGTAGTGGCATAGCATTAGCAAGTGGTCAGACCAAACACAACTCTCTTTTAGAAGAGCCACCTTTAATTGTAACTGTAATTAATTGTATACCACCTTCTCATTTCACATCCATACACGTCTAAATCATTAAAATGTAATGTATAAACAAATCCCGCCGTTTCCTCTCAGGAGAATATTTTGGGTAATTAATAGGTAGAGAACATATCAGAGAGGTCTGCGGTATGGGTATGCTGTAATTGGGTAGCTGGTCTGACCACATTCTGGATTAAATTCATAACTAAACAATCACATGTAGTCTTTTGTTTGTTTGTTTTTCTTTTCCTCAGTATTGATAGTTTCAGCTACCTAGAAGTCACGAGGAAAGCCAACAAGGACGAACCTCTGCTACAAACAAAAGCTGGAAGTGGGTTGCTAGTTTGTTTGTAACACTGTTTTCACATCTGAACGTGTTGAACTGGTGAAGATTAAAAGAGACCCATGAGAATCATTTTATCCAGTGTCTTAAATGTAATATAATATAATATAATAAGACAATATTTAAGACACAGGATGTTTCGTCTGCAGTGTAGTTTTTTTGTAGTAGTAGTGGTATCACTGATGTGACTGTTACCTTGTGACAAAGTTGTCAGCCAGCCGCAGCTCCACTGTATGCCTATCAATGTTCGGCGGTACAAACAGTAGACCTTTCTTGGCACAGAGGGTTGCCAGGTTGGGTGACAGGATCTGACATACGCAGCGCTTCGGGCAGATCTGTGCCCGCACCGCCATAGCAACTGCCAGCATCACACAGAGCAACAGCCTCTCCATGGTTACCACCCCTCCTGGACACAATGCCTGAGGAATGAGACAGGCAGAGACAAAACAGAGTAATGGAGACGTTAATGACATTGAACTTTTCTTTCAATATTGAGCAAATATTGTGTAATCCATACTGGGAATGAATGATAGAAAATGGATACAAAGGCATTTATTCGCCAAATCGGAACGATTCAGTCTTCAATCATATGCCCTCAATGCAAGCTTCAGTCGATTCACTCATGCTACACCAGACGAACAGACTACTTATCACCCACCGCACTTCATTTATATCAAACAGAGTGTGCCACTCTGGATGCAGAGAAATATATGGCCGGTTGAGTGTATATATTGAAGGTCGGAATATAAGTGCACTACGGAGAAGGGTAGAAGTCTAATCAAGCTAATCAAACCATAAGAGATGTTTATCAGTCATTTATAGCTCGGCGGTGTTGCTATGCATAGGCCTGCATGTGCACACGCACGTATTCAGTCATGATTAGTAAGCAGCAGTGCTTGTAGTTAATTACTGATGGTTTAGAGAGAGAGAGAGAGAGAGAGAGAGAGAGAGCAGGGCGAGGCATGGAGAGAGAAAATGCTCATTAATGACAACCTTGATTGGGGTTTGAAGGACATGGGAGAATCAGGATTAACTGGATCACAGTGCAAACACATGCGCGCACGCACACACACTAATGCATACGCATTAATATGCGCATGCACACGCACTGGCTGGGGTAGTGTGAGCTGAGGTTTTTCTCACACTTTATCATATCAAAAAAAAAAAAAAAATGGAAATGATGAAAAGATTTTGAACCCTGTGATGAACTACTGACTTATCCAGGCTGTTCCCTGCCTCTCGCACAATGTCAGATGGGATGTCACAAATGTCAGAAACTGGATGGATGGAAAAGATTTTGCAATTAGCTGACTATGTGATGATTTTGTCAGTAAAAGAGCGGTGAATTGCAATATTTTTTAGCCAGATAAAAATAAGTCGTAACCAGGAGTTGGAAGTGGGACGGGACCCTTTGGAACGGCATTGGCTTGTCTGACAATGTTACGGTATGTTTCTGGCTTCATAGTCATCTCCAGGTGACTTGTTTTGTAAGATCAAGAGTCTAAACCCCCCCAAAAAAAACATTCAATATAAGGTTATATAAAATACATAAAACCAGCAAATCCTCAATCTTTGTGAAGCAGATGTGAGAAGACTTTAAAGGTTTCCCCCTTCAGCCACCTCGGTCCATGGGTTTATACTGGTTCGTAGGGTTCCTACTTGCCAAATCCCACTTTGATCCCTGGTTGTAACTAGTGGTTCTTTATCAATCATAACAAATCACTGTGAAACTGCACACCGTAAAACCCGATCTGGACAAATACAGTAGCTGTCATCGTTCAACGTGATTGACTCGTCTTTGCAACCTGGTACATTACAATGGATACTAGAAGGACACGTGTTGGGAAGTCAATTTAGTATCCATTTCAGTAATTGACACTCTTCCTGCTGCTACCTGAATCCAGTCGGTGTGATAAAACAGGTTGATATAAGCGTTACATATTCATATTATATCAAATCACTACCCTGGACTAAGGAGCCATTCACCTTTCTCTAGTCTCGCTGTGCGGTCCTCTCTCTCTCCATATATCCCTTTCATTTCTCAGCGTAATTACTGAGCTGAAATCTGCCGCGATGTCGGAGGTCACGCAATCTCTGTTTTTTTTTTCCCTCTCTATTTGAGTGCAGAGGAGAAAAAAAAAGGGCAGGAGGACAGAGCGGCAGCTAAATAGAGCGCCGGATGACTCACACGCACTGACACCACACAGAGAGGGAAAGAAAGACAGGGAGAGAGAGAGAGAGAGAAAGACGGAGAAGGCTCATGACCCTTGTGACACGAAAGCAGATATCAGCTCATTAATTACACTGAGAAATGACTGTAATGAGAGCGAGTCAGCGAGAGAGAGACAGAGAAATGGAAAGGAAACGGGGGAGAATTATCAGAGAGGGAGAAGAGGAAGAAAGAGAGATCAGAGAGCGAGCTAATTAAAATGAGTGCTGAGCTGTGAAAGGAAAAGGGGGAGAGGGACGAATTTCATTTAGCGAGGAGAGATGAGGTAGGATAGACGATGCCGGTGTCGCGTTGTCGCGCCTATACGTGACGCGCAAACTATACACTAGCCATATTGGAAAGTACGCTTCTTGTTGTTCGTGTTGTACACATATAGATTACACCGGAATTCAGCTCAATTTCAATTGAGTCAGTGTAGCTTGAGGTGACGTGTAGGCCCTTTGGGGATCAAATGGAATGGGGAATTAACCAAAGGGATTATGGAGAAGGAAGACAAAGTTTGTAGTGGTGTGTAAAATGCGATTCTGCCTCACAAGTGTGCAGCCTGCTCTATCCATTTCTTTGAAACCCCTTCCACGCTGACACCCCAGTTCCCCAAAGGTCTTCCATAATGCCAGTTTCACCCCTGGCTTGCTCACTGATGAACAACTGGCTTCCCAGACAGCTCGAGTGGATTCTCCCCCCCGCACGGCACAAACTGAAACTGATCTGAGGCTGCATTCAAATCTCACGGGGATAACCAGCGGAACGACTTGGCAGTTAAAAGCGATGGCTAGGAGGCACTCACACATTCACACTCCTTTTTTTTTTTTAAGCTGCCAAGAAGTCGTGATTGAAGATTTCTGGAGACTTTTGTTGTTCCAGATCATCTTTTTCACACTTAATGCACATCCAATTAACCAGTGATACATACGAGGTCATACGTTTTATATGTTTTTATATGCAGCGCAGTGTCAAATAATGAGTTCATTTTGTTTTATTCTGTTCCAGTTACAAATTTTCAATGTTTTATTTACAGAAAAAGTAGGATTATGTGGGACTTGTTCCTATGACAAAATCATGTAATCTCTTACAACCCCATTGCTGTGTCCCTAGAAGCAGCGGGTAAAACTGCATGTTTCCGTTAGCCTTAACCCAGTCGCTGTGCCCAGGAGGAATGTTAAATGCTACACGAGTTCATCGTGACCTGAGGTTTAATCTGAGGTCACTGACGTCCACATCAGGGCTACGCCTTTAGCTTCGACAGCTAAAATTATTTCATTAAAGTGTTTTTCATCATGTGTGATTTCATGAAGGCGATACTACCATGAGTGTCACATTTACATAACTGAGTCCAATAGGCCTCAATTAACTTTTAGACCCAGATGAAGGGTGAAAAGTGAAGAGGTCCGGTCTCCACTGCAATTTTCATGTAATAAAAAAATAATAACCGATGCTGATGAAATAGACTAGAAATGATGAGATGCTCGCTGTGTTTTCCAGTGGTATTTCCAAGGTCTTTCCTCAGCAGATAGCGATATGGTCAGCCGAACTTGAAAATCAGAAATCTAAAACCGTTTTCCAAGCGCACGAACACCTCTATTATATTGTGATCCTCCGAATCGTCGGTGAGTTCATCGTACGTCAGGTTTATCTGCCATGCCATTAGTCAGCCTCGCCTACGTCCATCCCTTTGCCTGCACATGGCGGTGACTCCATGACTGAGCCCCATTCCCCCTTTTGCAGACGAGATACTGCGGCTCCTTCTCAGTAGATTTATATACGGTCTATGAATTGCTCTTAGTTTGGCCCTTTCCCTGGGACCAATTTGCCTTGGGAGAGCCTACCAGGGGATATTACCTTCGACAACACAGGGACACACAAACCCCACCACTGTATTAAGGTGGTAATTCTTTGGCCTTGGAATGCCTCGGGATCCCCCAGGAGGAGCTGGAAAACATTGCTGAGGAGAGAGATGTCTCTTTATCCTGCTGTCACCATGACAATTGCCATGGTGAGCTATCGATGAAGACTGAGAGGAAGTATTTCCTGAGCTGAACGGCACATTTTCTACATCTATTTATTTCTGACTGACTTAGGCAAGCTGTATTTTTAAGTCAAATGGTCGTAACCACCTATTTTTTTTAGCATATGATGTGGACTTGGCAGTAAAAGTAGGAAACTACTCCGTCATCCTAAAGTGTCATCCAGCGGTTTACAGGGCTCTTTGTTGAGGGGAGTCAGGTCGTCTACTATGGTACTCGGGCTGTTAAAATAGATTAGTCATGTCAGAGTTAGGAAAACACTTCATACATTGAAGTGTCCTCCAGCATTCTCCACATTCAGTTCTGGGCTCTTGTTGAGAAGAGCAACGTTGTTTACTTCAAGATATTACTATTCAAACAAAATCCAGGCAAACCTCAAAAGATTTGGTTGACATGGAAAAGTAGATTGTTACACAAACTAGGTTTTATAACAGTCTCTCCCTGACAACATCTTTTAGATTACTGTACAGATATTAGGATGGTGGAACAAATACAGGAAGCTTATGCAGATTTGTCCTTCATCTGTCAGATTCCTGCTGCTTCTGCTGTGGCAGAATATGGGAATGGGAGATTATTTATTTGACACGGAGCATGCACTCTGTTGTATTTCAATCACCGAGATTAGGATGATGCATATATATACCTTGATGTCATATGGTAGGATTGTTGATTACATATGTATTATTGCATATACATGCACACGAGCCTCTCTCAGTATTTGACATACACATTAAAACATTGCTTATCAGCATGAAAAAAAAAAAACATACACAGGCCTATACAAAGAAATTATAATAATAATGATCTCCTGATCATGTCACGTGATCTCCATGGACAGATGGATATGTCTAGTCATGGAAATGTAGATATTTAAACTCCCCTTTGTTTTGATGGTAGAAGGTAAAGTTCAAATTCAATCCTTGACCTTGAAAACGGCTGTTGATGATATTAATATCCAATTAGAAGCTGTTAAAGTCACCTTAGCGTTAAAGTCAGAAAAATTCAGATTTTAATATCTACGGCTACAACTAGGCCGACTCATGTGATATGATTGGACTGCCCAGAGCAACTACTTAATGACCCTTGGGGTTCAACTAGTATTTCCAAGAACAAGAGGTAACTTTCAACCCCCTGATTGAAAGCATGAGCTCACACACAATCTAATCTAAATGGAACAATCACGGTACAGTGCGATGAGGACGTGTTAGTGCAGCAATAAGCACTAGAACTTAGTGAATGTAACTTGTCGCTGTTTCCTGACTGTTATTTACATCCGTAAAGTGTGCAACTAACAAGGCCAAACAAGGTTGCGTATTCCGTGTTTGTGAAGTACAAAACATTTAGGACACGGGAAAAAAAAAGTCCCTAGTGATTTCATTCATTCGTGCTGACAGGAGATACACTTGAAACACAGCACACATTAATGAAAGATTTGAGACGATCAAGACAAAGCTGGTGCAAAGTGGGAGTACATTTAGTCCTAATGTGTTGTACCCTCTGTACACAGATTTTAATTCAAAGAGGTGATGGTATATTGCTGTTGCTGCTGGAAAAACCTTTTAGCTCCTGTTTTTCATTTTCTCGAGTGAATTAATAGTTTACATGGTCTTCTGTGCCTTCAAGCTTGTACCTTGGTTGTTTGCACCAGCATCTAATGCATCACAAAAAAAAAAAAAAAAAAAAAAAGCACCAATGCCCAAGCCACTTAACTAACCCACTGCCTTCCTGCTCTCTCACGTCCACTCTTTGGCTCTGTTTTTCTGGGTGTCCACTGGAGTAAACCTCATGTTTCAACTAATGGGTTTACCCACTTGAACAACAGGGGTCAGCATCTGCCTAAATACATCACAATTACTCTTTATTGAATTAGTGCAATTTGAGTGTGCTGCACGGCAAGGACAAACACACACGCACACACACGCACACACATATCACACACACAAACAAGCTTCAGAAACTCTGAATGTGCCTACAGGAGCACACGAGCAATCAATCACAAATGTTGACACGCTTACACAAGAAAGAAATCCCAAGCAGACTCGTCTCTCAGCCTCATGGGTGTTTTGCATTCAAACAGATGCAAAACACTGGGAAATGATTCAAAAACAGAGATGTGCATCCTCGGTTGGAAAGACACTCAAACCCTCGATTTCATCAGCTGTGGCTAGTGTTGCTAATTAAGCAAAAGTTAGCTCCATTAGTTGGTTAAAAAAAACGCTGACTCAAGCTGGCTTTTTAATCTCTTCAGCAGTTGTTAAATGAGAATATTGAAAAAGGGGTCTTAGATATGCACTTAATGTCAGCCTTACCAGTGAGGCCATAACCCTGTCTAGCTGCTTAGCTTGCATTTCAGTTTTACCGAAGTAAAACACTGAAATTAAAATATTTCAGTTTTTTTGACTCCACAACAGAATTTACTCAACTCAACTCAACTTTATGTATGTATATTTTAACTTTATATATGTGTGTATATAATAGAAACAGACAAACTATCAGGCAACAGAGCAGTTGCACGAAAAACTAGAGATTACAAGAGGAGTAAAAAGCAAAAAACTACGACAACGAAACAAATATGAAGTAAATTAAGACCTATAGGGTACAAAGCATAATTTACATTTACAATGGAAAGTGTGTGCTTTGTGTACATACACATTTTATTGTATACATATAAAACATGGGTGATTAATTACATAATACTTACCATAACAAGATACCATTGTGTGTGTTATTCACCTGCCATTCCAACAGATTGACCGCCGGATGCGTTAGCAAACATGCTATCTGAGGTAACGTTAGCTGGGGTGGCTGGAGTGTAAACTTCCCCAGCTGCAATACAGAGCAGGTCAGAGCTGGTAACTCTACTCACTCTTTGCTCCTAAATATACTTCTAAACTATACTTCCAATGTCAATATGCGATGTAGTTACTGTGTTTCTCTTTTAAATGTTAGACAGGCACTGGGTGTTACTTGATGTGTGAAATACAGCTGCGTATAGCTCCGGCGGCTGTGGTGCACATCTGCACCACGGTGAAATTTGAGGATTAGTTTAAAACACAGACCCACATGGTGAGAATTAGTGTTCACGCTACTAATGAACAGGGCTTTTTTTAATCTAATCTGTCAACGAATAGCTTTGGAAGTTACACTCATCGCTACTGCAGCTAGTGTGGTGTATAAAACAAACATCTTTTAATTATTCCTTAGAGTTCTGCTCTTTTGTTTTTGTTTTTTGGAAGGGCTCCGATAAAAGACACCACAATGCAGAATGTCACATCCACGCTCGCACTTCGCTTCACACGCCATGCCTTGTAGTTGCTGCACATTATACCGGACAGCCACTGTTCAGTGGAGGCGTTTTAGCGAAGTCAATTTCGATTAAGCCACTTGCTCATATTGACTTGTGAGTCAATTTGCACATGCATGTTTTGATTGCATCAAGCTCCGAGAAATCTTTACTTAACCTGCCACCGCCCCTCCACCACTGTGTCCCCGCTCATGACTGAATTGGACTTCATGGATGAAATCAAACCAATGAAAGGCAGATTGAAAGGCAGATACAGCCAGCTGCATGATCTATAGGAGTACATGAGCTGCCAGGAATACGAGACGATCACCGCCAAGGTCATTCTGATAGCGGTGGAACGGGAGAACACGCAGATGAACACACACACCCACACGCGATTAAATCTTATACAGAAATGCTAGTGCATGTTTAATGTGCACACACAAACGCAGGAGTGTACGCCAGATGTATAGGTTATCAAGACCCGCATGCACTTGCCTATTGATTTTAGATCTGATACTCAAACACACTCATACGCATTATGTGTATATCTGGGAAGGAACGAGAAAAAAAAAGGAGAAAGATAGAGGAAGAAGTGTAACAGGAGATCTTGGTGGTGAGATCCCAACAGTGGTAGTTTAAGAGCCTGATTCATGGTGATGGTGTGTAATAGCTGGCCTACAACGCTATTTCTGCACCATTACATCACAGCGCTATTTTTCAAAACACGACGGAGTACATCCATCACCGGCATCAGATATCGCGTTCGCAGGACAATTTCTGTGCCATAACATCGCTATCACTATCGCTCAAAATGCACACGAGTCCGCGCATCAGCCGAGCTGAAGAGCGTCTGACGTGAAACCATTTCTCAGCCCATTGTTTCACGAGGCATCAAGGAGAGTTGATGCCATTAAAATACATAACCCGTCGTTTAGAGAGTAAAGCAGTCTATACATCATTGGCCCAAGATAAAATCTGGAGCGTGAAGCTGTTTCAGCTGCGTTACACCATGTAATCTATACTTCACTGCAGACAAAGGAGGGGATGTAATGGAGTGCAGGGTGATAATTAATGCAAAATGCTTTTTTTTTTTTTTTTTCTCAACTAACCCTGTCTGTCACCCAGCCCGAGACCCAGAGGGCAGCATGAATCTCTGCACAGCACCAGAAGCTCAACCTCGACACATCTGAGCTGCTAGATCTGTGGTGACGACACACTCCTGCGGGCTCATTCTCCACAACAGGAAGACACGTCCCTTCTTTACCCAGAGGGCAGCACAGGTTCTAGAACTTTTGATGGCTGACTCAAGTCCTAAGTCATTTTTTTTCTTGGGCTAAGTCAAGTCAAGTCCCAAGTCACGTACTTGCACTGTAGGACCACCAACAGATTGTCAAATACTTTGGTTTACTACAGAGTACCTGCACTATTAACACAATTTTCATCATCTTCAGCTGTATTTTGCTTTTGACTACGTAGAAAATGTGAAAAGTGCAGGTAAAAAAAAGTGTGTGAGTGTTACTAGCAAGGCTGTAGCCTCCACACGAAATGTGTTTATTTAATTAAAGCTGTGCAATTCTGCTGGTCTGTGTTGCGTGTGTGATACCTGGAATCGAACCAACTTGAGACGGATTTTCTGTTTACTAAATCTCTAATATTCTCACAGTTTGAAGAGATTTTGCGGGCGTGCACCTCAAAGCCCCGCTTGCTTACTAATTATTCACACAGTCATCTCAACGCTGCCCTGTTTACTTCAGACTAGATGATAGTGATCAAATCGAGGCACAAGATGAAAAATTCATAAATATATAAAACACGCTGAAAGTGGAACTGATTCAGGTCACTTTTCTCGTGGTGGACTTGATCAATACGTCCATTAAAATGCTAAGCTGTAATGCTCCACACACTATGCACAGCTGTAGCATGTTTAATGTACAGCTGGTAAGTAATAGGCATAAGTACAGCTCTGGGGCAATGCAGTGATCCTCCGCAATGCTCTCTTGCTCTCTGCTAGGCATCTGTGTTTTAGTGGCTGGCACAAAATATTTGCTTAAAAGAAGCATTCGTCTCAGGTTGTAGCCCTTGCCACAGTATAGCGGGAATCTTCTGAATCCCTTTTGAAATGCAGCACTTCTTTAAAGCTGATTTGGATTTTGGCATCCGGCGTTTGCTTGAAAAAAAAAAAAAAAAAAAACACTTGCTGTGCTCTCAGCAACACAGAAACAAGGAGTAACCCAGGACTACGAGCCTAAAGGTGCAAAACACAGAGGCAGCGTGAAAGCATGTAAGGTCAATGAGAAAAAAATCATGAATCTTAACAAAAGCTGGTCCACTCCAGTTTTCTCCATTTACCTTTGATACCCATGTTACCCGAGGTTAACCCAGAAAGGAAGAAGTTTTAACTTGCGCAAGAAAACTGGTTCCTCTGTCTGGTCACGTAAAATCTAAGAGAGGTCCTGCTAAATTTTTAAATCAGTTTAAGCCGTCAAACACCAAAAAAAACGAACTCCCTGTGTTTTGAAAACGCAATCATCTCTATCATCGGAGGGACATTGTCATTGGCTAAAAACGCAGACAGCAAAAAGCACGCCGGTGACAAAAAAATCTGCAAGCACACAGAAAGATGAGAATCAAGCCCACCTTCACAGCCAGGCACATATTGTGCATAATTGAGCTTCAAAAACACCAGAGGAGGGAATATTGGAATTTACAGGCGCGATTAGGTGCAATAACAAAATCAAGGAGTGTGTAATTAACTAATAGTTCGCAGCTTATTTAACCCATTATCCTCTGCGCCTTCTGCCGCGGCAGCAGCTCGCACTGTCGAATCAAACAAAGCGCCGAGGTTTCGCCTGGAAATGCACTGACAAACCTCTCGCTGTGATTACAGGGCTCACACGCACCCAAACAAAGCACTCTGGGGTTAAAGGAAGTGCTACAAACCAGAGAGGTGTGAAAATGCCTTAAGAGGTGTCGGTTATGGAGTACAGCAATGTCTTCTGTGACACCACACAGAACGAGCGAAAGCTTTTTTTTGTCTTTTTTCCTTCCTCAGCATGTAACGCAGGACGCAGAAGTAAAACATGAAACACAATGAGGGGCTTTCCTAGAGTCACAAGTTTGGTTTTCATCCTCTAAGAGGTATAGGCGTGTTTGATGTTAATAAAATGACACCATTTATTTCAGCCTGTCATCCAAACTGCCACGGCGCAAAAGATACATTCCCCTGCCAGAGGCACAAAGAAGAGGGTGAGAGATGTTCCATTTCTGTGCAAAAAAACACCCCATTAATCTACCCTGTCATTAAAAATACACTTTCTTCTCCTTCACAGTTACACATTTAGGGGAAGTACCAAGCAGGTTTTTAAAAATGTTCTCACACATACACAAAACGCATGCATAGATGCTGGCGTGTATCTTCTTGCCTTATTCACACACACATTCACACCCTCACAAACCCTCAAGATATGTTAACTTAGATCGCATGAAGAGGGAATTGAAACAGACTCGGCGAGGATAACCTAACATATCCTGCATGCTTGTGTGTGGTTTTCTTTATCACTTTGCAGTTACAGTGCTGCATGTTTGAAGTCATTACTAACAAAGTCTGAATGCATTGCTTTGGACACAAAAACAACTATTGAATTGGGATTGAATTCAAACCTTGCAGGCTGCAATTGGTTTTCATTCATTGCACTGGATGGGCAATTTGTCAATGTGACCATGGTACTGTTCATTAGTAAATGGCGCAAAGAATTTGTAGTGATGAGTATGGTCTTTAACTGTTCATTTGTGAATGACTTCAAACACTAACAGGCTGTTTTCTTTGGTCTTCCCATATAGGCTACATATGCTAACTAAGTGTGTTCAACTTAATAAGCGGTTGGAAATCTGTGGGGAAACACAGCGAGTGTACAATTATGAACAAACTAAGCCAAATGATAAAAGATGATAGCCCTAATGCACATGAATATGTACTGTAGTTCCCAAGCAATGGTGTTAAGATGTGAAACTGTGATAAAATATAAGAAGCTGATGTAAAAAAGAAAACCAAATGACAGAAAGTCAAAAGAAATACTGAAAGAAAGAGGAAACATGATACGCGGAGAGGATTTATTTTCATAATGGACTCTCTAGGGTGCAAAAAGTATTAATCATGAATTGGGAAAGGGGAATGAATATTTGATTTAAACAGTCTAAATCAGGTCAGGGCGTTTTATATTAGAATATATGAGAGACAGACAGTGACAGTAATGGACTGAAATATAGTGGTCGGGAAAGCAAGATCACATGAGACTGACAGAGACCGAAAAAGAGATGGGAACAGGACACGGTTTCCTTGTGTCAATAAAAAGAAACCTTTGAAGTGTCATGAAATACAACTTCATTATTAGCAGCGAAGTAGCTCATAAACGTAGTTCCGACATAGAAATACCTCTGAAACATAAACAATATCCATCCATGGCTCCATATCCTTTTCTGAGGATAGATTAGTGGCTAATTTAGCTAGCACGCTCACATTAAGTATTGAACACGAACCTGTAATATGTATTTACACATTGCTGCCATCCAATGAAAGCAATGTAGCTCCGCTTTTGATAATTGTCACATTTTCCTATATACGGCGTGTGCATATTCTCTTCCGTCTACGGTGGGCATTTAGAGTCTTATTGACCAATGAAAAGGGTAGATAGGAGGGGGTAGCTTCGGATAAATAACATTTGAATTTTGATTCAAGAATAGACGACGAGCTCTGTGATCTCTCTGAACCTTGGGTTACGCTGATTTCAATATGAAATATTAAAATAGCTTTGATTGGGCCAGTGTGTGATGTGGAAACACGTAGGACAAGTTGCAGCGCCAAATAAGTGCCCTGAAGAAGGAGCCTACTGGACAGAGACTTTGCCACTGAGCAGGACGTGATCACATTGTTTTTCATTTATGCAAAAGTTATGCATCATATTGTGTACTTTTTTCATCATTAAGATATTGATAGGTTGTTGTCCTATTTCATATAACGTATTCCAGCTCTGCAGACTGTAACAAATCTAAAGATATTTGTGACATGTGTTTGTAATTCGCAACTAATTAGCTATTTGTGTATGTCGGCGGAGTTATATTAGCCTGGAAACGTCTCTTTTATTTGATCTGAATGGATGAAGAAAGAGAGTGGGAGGGAGGGAGAGGTGGGAGGACGGCAAACCGTTTCCATCATCATCCTCGAGGCAAGAGGAGGCTGCGTGCTTACATAAGAATACACACACAACACGCAGCACACGTGAATCTTCACACACACACACGCACACACTTATTTTTGTTTATATGCAGATAAGTACACGGGGCTTGGCCTACGGAGCAAAGCATTGTGGGAGGGCATGGTAAACATATTATGGCGTTAACTTGTAATGGCACATGGTTGGTTTACATGTGTGCTTTGTGTGCGGCGTTCTCTTGTTTTCCAATGCGCTGCACTGGCGGCTTTGACAGCAGAGAGTGGAAAGTGTGCGAGGGAGACAGGAAAAGGGAGTAGTTAACATGATAACCGAGCAGCAGCCATCTTTTATCTTCCAAACAATTAAGAATAAAACAGCTATATTCTCAGTGGGAAACCGGAGCGTGGCGAATCAAGCTGAAAGGATATTTCTTGCAGGAAGAGCAGCTTCTTCTTCCGTAATGTTCGCCTATCCTACTGCCTGCGCCCTGCATGTCAACTATTGACTTTTTCCTTTTTTGTTGCAGGAGCAACCACACAGCTACAATCTCTAACACGCATAGAAGACAATCCCCAGCAGCCCCCGTAGCTCTGAGTGTTACCTTGAATGTCTATTACTTGTTCTATTTTTTGTCTAACTAGATTTCCACTTGAAAGAGAACCCAACCAGACATTAAATTTGCACAGTCGACGGCAACAATCTGGTTATTTGAGACAGTGCTGCTTCATTCTAAAATTATCTAATCAGACGGAAACCAAGTTAACTGTAATCATCCTGAAATAGATTCAAATATATATATATATATACATACATATACGATGAGTTACCTTTCTCCCGCGCAGTGCAGGTACATCCTTGTCGCTAATGTTGCATTGTTTTCATCATCAGTGGTATTTATTCATTGTTCTCTGGCTCTATGTTGCAAAAAGAGCACTGTCATGTTTTTGCTAATGGCAGCTATTAGAGACCTCTGTTGGAGATGTTTGATGCAATTAGAACATGCCCAGTGTTTCAGCCAATCAGAATAATCATTTGTTTATTGCAAACATCACCATCATTTCCTCTATATTACATGCATTACAGGACAGGCCGGCCTGTTGTAAGGACATCTTCCAGATTGTCTTTTTATAGTCCAAAGAAATATAAAGGCAACAATAGTCAGCTAATTAACAATTTATTTGCAAATACTTTAGTTTACTACAACAATTACACAGTTAATAAAACTGAAAATATCACACAGGCAGATGTTGGTCTGTTAGCCTGCTATGTTCTTTGCACATTCTCTTTGTTTTTTTTTCAGTGAAACACTTTTTAAAACAGTTTTCCAGATATGAATAATGTGCAAATACTGACTCAGTTTTGCAGACAAAACATTTTAGTTACCCAGCTGTTGGGAGAAAGTCTGGAATGAGAGAAAAAACTTTTATCTTGGCTCATCGGTTGAAGGAAGCATTTATTTTCTTTCTTCTGCTCTTCAGTGTATATAAATATGAAAGCATATAGAAGCGGTATGTCAAAATGATATTTTGCTTTTTATTCGTATGCGTTGCCAGTTGATGTCTCTAAACTCCAGGCATCATGGGCAAAATGTTTGGCATGACGTGGAAGTAGGACGGAAGTAATAAGTTTGTTATTGATGAGAGGTTGTTCTTGGCTTGTGTTGCTCCACCATGCTGGAAATCCAAAGTGCTGATAGCTGTTCTGAAGAGCCACATTGGGAGGTGGGGAGAAAAGACGACTGTCGTCGAGAGAGATATTGGTCCAATATGGGTCTCACTGGGAAAGCATCTTTAGTGTTGCACCACAAATAGTTGTTTAGCAAATGAGAAAGAGAGACATGAATATCAAAGCCGGTCTGATTGGTCTCGGTGTGAAGTGGGAATGAGTGTCAGATGGTCAAGGGTAGGGGGCTCCCAAAGCCATTCACCCATCCGACAGACACTTCTAACTGTTTAAAAGCTAGTGTCCAGTGTTACTCGGTGTGATTAGCTGTAGTGTCTCACGCTGAACCATGAATAAAAATGTGTTGGATAGATAGATGACTTCATTGATGACTTCATGTTCACCTCTTAAGATTAAAAACATTCTGACCTTTACATTATCACTCATTATAATCCAATCACCGGTGATGACATTTACGTATTCCTTTGTTTCCCCAGTTGTAACAAGGTTCTTAGTAAGGTTGCCTTCTTTTCATTTGCACATGACTCAGTAATGACCACCATTATTTCTAAATTTATACTCATTACTTTGTAATTAAGGGGCAGTAATTTACCTGAAATCCCCTGAGGATGTCCGTCAGAGCACAATATCGGCAGCTCCATCAATAGTCAGAGCTCAGCATTGACAGCCATCGAGTAGAAGCCTGGCGGTTTAGTAAGTAATCGCAACTCCTCCACTCTCTCCACACATCTCCTAAAAGTATACCTTACCTGCCAGCTCTTAGGTCGTCCCTTTAGCATTTACATTCCAGCCTACATTTAATATTCTGAAGGCAATAAAGCTCTGACCTTTACACTCCTGAAATTTAGCTGGTTGTGCTGTAGGTGAACTGGGGACTTAATCTTTACCCACGTACATTGCTAAAGGAAGAATTTTAGAATTCTGGCTCCATTTGTTGCTCTTTAAAGACGCCAGAAGAGCATCCAGGAGGCCCCCGCGTAACACAGTGAGGCACAAGAAGATGCATATGCGGATAGTTAGAATGGTAGGGGGGAAAAAAAGGAGCACACCAGCCATCTTTTGTTGTTTCTTTTTTTTTTTTTTATCTTTTGAAAGATAACCGTGTAAACCGCCCGGGAAGATGCGTCACCAAAGATGTCCCACGTACTTGTTAGTCAGCGTGACCTTTCTTTACAACCCGTTGTTTACTTGTGAGGAGTGCGAATCTAAATTAGCCAAGTGCAAAGAAAACTAGGTGGGCGCCATTTCCCAAAAGCATATCACAGCTAGAAATGATGGTGAAATTTAACTCATAGACCTTCACAAGATCAGGAGGTGTTTCCCAAAAGTATAATAAATAAGGATACGTCCACTTGGGTTAGTGTCCATAATATCTTCTGTAGAAGGATCAAACAACTACAGTAACAAAACAACATGTTTCATTGATAGATGTGCATTGTGTTCATTTTTAGACATCGTCCTCGCTTTAATGTTCTTTTAATGCTTTGAGTATGTGCATAAGTACATATTAAGTCTAATACAAACATCCACAACTGATGAGAACCATCACTGCTTGACTTTATATTTCATATACATGGCGGTAATGTCTTCCTTCGTGGCGCAGCAGTTACTTCTCTCCACCTGGTAACATGAATCATGCAGGGCAGAAAGCTGAAAGCTTACTGTTAGCTGCACATTAGGCTGTGCTTTCATACTGAACGATTCCAGCCATAAAAGCATTTCTTTGTGTCCTTTACAGCACACGCACTTTGTGATTTATGTATTTTTTTGTTGCATCGCCCGGCTTGCGGACAGTTAAATGTGTCAATCTCTATTTTAAAGAGTGCTCAGCATTCTCATCAGCGCTGTGGAAAGCCAACATTAAGGAGCTTCGTGCGGACTCGCGTGTAAGTGCTGCTTTGGAAAATGCCTCAAAATTGTGTGTTGATAGAAATGCTATTCAAACAACTTCTAGGATGGGTTGTTATCTGGAAACCGGGGCCAAATCTTGTTCATTGGTATGAAAAGAAGTTTCTCTGGGTAGCAGCCAACCCAGGGTTCAAAATATAAATGAAAATGCACAAAGATCCAGAGTCTGCATGTCTGAACTCCTTCATTGGACCTGCTTTCAATGTATCCTCCATTCTGATGTTCCTAAATAAAGACGTTTTATATCTTGTACCCCCCCATGAGTCCCCTCCTGAGCTGGAGGATGTACTTTAGACATGGTCAAGTTTGAAGCAGACTATGAAACAGCTGGTCCCAAGCCAGCCCATTGAGATGTTTACTTCCTTAAAATAGCTGTCTTGACCTTGTAATTTTCAACTGAGGTGCTTAATAAGAAATGAGACACGGAGAGTCAGAGAGAGAGAGAGAGTCAGACAGACACAAAGAAACAGGTAGAATGATGGCGTGCCAGCAGTACGTCGCAGGGGAGAGTGTGTGTTTGTGTGCGTGTGTGTGTGTATGCGGGCTTGGTTAAATAATTTACAAAGATCCAAACATGAGCACACGCTTTCATTATTTACACGGAGCAAATTTAACACACAATCACACACACACACACACACACACACACAGAAACGTAATGTATTAAAAAAGTCAGTCAATAAGGATTAGCATGCATTTTTAAGAGGGCGCTGAGGTACACAGCAACAAAGAGAAAAGGACACGAAACGAAGAATGAATTAAAGGTGAATCACAGTGTGAGACTTGGATAGTAAGGGAGAGCGGGAGCTGTGCAGCGAAAATATTAAAATTGCATAAAGCTTTTTCTGCTGTGTTTACTTTGCTCTGCAGTGTCCCATCGTGTCATAGCAATAAAAATAGTATTTTAGAGTGGACAAAGGTGGGTTGTGGTCAGGTCAGCTGCTGTTTTCCAGGACTTTTTTTTATTTCCAACCATGTATGTGCAACAACAAGTGCACATACTCTCTTCTCTCTATAGTGACGGCCAAGGTACCCTTGAGCAAGGCTCAGTGTGCCCTGGCTCGTCCGCTGAAGCTGCTCAGTAGCTGAAAGGAGCAGGCTGAGGTTGTACAGAAGTTGGCACCTCCCAGGTCAATGTGTGCTGAATTTTATGAATGTAAAGCGGGGTTCTGCTGGGAAAGGGTATGAATATATGTATTTATTCTCAAAAAAAAAAAAAAAAAAAAAAATCCCCCCAAAAACTCCAATCTGTATTTATGTAGCACTTCCTTATAAAATGTGGCAAAAAAGCTTAAATTAACTGCAAGAGCAATGGAAGCAAGGTAAGAGATATAGCCCAGTTTAAGTGCAAGACTGCAAACCAAGGTAAGGCATGTCTATGAATATACTATACTATAAAATGCCAACCTTTTTATGACATTGGCTAAAAAGAAGTACTTTTCAGTTTGTTTTACATTAAATAATAATAATTTTTAAAAAATCTATGAATGTTGAAATCTATGAGAAACATAATCCACCGGAAATAAAGCACAGATATTGCTTTAATATTAAAATTCACTACTTTGTATCTGACATCTGGGAATATATTGCGGCCCTTTGCCAGGCTATGTGTCAAAATATATACAAAATTTACAGAGACACTTTACTACTTGAAAATGCTTTCTGGCCTTGTCATTCCTTGAAGGAATCTGCTGTGTCATGCGTTTGCAATTATGTCATTCTCTTGTAGTGCAGTATGAAATTCTGCGAAGACGAAGAAAGCTGTCAGTATGTTAAACGTCATATCTAACGTTGTAGTAAGTGTAACTGTAGCATTCTGTCTTTCCCCATTAGTGCAGATTGTACTTTTAAAGAACACTTCACTTCACTGCAGACTGTGTGAGATGGATAGCCAGCGTACAGTATATCTCTGGATTTAGATAATATACACATGGAAAGAAGATGGAAATCCTGACAGTTACAAAGGTGTTGTCATTTGGCATTTTTCATATTTTGTCTGTTTGTTGTGTTCACAGTGCTATAGAGTTTCTAGGTTTAGTTATTAATGAATTCATTTGCATTAATTAGCCGTGTGCAGATGGATCTACTGTTCTAGCCTAAATTTGAGATGTGCAAAGGCAAATGGCAAAGACTGTGCAGTTTTTACTCCGGTGTTCGATTGGCTCCAGGTTGCTTTGGAATTACATTATTGACTTGAAGTAGACTGAAACAAATTACACAACTCACATGGATATTTCTCATTAATTACAGATCTACTATAACAACAATGAGCGGAAGTAAATGCACACACACCACTGTGTCACCAAAGAGAATCTCTCTGGAAAAACGTGGATCACTGGCAAATCTGGGTAGCAATCTGAACAATGTAAGTATTGTCTTGGATAAATAATGGGAATCCAGCTGAATGAGCCATCTACTGTGCAGTGCATCTTGTGTTGACTCCTAAAAAGTGGGATACAACTTATCTCGAGAAGTAACTATTATCTTTAATTGCGGGTCATGCAAGTCAATCAGATACAATACTGAACATTAACGGCTCAAGGAGGAATGATCCAGATCTGCAGTTTTATTCTAATTATAAGCTAAAGCCATTTATATATATAAATAGGAAATGTTGTGTCTTAATGAATGTAACTTTGACTGATTTTAAAGTTCTCAGAAAAAGAAAAAAAAAGCATCCCCGTCACTTTTTGACTGATGTAAGTGTCCCGTCAATGCTAATATCATCATTTTCTGTCCAGTTAAATGTGTTAATGTTGTATTTTCTGTACCAGTGTGTGTGTGTGTATGTGTGTTTCTCACTGTAATTACATTTGGGTCAGGTGGCAGATGTGTGAGGTTAGCACCATTAGGAAGAAATTAAAACAAATGAGTGTACTCAGTTAACCGGGTGCACTGTGATACCTGAATCTGATGCAGTAAGACCCCACGCATATGGAAGCAAGTTTCCTTGTGGGCATGTGCGTATGTGTGTGTGCGTGTGCGCTAAGTTGCCTTTAATGTGCTCGACTTGTCAAGAGCTACTGGCTAATCACCGCAGTATCCAGGTTAAATACAGATCACCACTGCATGCATGTGTGTTTGGGTGTACACATGCAAACATACGGGAATAACCAACACAATAACTAGGCTAAACTTGTGTGTGTGCGTGTTCGCTTGTCTATGTGAGTAGAGATACCTGCACGGCACCATGTGTAATCACTTCATAATACCTGGGAGTGTGACTAATCTAAATTTATCCATCAAAAGCTACTTGTCACTTCACAGTCAGAGAATCATTCACTGTGTGAATGATGTGAAACTGTAAGACTGTGAAAAGATATTTCAGTATCGATGAACATCCACGTAGTAAAGGGAGAAGCAAATAGAGAGCACTATTTAGCTCTATGGACGCTATGGAGTAATGTTTTGTTCAAACTGTTTTCGTTCATCCAAGGCTCTTAAACGAAGCAAATGAAATAACAGCAGCAAGTCTTTCACAGCGTGTTCCAAAAAAAAAAAAAAAGTTATTTGATTCTCTTTCAAAATGTGTCAAAACCTCTAAGCTTGGAATGGCCTAGTTCAAAACAGAAACACTCTTAGTAGTCATTTTGTTTTGCGTTCAACATGTCACCCAATCTTTAATATCAGCTGTACTGACGCGAGACCGGTCCCCCGAGAGATCAGAATGCTAGGGAGAGGATCAAACTGAAATTCTCCAATGTAGTGTGTGAATGCTATGTGTGCGTGCGTGTGTGTGCGTGCGTGCGTGTCCTACAACGGGAGCTTAAAACTCAATCTGCTGACCTCAAAGGGCCACAATTACTGGCACACTGTGTCTCTGAAAGCTGGTAACTGGATTCACCTGCTCTATATATGAGCTAAAGCACTCCGTGGTGCTCAGTAAAACATGAGTGTTGTAAAGTTAACAGTTAATATTCAGTGGTGCTAAACATAACTGCTATAGAATTACAACAGCCATGCTATGCAAAGAAAATGAGGTCCAGGTTCTAAATCTGTGACATAACTGAACGGACCGCTAAGACTACAGCTATATAGTATCAGGAAAAAGCTCCCCAATGGTGCTGAAGACTGGCTACTTCTCCTCCATTCAAACAATTGCAGAACAGGAAGATGTTCTGTCAATGTGGGGCCACCGTTCGATACTGTTTTATAGTCTATCCCTACAAGGAGTGACCCCAGACGAACAACGTGTTAAGTTCCAGCACGTTCCTAAAGCTGACTGTTCTGATTGTCCAAGCACAATTTGACACACGAAACACGATATATGATGATGGTCATAATGGCGATGGTGACAATGTTTATCTTGGTAGGTTCAGCATGCCACTTTATTACCACTGTACTTAGGAAATACATTTTGGCTACTTTTAGCAAGGCAAGGTTATTTTTTTCCCCCCACATCCTTCCAAGAAGGACGATCTTCGCCCGTCTTTACACGAATTGGAACAAATTTTACTGAAGTCTGCAGATTTAGAGAAGCCACTTGCAAGGGAGATTCACAATGGAGTTTGTTAAAAATGAACCTAAAAGATGATTTCCAAATTTGTCATCTGGTGCGTGGCAGTGGTCCTGTCTAGCCCAGAACACTGGTTATGGCTGGATTTGCAGAGGTCCAATGCCACCTGTCTCTGCAGCACTCACACCTGCACCCCACAGATGCACTGGGAGCATGTTGGACCCTTCTCAGAAGATGCAGCTCCTGAGCCTGGTGGTGGATTCTCAGGTTGATGCTAACATACTCATCAGGAACTACAGGACTCTACTTGTCTCCTGGGCCTCATAGTATCATCATTTCAGGCTGTTTTACTGAATCTAGTGTAAATGCTACTGGTATAAAGGTGCCTCTGGGGTCTAAGACTAAGCTTGAACAGATCCCTTCGGGCTATGGTGGTTGCCTTCAGGCAGTCATGGTTAGCCCCATTCTCATGGGAGAGCAAAGAGAAAATTGGCAGAGGGATGTGCAGTGGAGCCAGTGATGCATCTTCAAATGGTGGTTGCAGATCCTTCCCTGACAGAATGGAAGGCAGTGCACAAAGGGCAGGGAAGGCTTGGCCCAGAGGTAGCCCAGGATATCATTGTCCTGGAGCTATGGGAAATACTGCTGTGCCTCAGGTTTTCACTTCCATGCCTACAATTCCAACAAATCTGCTAAGAATGCATAGTGAAGTTTCAGCATCTTAAACCAACAGGGACGTTTTCTCTGACCACCTCAGCCAAAACTCTAGTTGGACTCCAAGTTTCGCCCCCCTTGGACCAAATTGTCTAAATTTGCAAATTCCATACTTCCTTTCGCCATTTTGAATACATACATAGGTGTATTCACGCTGGCATTTAGGGCAACATGTTGTGTATGATGTGTACCCAGATGGTACACTCAACGTTCACCTCGGACCCCCAGCGGTCGCTGCAATATACGAATGTGAGATTTTCATATGTTTTCTATCTATATTCGGTGGTCAGTTGTTGGCAGTAATGGTCTTCCTGGTTGAAATTTGGCAAGAGGAGACCACAAAAGAGATAACCAACCAACCAACCAACCAAAATAGCAACACTATGCCAGAAAGTACAAAGTATACTATACAGAAAAACCAGTGTCCACATGGTCATTATTACCAGTGACTTCAACGAGAAGCACGAATGTGTGTGCAGTCAAATTAGTTAAACACAAAACTTCACTGGTAGACTGTGGCATTTCTTTTTTTCTTCATTTTTTTTTTTTAATCACCTCATTATTATTCCGGAGGAACCATATGGAGCTATGTGATTTTAAAACAACACAGTGTGATATTAACTCTAATTACCAATGAAAACTTGACACAGGGCTCTCACCACCCACTACATCAGATTTGCTTGTTTACTGGTTGAGATGGTCCAACTGTAAACAGCACGAGAGAAAATAATGGTGGAATCATTAAGAGGTCGGTCAACGAGTGCATTAACAGAGGTGCCTGCTTTGCGACGACTAAAGAAGGAGACGATGAGCCAAATGACGGAGATAATACTTTCAAGATTCTTTAACGTTAAGCATTTCGCCACCGTGTACACGATGTGTCGACGCATCATGTTTAGCCCTTTGTATTGATCTGACATCCACCAGCTGCTGCCGGAAAACAGTCTGTAAACTGGAACTCACACACACACACACACACACACAAACCACAAGTCATTAAGAAGGCGTGGGCAGCACATTTCCTGTTGAGGGACTTGACAACATATTTCTCCAATGAGTACAGTCATCTAAGTCCATATCTGGATAACCGCAATGCACTTCCTGTCTAAATGTTCCACAGACATCAGCAGTTAACAACGGCATAATGGGACAGATGGATGAGGAGAAAACGACAGAGGGCAACTCAGCGATGCAGTGGAGCATGAACCCACCTGATCTCATTTTTAAATGTACATCTGTCTCTGGGTTTACTTACTTGTTTGTATTTCCTCCGAGGACACACCAAGACACTACTAGTTGTGTGCCAGAGAGAGCCAGAGTATTTTTTAAAATTCTTTTTTAAGAAATTGTCCGTCTGTAGTGTACAACTGTCCCTCTGTGATCAGAAACCAGTTTCAACCCTCAGTATTACTCACACATGCAGAAAGCAGACAAATGCTAGGTAGACAGTTAGCCCTGCTATTGTAGTGATGTATTATGTGGAAAACTGATGATATTAATACAGTACATGATAATACATATTTATTGTTATAATTATGTCTTCATACCGTGTGTTCCACTTTGAAGATGACAACCGCCCAAAGCTTCTGCAAATAAATCTTTGACATACCTCCCCAAATGCGATGCACCGATAGCTGCTTACATTGCCTCTTTGTGTGCCTAATTAAAGCTATGATTGGATGGTTAGGGAGTGGTTTAACGAACTGCCAATTATTTTACTCTTAATATTCTCCACAAACTACCATATAAAATGAAGCAGCCTGCTGGCTTGACGGCTCTCTGTGGTGCATACTATATCTGTGCAGCGCCACTCTTCTTCTTCAGCTGTTTTATTTAGATTTTCTTTTCCTTTTTTTTTCTTTTTTAGGAGGCTGTGTGTGATTATGTGCCGAGGGGTAACCTCCAGACATGGACATGAATACGGAGTACTATCTTCTCAGTTCAGGCCTAGGCCGTTAAAAATGATTTTTTAACTAATATGAGGTCACTGTAGCTCTTTAGTAGAAACCTAAAATAACAGTAAAACATAAAAGAAGCAAAAACATGCAATATGCAATGTGAAATGCAGCTTGACCGCAAACTGAACCCAGTAAACATCAGTGCAATCCTTACCACAAGAGAACACATCTCCGACAAAGATATGAAAAAAAAAAAAAAAAACCCAGCTCTTGACATGCTTTCTGTTAGGAATTTGGGATGTGTTGGTGCATCTATTTTTACCACCAAGAAGACAGGGAGGTGAAGTTATACCCAAAGGGGTGGAGACAAAGGGGAAGGTATACTGACTGACTGCGACTCGCAAGCCAAGGCACAAAATGTTCGGGAAAAAAAAATGACGAAAGAAGGGGAATGAAACTGTGTAACGCCGAACCGAGGTGCTCAATAAGACATGAGGTAAAAAAAAAAAAAAAGAACAAAAAAGAAAGAAAGAAAGACACAGGGGGAGATGAAGAGTGGATAAGATCTACCTAGCAGGAAGAAGAGGAGGGGTAATCTGAGAGAATTTAAAAAAAAAAAAAAAAAACTGTGCACAACAGAGACCGAAGCTGTGACAAAGCGGCAGGCGTGTTGGTGGAGACACATGTAGCTTTAGGGGAGGTAGGATGGCATCTGCGAGCTGTCTGACTGAACGCATCGCTTTGGAAAGCAAAAAGGGGGGCATCAGAGGGAACACAAACTGAATGAAACAGCTTGATCAGAAAGCACCAAAAGAGAATATCTTAAACCAAGCCTGTCCCGCTGATGGCTGCATATCTCCAATACAAATTCACCCACAGCAAAGTCCGACATAATGTGTCTTTAATATACAAACATATATCAGCATGTTGGGCGCTAACGTAAAAGCACTACTGTACCGTAAGAGGCTTGAAACCGTCTCGACATGGATGGTATACATTATACAAGGGTACTGTTTATAATTCATCATTGTCGTGTTACTGCTTTCTTGAGCTGGAAAAAAAAAAAAAAAAAAAACCTTGCCGTGTCCCCATAGCAAAGTGCACAGTGCTGTTGGTGTGTTTTCAAACACTGTGAAAAGTTCATAAATTAGCATACTTAAAAATGTCAGAAGCTTATACATATTCATTTTTTTCTCTCTCTTTTCATTTCTGTATCACCGCAGCATGCTACGCAAAGTTGTAATAGATGTGCACTTGACGTGTGCGTAACTTCTACATAAAGGCTACAGATCCAGTGTCTCAACACAAACATTGTCATAAGATTGGAAAGGGATCCAGTGTGGTCAGTAAACTGTAACGCAGATTTGTACCACTTCTACAGATAGCTGCTTCCCGACCCACTCATTCTCCCTCTCCATGTTCCCATTCTCTTGCTGCTGCTTTATTTCTTCTTTGTCTGTTTGTCTTGCTGCTTCGTTCCTCTGCTGTACCGGCTGATACTGTTGTCTGTCTGATGTTTGTCTTTATGTAATGCCTTTTTTCTCCGTATATTGCTTGTTGTGTTTTTTATTTTTTTTTATTTTATCTAGGCTGTGGGTGTGATGAAATGTTTTTTTGTACATGTGCCTCTGTCTTTTTAACCTTGGATATTTATCTTTTTTAGACACTGTCCCCTCAGTTGTATAGAGGTTGAATAAAAAAAAAATCAAATAAAAATCAAATAATAAAAACATATTATAAATATATTGGTATACTAGCTGCATGAACAGAATCACTTAAGGTTGCAGCAGTGATACAGACGGATAAAGATGTGCTCAGACAGGTGAAGACAACAGAGAAGACAAAGTGATGGATATGAGAGAAGCAGAGGGTAATAAACTTGGAATGAGAGAGACAGAAATAGAAAGAGAGTCTGAGGCGGAGATAGAGATTGGCATTGGCAGAGTTGACGCCCTCAAAATGCATTGTGTGTGTATCCTCGCTGTCAGACAAACATGTAGAGTTTCATTACATTTCTGGCTTCATAAAACATTCGTAATGGTCATTTATTTCAACACTTTCAATCCAGCGCGTTAACTAGCTCGCAGTCTCTTTCTTCTCTGCCTTTGTTGGCACTTAATTATATCTTGGCAGGTTGTTGATTAGCGGAATAGTGTGACAACGTCTGCGGTACTGGAAAATATATTGCATCAGTGGCAATTTTCTCCCTTTCTTTGCTTCCATAAATTTCTGATCTGAAATGGCCTATAAATCGATGCTGTCTCCATCTGTTGCTCTTAACACATCTGTGGATGATTTCTCAGTTCAGTCGGACAGCTCAGGTTCAGAATGTTTCTCGCCGCTAACACTTTGCGTTACATTGTGTCTGTGTGACACCTGTTATACAAAGTCTGATCAAATGAGGAATGCAGTTCGAGTTTGGCGCCCGGGTTCTGTCCTCATCACTCGCCGCAGATATGTACACATGGAGCAATGTGCAAATATTTTAAACCCCTGGAGCCTGCAGGGGCTCCAGATATCCTCAACAAACATTTGACATTTACTTTTATTCCTGATCAGTGTCCATTATCAGCTCTGCGACACAGGAGCAGTCATCAGAATGGACCCGACGTGGTAAATAAACGGTGAACAATTGAATGTTGACTTTAACACAGAAAGTGATAACAGACTGAATCCTGAACCTCACCGCCTCGGTCCATTTTTATCACCCGGCGCTGACTTCTAGCCAGGCTGTGGGCTTTCACTATACAATAAACAAATATGGCTACCCTCACATCCTGTACGCACTCCATATCCTGTTGCTGCCTGCAGTGAGAGAACAACAGACAGAGATAGAGAGGACAGCCAAGAATGTCAGGGAGGAGGTCAGAAATATTATGACAGAGAGAGAGACACACACACACACACACACAGACAAACAAAACAAAACAAAACAAAAAAATCCTGTGAGGGATTCTCACAAACAAGAGGAGAATGGCCTTAATATGGTAGAACCAAGGAGGAAATGAGCAGATTTGTCTGTTTGATTTGCAACATCCCTTTATCCAAGTGTTCAACAAAGTGCTCCACTTTTACTGTAATCAGACTAAACTCGCTGGCACATTCAATAACTGTGTTTGAAAGGTGCTATATAAATCAAGTGCAGTGCTACTATTATCTTGGTGCGCTCACTGTAAAGAAATGAGGACATGGTGAAAATGATTGGGAGTGGTGTTTAATCTCAAAACTAAGCTTTGTGTTTGCCTTTGTGTTACTAAAGGCACCTCCACATCAGCCTGGAAGAAAATGTAGAATCTAGCATCTGACTGCGTTGTGCAATAAGCGGGTAGGTAGTCGGGTGGTAGTCCGACTGTCAAGTCCTTCAGTTTAACCAAACTCCAGAGGTTGGAGGCAGCGATGAGAGATCTGGCGCTTGTCCTCTACAGTGAATCAGTCTGTATGTTGAACTGGTTGAGAATTTATGAATGCGTTAAGATCTTAATTGGCGCACACAGTCACTGCTTTTCAGCGCGGCCTCTGCGATGTTGTTTTCCGGCTGCCTGGTGATACGATAGAGTTTATGTTCTTTTGAAGATCAGCACATCTCAGATACAACTGACTTAAATCTAGACTGCCTGTCGTTCCTGGAGAGAAAAAAGCAAGAAAGAACCAAACAAACAAAAAGAAAAACACACACACACACTATTTTTTAGCGCATGCCAATAAGAATAGCCCTTAAAGCGTTTAGTGATGTTTGTTGAAACACAAGGTGCAGACAGGGACACGGCTGAGATGCCGTATATTTTCTCATCTTGTATTTGTTCTTCTGTTTCCTTTCCTTATGCCTTTTTTGTTTTTATTTTGTTTGTTTGTACAGTCGACAACTCTATCTGCACTCCGACTACTCTGCAGCTGTTGAAAGGCACAAATCATTTCACTGCAGCGTTGCTTTAAAGACGTTTTAGCTGCTTGGTTAGTCTTACGATATCATTACACAGTTTTAACTTCTTACATTTAACTTCAAATGCCATGTTTAATTGCATCTGTGCTCTTTTTTTTTTTTTTTGCCCCCATATCAGGTATCCATGTCATGCTGGGAGTGAAAACACACACACACACACACACAGACAGAAACCACTTGTGTTCAGCATGACTAACAGCTGCACGTAAAAGCAACAGAGGGAGCGAGTTTTAAGCATGACTAACGGAATACCTCGGGGTGTTTGTCTTATGTATTTGCATTTCCACTCATGTATGAATTATCCTCGTCCCCTTGCTTTCATCCCTTTTATCTCTCCTCTCCTCCTCCACCTCCCCACCCGTCCTCGCACCTATTATCCCACAGGGTCGGAGGCGAAGCGGTGGGAAGAGGTTAGCTCGGTGACCCAGGCTTGGCTGGCCCGTGGCAGGTCTCAGATGCCAAACTCCCCCCGGGGACTCAGGCAGCCTTTCAAGTCTCTGGGAGAGAGCGCACGCACAACACGCACACACACACACACATACCGGGATGTAGCCTGGCGAGATTAACTCACGTGCGCGCTTCTAAGCTGCCAGAGAAGGAGGTAACAGGGAGGTTAACGGAGGAAAGCAAGAGATGAGATGAGCCCAGAGCAAGAAGAGGGTGTGATGTGATGTGAGTGAAAAGAAAAAGGAAAATGATGCGATCGAAAGATGAGAAAGGAAAAATACATTTTAAAGAGGAAAAGAACAAAAAAAAAAATGCAAGCTAAGGTAAAAGTAAACAGGAGAAGACAGAAGAGGGCGAAAAAGCAGTGGAGAAAAAAAGGAAAGCGATGGCTCGCTGGATGTTCAGAAGGGACAAAAAAAAAGGAAAGAAATGTGACTAAATCTGGAGCTTATAGGTCCACCTCTGAAGAGGGTTATGGAAAGGTCGAAGCCATCCATCCACCCTTTCATCCAACTTCCACCTCACGTACTCTCTCCACCCCCCCCACATTCGTCAATCCGTTCTGGATCTCCTTGTACTTTCAGTCATTCATTCATCCCTCTCTCGATCTCCTCCCTTTTTATCTGTCCTCCTTTCCCATCCATCCATCCATCCTGGTCTCCATTCATCAAAGTGAGTAAGGGACAGAGGGAGACTTGACTTTGACTTTGATCTGTTTTGCTGAGCAGGTGAGTTGACTTCAGCACACGCACGCACACACACGTGCGGGGATGCTCCGGCTCTAAAGAGAGCATTAGTTCGAGCTGTTCTCGGAAGCTGGAGGGTTGCAGGTTGAATTCCCTCATCAGCACGTAGTCCTCCGAGTGAACTCCGAAGCACCGGGACGTGTTCATTAGAAAGATAAAACAAACAGAGGCTGTTTGATCTCTCATCGCTCTTCGTGCCTGTGTCTGCATCTCTCCCTGAAGCAACGAGGAAAAAAAACATAAAATAATAATAAAAGAAATCATGCTCTATCTGTTGTCTCCAACCTTCAGAGTGTCTGCTCCCAGGAAAGTGAGTGACAGGTTGTATGCTTTATTCAGTATGTATATTATACATACTGTTAATTTAACTGCATGTGATGCTCAATCTTTGGAACTAAAGTTCATATTCAAATTCATCCTTCGAGACTTTTTCATCAGTACTGTGAGCAACCTTTTGTCCAAGCAACCATGAATACAATGTAAACTAATGCAGGATGACGAGCGCATTGCGCCAACTTTACACATAAAGGTCAGGTTTACTTGTGAAAACAGCTTTCTAAAGTTTGCGGAGGGGGAAAGGTGATGTCACGAGGGCTGCAACTAACACTTATTTTCCTTTTAGATTCACAAATAACCGACCCAAAGACATCCGGTTTACTCTGAGACGTGATATGCATTGAAGAAGCTGAAACTAGGGAATGGTTGACACTTCTAAAGTGACTTAAAAGAGCACCTCCTTTTTTGCGTGGCGGCGAATTCAGCCGAACAGAGGTGGAGGTGAGCAGCGAGGTTTCCAGTTTAGCAGTAAAAGTGCAGTTTATATCAGTGAATAATAGGGTGCAACTTCAATAAGCTCCCATGCGCTGTGTTTTTTCCCCCCCGGCTGCTTGAAAAGGTCACTGCGTTGTCGGTGTTGAAGGTGGTGTCAGGCAGTTACGGGCCTCACCCACCTACGTTGAGGGCGAACACTACAATAAATCAAACTCTGCATCAGAGTTTTGATAATGTTAAAGTCCAACAGTAATAACCCAAGCCTAGTGCATTATGGGAATTGTAGGACCCAGTGTTTTCCATCCATGTCCATCAGCTTGTCCCATACTAGAGATTAAAGGTCAGAACATCTCAGGCACCCTTTTCTAAATGGTTTCTTGTACGTCCTCCAACTTTATAGAATGTCCGTATCCACCATGCAGATTTTCTATAGTGCTATGTTTATATAATATGCACTGACAATATGTAGAGAAACATATGACAAATATGACAGCGGAACCACGGAAAACAAAAGAAAGGGCTAACGTGCTAACGAAGATTATGTGAAAGGCACGACACACACACACGCATGCATGCACTGAATAATGGGCTGTGAGAATCGTTCACATCTAGCTAGCTCAGTAAAAAAAAAAAAACAGACTTTCTTTTGTATGCGTGTAAGATTCATCAGGGTCAGAGAAGATTTTACATTTGCCCGCGGCATTGTTACAAATATACAGCTCACACGCACACACACACAGACATGAATCTCATCTTCTATCTCCTCTTCAATTAATCCTGTTGACTTCAGAGAACGGTGTCAAGGTTGAAAAGATACAAAGTCTTACACAGAGTTACCCATAATTAGATAGATAGATAGATAGATAGATAGATAGATAGATAGATAGATAGATAGATAGATAGATAGATAGATAGATAGATAGATAGATAGATCTTTTCATTTGCCCACCTCTCCCCAATTTCTCCCTCTCCCCTTCCCTCTGCGTCTTTCTAGCTTAGTTCAGCAGTCAGCCACATCCCAAAGGGCCATGTCGAGGTTAGAAGTGTAGATCTAACAGTCAGCTGATGAGAGGAAAAGGAAAGGCAGGCTATAGGGAAACGAGAGAGAGGACACGGGGGAGAGGGAATCAGCCGCAGAGTCTCACGGGGGCTAGAGGTTAGAGGTGGATTTCTAGAGAAAGCCTGTATGAAGATGACAAGCTACCATATCCCCGCCTGAAAAGGTTTGTGCGGAAATGAGAAAGGAAGGAGGAAGAGTGGCGATTAAAAAAAGTGAGACACATGTGGAGATTTAATAATGAAGAAAAGCAGTTTAGACCACAACCCGAGCTGATTCCTAATGAAATGGAATGAAAGTGTTAGCTTGATCTCCAAAGCTGACACTAGCACAACCTGGTTTCAGTGACGAGCCCAAACTGGGACAGCCTGGTTTCCATTGTGTATTCACCTTGAGTGAAAACAAGATAGCCTGGTTTCCACTACAGGGCAAAAAAGGGCTAATCCGATTTCCATTGCAAAGCTGCAGAGACCCAAATAACACTATTCAGGTTTCCGCTACAGGTGCACACAAAGTCAGAGGTTGGTAAAACATCAATGTAGCTTCCACTAGATCTCCATTTCCACTATGAGACCAAACTTAGACCTGCAGGTGACAAAGCCCAACCTTGTTACTTTGAACCGGATCTAACCTAGCTAGCTAGCTCTCCATTGGAGCAAATCTCTATTGAGAAAGAGGAACAAACTTTTACAACAAGTCCTCCACAGTTGAAAAGGAATACATACAATATTTTGGAAAATGTGCATAAATGATGAAGTTCGAAGCTACTTTGAAGGTAGACCCAGCATTAGCTTAGCATAGCATAAAGACTGGAAAGCAGCTGACGTGTGAGGGCTGGTAGCTTGATGCTGTTATCTTTTTCACCCTGTTTCCAGTTTTAATGCTAAGCTAAGCTAACCACCTCCTGGCTGTGGCTTCACATTTAACGCACGTTACAGACACGAGAGTGCTGTCGGTCTTCTCATATAACCCTCAGCAAAGCGATTGCATTCCTCAAAAACTCCTAATGTCATATTCCAACCATTCCCTAGCAAATCAATAAATAAAAGATGGCCAAATATGAATGTGTCTTACCTTCAGAGATGTAAAAGCGGATAACACTCTGCTTCAGGATTCACATGTTACCACAGCTATAACATCTTGGATGAGGGTAAAGGTCCAAAACCGTCTTTCTGTTGTCACTCACTGTGGAACAGGAAAAAAAATAAAGAGTAAATAGGTATTCGGTATAGGACGCATAAAGCGATGTTTCAACAAAACAAACCATCTGGAAATCACTTTCTGTCACACCACATGTGGACAACCTGTAACATGTATAGTGTGTTTTCAATGACGACTACTTGGCCGACAGCACAGTAAAGGTGTACAAGGTTCTCGAGGACTGTTCAAGATCAGCTTAATTATCAATAAATTGCATGGTTAGCCTTTAATTGAGAATTGTGCGCCAGTGAACCAAGTGAAGTTGAGAGCACACGTCTTATAGACTGATCCCTCCGCCGCACAGGAAATCTGCCCTCACATGCTGTTGGTACTGGATATCAATGACTTGAACAACCCTGACCATTGATCCCAAGATATCCCTCTTCCTTCCATCCTTCCTTCATCCGCCCCCCCTCCCCTCTTTACATTTATCCACCCCTACTTCACCTCTTTTTATCCCATTTTCCCATTTGGTTCTCTCTCCTAGCCCTTTCCATTCTCCACGTCTTCCCTCCATCCCTCCCTGCCTCTCCCTTTTCAGCTTTCCTCCTTCAAAGGATAGAGGACACAGCTGAAACAAAGGCTGCTTCTGTACCAGCTGAGCCAGCAGGGCAGAGAGGGAGGGATGGAGGGAGGGTGGGATCAAAACGAGGCAAGGAGGAAAAGAATGAGGGCAAAGAGTGAGGTGGAGGGGAGGGCGAGGAGGACAGGGTTGAAAAGAGGATGTGGAGTGAGCACGGGGTTGCAACAGTGAGAGAGGGAGGAGGGGTGGAGGGGGTTACCAGTAAAAAAAAAAAAAAAAAGAGCAAGAGGCGGATGCAGGGAGATAGAAAATGGGGGGGTGGGGGGTCGATGTGAAAGTGAAAAAGAGAAAGACGGAAGGAGATAAAGATAGATGCAGAGGAGAGTTAGAGACTGTTCTCACATCAATAGTGGGGTGGTGTCTGGTATCAGCACAAACACACACACACACACACACACGCACACACACACACACACGTTACAGTCAGCCAATAATGAAATCTGCCTAGAGCAGCACAAACAGAAGCACTCCACTTCATCACATGCAGAATATCAACCTCTCTAGATCCACCCGTTGGACTGATACCACAGGTATGACTATCAAGAAGCGGCACTAAACTTGACTCACTCCCTGCTGACTGCTGAGCACCAAAACACTGATAAGCTCCTGGACAAACTGAACACAACAGCTGACCGGGCAACACTCGACGTCAGCGTTTAATGGAAGTAGTGCAGCTAAATGCAATAACTCAGGAAAATAAATAACTTTCAAAAAAGTTATGTATATTATCGTGAAGAGAATCTATAAGAATGCCAATAAATATTTCCCAGGTATGACTATCTAAACACAATTTATTATTTGATCGCTGGGGTGTCATTTGACATGAATGCATTACCTTAAAAAGAAATGTTTAGGACATGTTAAGCTAATTTAGTCTTTGGATCGATGGATGGATAGGGTAGATTGACAGATGACATGAACTGAATGATAGATTAGCTTTGTGATTTATTAATTCCCCGCTCTTAATATGACCTTGACTAAAATGATATGGTGCTAAAATAAAGTCCCTTTGTCAGCAAATCTGTCAGCAGCGCCCAAAGTGATTGACTGGTGTTAATATGCGAGACCGCAGCCTGAACTACATGCAAGGACATGAGCTCTACAATGCAGTGGGCAGATCAGCTGTCTATTCAGCAACCCAGCTTGGCTAGTTTAGCGTTTTGTTAACAGGCACGGCAGCCATAACACAGACTAGCGAAATCATCTCCCAGCTACTTGTTTATTTATGAACTCACTTCAAAATTCTAAATCATGTTCCTCCCATGTTCCAAAATAACCCCCAAAGAAACACGACTACAACTACAAAGTGGAAAGTGTTTTTTTCTGATGTGCCTGCACAGCAGAAAGTAGTCCAAGGCTTTTTATGTAACTCCACACCGCGCGATGTTGCGGCGGCTATTTACAGACACAAACAGACAAATAAAAGTCATCCACCTAACGTCATCTATCTCACCTGTCTACGCTTGAAATGTGTTTCCTGTATTTAAAAAAAAAAAAAAATCTAAAATATTAATCAAACTCTGCTGTCAGTCTCCGTCAAACATGATCTCTGCAGTGCAGAGCCGCGGCGCTTTAAACATTTGTGAAATCCATCACAGCTAAAAAAAAAAGCATTAGAGTTGCATTACATAAACTGTGGGTCAGTGGTTGGTTTCCTGTAGATTCCCACTGGGAAAAGGCAACTGGTGCAGTCTAATGAAGCTGAATCCCCGGGGTGAGTCTACATTTACCCAGTTTTGTCCCGGACTTTTACAAGAGTGCATATGTCCTATAATGAGCCCGGATACCCGGGGTGACAGCTGTGGTGACATTATTTAACATCAGTTCCAGATGAAGATGAAAGCCCACGTGAAACAAGACAAACAACAATGTACAAAAAAAAAAAAAAAAAGATTTCAATTATTCAATATCTTATGTAAGTCCAAACTCGGAAACGCTATAGCTAGGCTGCACAGCTGCGGGAAGTCTGCTGAATTATTGTGTCGTTTATTCTTTATAGGAGAGTTCACAGCATGGGCACTTTATAACCAGTAACAGACATCAGACATTTATGTTTCATTCTGTATTGTGTGTATTATGTATGAACCAACCAGTTATCACAATATGATATCATCCACAGGGTTGGAAAGGAGGCACACATTTTACCACAGAGCACCATATTTTAATAGATCGTTGTCTGAGGTTGAGTAGCACATTAAGTTAATAAATACATTATATTTCCATCAAATTACTATCAAAGTCAAGACACTAAAATGATTTTTCTATGGGCCTGGTTGCTGTGGGGACATGCACTGCAGCCACGCAGCAGGGGATAGCCTAGCCGCAACCGTCTGTGGTCCTATGATGACCGACCATGGCCAACCATGTACTGACTGTACCCTGTGGCTAAACTCACATGTCTGTGCCGGAGACTAAACAGAAGTCTCTCCGTGTTCAGCTCTCAGTACTTTCGTAGCTCAACCTGAATCTTTGATTTGGAGATTAGTTTCACTGATGCGCTCCTGTCTCCATTTTCAGTTATCAGCCTTACTTCACGATTTAGACAGAGATGAGCTCTGTGTTAAGTTACTGAAGCCTTCCTGCTGTTGGCAAGAAGTAGGAGATGCAAAGTTCTTGTCGCCAAGATACTGGAGCAATAACTACAAATGCAATACAATACAAATACAACCATATTCTAGATTTTAGGAGGAGTAGGGAGGAGTGACTTCCAAGAAATAAACAGACTTCTTTCACACTTGTCACATTTGAACAAAAATAAAATGTCGCTGGATGCTTATATGGTCAGAAGGTTTTTTTTTTTACGGCTAACATTAGCCTCACCTGCTGTGTACAGGCCCATCCTGATAGTGAAGCTGTGTGGTTCACACTTACTCACTGCTGCCCAAGCTAGCACTGACTAGCTAGCAGCTAGTAAGGCAAATAATACAACTTTTGGGGCCCACATTTGCACCTATGGTAGCGGGTAGCTTTCCTCCTACACCTCCTGTATGTATGGCAAGCTACCATAGGTTAAACCCCAGGTAAGAATGCAACCAAGCTGACCCCTGAAGTGTTGGTGGGATTAGTAACTCCACTGTAATGTAATTAAGTTAAGTCAATTAAGTTGTTGGCTTACATAGAGACTGATTTATAGGTCGCAAAGAGTTTAATACAAAAATCGATCTGATCTGCAAATGTGTTTGTTGCATGCTTGATGTGACTCGCAGCTTGTTGATGCAGAGAAATGATTGGACTGTATATTTTCAAGCTAGAGGTTATGTCATAACACCTAGAAGCTGTAACTTCTACAGACCTGCGGCACACAGACACTCGCAAGTACGTACTGTGAATCCTGTCAGAATCACAAATCTGAGTGCAAAACAGGATCTCGCACTCCCTTAATCATGCATGCATAACGTCGCATATGTGGGATTTTAGATTTGAAATACAAATCTATACAACGTTCACACAATCCCGCATGCATACGTGTCCCCCCGGGTGTGAAACAAGTCAAATCCTTATGGAAGCAAAGATCTGAGGCTTGTTTAGTGTGTATAGCTGCACAGATGTAAAATCGCCATGCATAACTAATGCCATGTTCATGTTCATGTGTGTGTGTGTGTGTGTGTGTGTGTGTTTGCGTCTAATGGTTGACTGAGTCCATGGACAGTGCCCCATGCCAGCCAGCCAGCAAGTCACTGTTCTGAATTATTGAAATAGGTTAGTGAGCAGGATGAGAACAGCGTCTGTGTGCGCGTGTGTGTGTGTGTGTATGTTTGCAATTGTCTGCCTGTGTACAGCACTGCACTGCAGATTCACAGCTTAAGCTTTCTGTTCTATCTTGGACTGTATAGAGGGAATTATTGGCCGTGCCTTCAATTCTAAGCCTATAAATAGAAAACAGAAGCGGGGTCGGGCAGATTTGCTTACAAATGTGAAATATTCTTACAAATAGCCGTGCTTCCTGAATGCAGAGCTCCAGCAGAAAGAAAAAATATGAGGGAACCTGTAATAAACTGATGCATGCTGGCGATGCTAGTAATGGTTAATAATTCTTTAAAGCCCCTCTGTGTTTGCAAGAAGCTTCGGAACAGCTACACTACTGTGCGGTGTGTTTTTTCCCTTTTAAACCACACATAGGCTAAAATGAATAGTTCAGCAGAATACATACCACAGAGTGTTTGTAGATGAGATAAATATAAAGATGGCAGGCGGGGCTTCTGATCTGTGGTGCTGTGATATTTAACGCATCAGTGGAACAGACTCACAAACAAGTTCGCCCTTAATCTTCAGAACAGAGATGAAAAAAAAAAAAAAGAAGAATGTTCTTTTAACACGATTTCTTTCGTTCTATTTGGGTTTTTGTTTGAGTCCAGTTCAAATAAAATAAAATAAAATAAAACCGGGGGCGCAGAGTTAAATATTGTTTCGTTTCGGAAAAGTGAATTAAGTTGACAAAAAAAAAAAACAATATTTGTTCAGCACAGTTTGATTACAGTGCAACTGCAAGCTAACAAGCAGACATTAAGACATCTGGTGCAATTCAAATATGAACAGAGAAGACGCTTTAAAAAGAGGATGCGGAGCGTTTGACTGATTCTCGCACACGCAGCGAAGAGTTCTCAGACAAATTTGCTTGGTTAAGCCAGGTTAAATCGACTGCTGTTGAAGCAGTTCTTACGTTTATGTCCTAGATATTGATACAAAGCAGTGAAGCGGTGATACGTACAGCTCAGTAATGTTGATATCTCACTACTTTTGTTACCTTTTCACAAGGATTGCATGATTCCTTTGAAGGCAGGGCATCTTATATGCATATACTGATGCAGCATTTCCAACACAGAGGCATTTCAAAGTGTTTTACATACGTCGATTTATGTCTGTGGAAAACACCTGGCTGTTTTTCTTGCATATGCAAGATTTTCATCCAGCTAATCAAGAGGATGTTTGCTTATGGCACAGTTTTACTACTTCTGGCCTGGAAGCCATCATTTTATAATCATCATAAAGATGCTAATTGTTCTGTTTACATCTCTATGTCTTCTTGGCTTCATTCTCATTTTCACACTCTTCAATTTGCACCTGCATTCTTCGAGGCTTCTGACGGTAAAGATCACACCGACTCGACTCGTCTTACAAACGCATCATGTGATGTTTGCAGATCCAGAGTGGATAACTGCGAGATGAGTAAGTCTAATTAGTGCTGCGGTATGTTAGAGTCGAACCCACTCAGTAGTAATGGAGCTCAGTGTCGACGCTCCCACACATTTATCCACATTAACTCACCCAGTCACTCTGGAACACCACAGAAGTGGGTAGTGCACTACAGAGAGCAGTTACATAAGTGAGGTGTGGTCAGTCAGCAGTGGTTACACAACCTGGCGTGTGTTCACGAAATTCAGCGCACAAATGTGAGAGTAACACGGGTCGCCATTGTGAAGCTATGCGGCTTTCACCAGCTGTGCAACTGGATTTAAAACAAATACGACACATGCCTATTTAACGCACGCACACACACAGCAAAAACAATGACATCAGTGTAGACAGCACAGCAAACACCAGCTGGGGCTATGTTCAAATGCATCTCCGTTACCCAGTAACTGCTAAAGTGCTAATTTCCATATTCATACAGGCTTCATTACTTTCCTTAAAGGGTTAGTTTGGATTTCTGAAGTGGGCTTGTATCAGGTACCACCTTATTTTCACAGCTTTACCTCACCGTCAGAGACCCAACAGAAAACTGAAGCTTTTCTAAAAATCTGTGCTCCCTTTATAGCCACCAGACTCCTTTGACAAAAGCTGTAATTTTACCCCACAAAAGGATTTGCTCTTAATAATTATAATAGTAATTAATAATTGTGGCTTTTCTGCGTTGCATTTTACACATTAGACACTGTTTACAGCCGTGTGGCAATGCTCAAGATATAGTAAGGCTTTTGTTTAATTATCTTAAGCTATCTATACCGATTAAGGCAGCGCTGGGCCGGCAACTGCTGTGTTCTTCGAGACAGAATGACCACATTTGTCAGGGTGGCTATGGAGAAAACATAGATGAATATAAATTGCCTTAATTGGTTAATTTATCCGCGCTACTGTGTGACTTTGGTGTTTTTTTACATGTCACTTGCATACCGCTTGCTTTATTAAACAAGACAGACTCAGCCAGCAGCTAAAAAGAAGGCCAACTTTTTAGGTAGGCGAACCAGAAAATAGGACAATTTGACCCGATGATTGTTCGAATAGCTGAGATATTTCAGTCGGAACATTGCTCTGTCTTGAGCATTGCCACATGGCTGGAAGCAGTGCTGGAAGCCATACATTTTCACATTTGGATAGCTGAAACCATGTGATGTTTCACAAGTTTATTTGATATGGCTCAAACAATCAGTAACTGACAATTTGCCGATGATAATTTCAGTTTGCTTTGCTTTGTATGTGTGTTGGGCAGTAGTAACAGGTTTGGTTTTCACGGACGCGCATCTCCAACCATTAAAAATGAGAAAAAGAGAGACAACGACAACAAAAACAAAACAATGCATCAGCATGTGAAGAATGTCCCATTATTCACAGCCTCCCATCATGCTTTTATTTTCTATCACCTCAATGTCAAAATGTAAATACCAGATGACAACACACCGCGCGCGCGTGTGTGTGCATGTGTGTGTTGTCTCTCCAGCTGGACCAGCTTTCATCTCTGCATTTGTCATTCTTTTCCACCTCATCCCTCCATCTTTGTGATTGCCACACACCCCTCTTCTCCCCGTCTCTCTCCCCGCCCATCCATCCATCCATCTATCCATCCATCTCTGCCCACCTAAGTCCCTCTGCCTTCCCACCATGCCTCGCTACATCTGGCTATCCACCCCCTCATGGTGAAAACTCAAACTGCGTTGTTGGACGTGTTCCACGTGTTCGAATTCCAAGCTGTCCTGCGAGCTCAGATCTTTATATTATGAAGCTCTGGAATGGGATCTACTCATATTTAGGTAGAAATCACCTTTCTTTAAAGCACTGTAAAAATGTAGCTAGATAGCATGCAGGCTCCCTTATGAACGTTGTTTTCACATCTGCTCTTAACAAACTCAGATCTCATCAATAGACTTTACAAGTTACTGTCTCCTGAGGGTGAATCGCATTTGCATTCAGAGAGTCATAGCATTTAGCTAGCTGTTATAGATGTAAATGTCTTATCAAGTCAGTCAGCAAATGCATCCACCTTGTCCCTGAGATGCAGCAAAGAGAAATGGATTAGGAGGATGAACAAGATAAAGGGAGAGACATGCTAATGGGGAACGGAAGTAAACAGTGTATGCACGGCATTCGTGAAGAGAAAAACAGAGACCGTCTCTCTCTCCCTCTGTCTGTGAAACAGACAAATGTAGCATACAAATCCACAGGAAAACAAGGTGGGCAAATGATATCAGATTGTTTTTACACAGTAGAAGAGTGTACCGCCCTATAAAGGCCAGTAACAGCAGCAACAGAAAGAATGAAGTTGAGGGAAAAAGGTTTAGTTCTCAGGCTGGCTGATAAACAAACACATTGAAAGTTTGACTGATGGTTTTATATGGTGAAATCAGAAGCAATACAAACAGCAGATACTGCACCCTGCCCTTGGATGACGCTTTCCATTTATACAATGTTTTTTTTACATCCATAAAAAGATATAATTGTGGTTTGAAGTACTAAATATAGTTCCGCCTCTCCTCTCTCTTGCTCTCCAGCAACGACAGGGCCTGCCTGGATGGTGGGTGGCTCGGTCGAGGACGGTGACTGTATAGTTGTGAAGTCACAAAGTCCTGACGGCTCTTTAAAAGGCACGGTTTCTGGATATGGGTTGTATACATCTCCCTTTTTTTCCCTACTCTTCACAGTATTCATACAGACCTGCTTCATAATAAAATAAAAAATATATATATATCTAACTAAAGTTCATAGTTAATAGGAATTGACTGAATGTTTTGTTGTGTGTTGTGTCTGTCCATTTACCTAAATTTAGATCAAAATCAACCCAATAGACTCTGAGTATACATTAAAAAGCAGTTTAGACAAGCCACAAATTACGTAAATTCCATTATAGAGCAAGAAGCTGATCAGGCAGATATTGCTACGCTGCTAAACTTTAAAACAATACATAATATAATATTTCTTTTTAGTGTGACTCAATTTTGCTTTTTATCTCATTTAGGACAACAGATGGTCAGGATGAAGGTGAAGACGAAGGTTTCATTGGAATTCACAGCAAATAGGAAATTTAGCTTCAGCTAAAGTGCAGTAACTGTGAGGGCTCCAGAGTCCATGGGGTTAGCAAGCTACAGGGCCTACAACTGCAGCCTGAGTGGCAATACAAAGCCATAATTCAGTTACTCCACAGACTAAGTGCAGTCAGTTTGGTTTGGTTAATGGAGTTCCTGGATATGTGGTGTTTCCATCGAAATGAGTCATCTCTACTGAATAATAATTCTTATACAGCAATAAAGAATGTGAAAGGAAGATTCAGGTGTTAACTACATTTTGACCAAATATGTGGGCTATTAACTGCCTTTAGGCTTTGTATAGCGGTGTACATATGGATGATTGTGTAGAGTGAGCAGAGGATTGAGCCAGGCCACCAAATAATCTCTCCCCTAGTGCTCCCTTAAGCACATAATCCCACGTTATATTCAAGATGAGAAACACGGTGGTAAGCGAGGTTATGCTAACTGGAGATTCAATGCCCTGCGGCCATACCTGCTCAGTTCTCCTTAAGCGGCTACTTAGAATCCATAACTGGCAGAGCTTGTACTCTGACAACAAAGGGGGCATCCACTTTGGGTCACCAAACTATGGATTTGGCCTTCCACAAATGGCATCCGTTAAAAAGCCACAAACACAGAGGCGGAAACTGTGAGGATTCACGGGAAAGAAAGTGAACAGCAGACTCTTTAAAACTCCTACAGAGATGCACATTCAGCACCGAAGAACACAGAGTAAAGCCGGACTCAAGTGCGAGCGGGGGCTTCCACTGAAATCCCATTGCTGGAGACTTAGCTCCTCTTAAGCTCATTTCACACTAACAGAGACACGCCGCAAAAGGCCACCTTTTCTTCACAGTGTCCTATTGAAGAAACACTGAGCACGGGAAAATGCTTCTGCACCTTTTGAGCATAAACCTGGAATATTCGATTCGAAGTGGAGCTTTTAACGTCAAAACGCTCTGAGACATGTTTTGATATATATATATATGTTTTTTTTTTTTTTACTTTGCTTGGATTGAATGTGTTTGTCTGCCGACCGAGGAGGATTTGTGACAAAAGAGTGCTTGTCAGTGAGGAGCAATTGCACAAAGTCGAGAACGCATGGTTCATGCAGCTTGTGTTTTTGTTTGTTTAGTTTTCTCATTTCTACTCAGTTTCCTAGCACATGAAAGGGACGTGTGTCTCCTACAGTAGATGGCGATGTCCTTAAACCTAAAAGGAACACATGGAAAAACAGATCATGATCAATAGGTTTAAATAATCCGAAGCATTTTTTCTGTAGTGTCCTATAAAAAGGGTTTTGATTATCGGTCCATGCTGGAGAACATATACGCGGATACTGATATATTTGTGATCGGCCAATATCGGCCCACTGATGTATCGATTGGACTCACAGACAGTAAAAGTATGGACGTTGTAACCGTGACATGATCTCCCATAGGTTCTGAAGAGCAGTGCGTGAAGCTCAGAGTGTGGTGGCTCTAGCCCCCGTTACATTGCCACCGCCCAGCAAATCTAAAATTTAGCAAATGGTGAGCCTGAGGCAGGCTGAGTGCCGCCTGGGCGGGCGCTCAAACAAGCCGCCCCAAAGCGTCCATGCTGTTAATTATGCATAAGATTAAATATAATTTGAATGGGTGAGTTAAAAAAACATCCTCAGTACAGCTGTCATGAACAGGGAAACTAGCTACTTGACTAAAACTGTTTTTCATACCAGGCTGTAAACGTGTTTATTTCGGCTGTGGATGTTCGAGGTACTGCAGTTTTTGGCATTTCTGCTTCGGCTTTACTTGACAGCCACAGAGGTTCCCGCTGGGTTGGGCTCCAGTTCAAACGAGGCCTTTAAAATTTTGCGGCACGGAGCTTCTCCATATTCACATCATCTATGCCATATTACATATGGCATATTGAAGCTTTCATGAGACCGGATGTGTTATGCATTGCTATCTTCAGTTCTCACGTTCACAACTAAATGATTTATCTGATTTCCCCTGACGTACTGCAGAAGCTGAGATTTATTTTATTTCTTCATTAGCGATGGATAATTGGTGGCAGAAGAAAGAGAAATCCTGACATGTTGGAGGCTACAATCTCCAGTGGGATCTATTATTTTCATGGATTTTTCCAGCTTGAAGTTAATAAAAAAAAATCTTCTCTCGGCGAGGCTATTTAGCGTGTTACATGTTCTGTTGTCCGAGAGAGATGCGCGTTACATTTAGAGGTGCACCGACTGACCACAATGATCTGCGAGAGGGTGGCGGATTGTCGATCAATACCAGTGACTCAGCAATTTCTCGGGCCAAGTGCTGAGACGTCTGGTTTTCAACACTCACTCGCCAATACATATTCACTCTTTTGGAACAATAACCTCCAACTCAGCAGAATTACAAAAGACTCCAAATCCCCAGGTCTTTGCTTTAATTAGCTACCTCGCTTTCAGCCTTTTCACACCAGACATAAATATCAGTGCAGACTGCATGAGCATTGAGTTAATTCATTTCAACACTTCAAGTAAATATTGAAGTTGTTGTGGACTTCCATACACAGAAAAAAAAAAAAAGCCACACATCCAGATTAAACACACTGCCAGACGTTAATTAGATACTATAAACTGCCTTGATCTATAAACTGCTTTGATCTTGAGAGTGGAGCTGAAACAATTACTCATTTAATTAAGGAAAAAGTCCATAATACTCTTGTAATGATAATGACAATAAACAACTGTTAACAGTTTCAGTCATCCTTCAACAAAAGCTAAACATTCTTTAATTCTGCTCTTCATTGCCACGTATCGCTGTAATCCACAGCGCTGTTCACTTAAAACGAGTTATTTTAAGATGTCACCTTAGAAGCTGCGATGAGCATATTCTCATTTAATTGGTTAAATTAATCAGTTATGAGCATAATAGGTAGTTACGCCCCTACACTAGACATCGTTTTACTTTTTTTCTTCAGCGAGCTGGGGTTTGTTTGTAGCTTGTAGTGACGTGCAGAATTCTCCATGCACAGCTTACTTTTGTGCCTTTTACCAACGTGATCCATGAGCCATATACAAGTTCTTGCAAATTAGTGATCATTCTCATCTCTGCATGCTGACATTTTTTTCCAACGTTTGTGAAATGTATCAAAATGTGCGCAGTGCAATGATTTCATTGTACATGCAAAATGCAAATTGAACCTTGCACGCTGCAGATGGAGCCCATCCCAGCTGACATCGGGCGGAAGGTAGAGTACACACTGGACAAGTCGCAGGTTCATCCCAGGGCTGACACACAGAGACAAACGGCTGTGTCTACGGGCGATTTAGACTCACCAATTAACCTGCGTGTCTTTGGACTGTGGGAGGAAGTCAGAGCACCCGTAAACACACAAATTCCACACAGAAAGAACCCACTGGGGGGTTGAAACAGGAGCCTTCTAGCTGTGTACCGCTGTGCCTCCAAACTCCTCATGTGTATCTTGCATTTGATTCAGGTTTTAAACATTTGTTTTTACATCTGCTTTAACTTATGCTGTTGTTCTGTATATTATGTAGCCTCGATGCACCCATCTGTGTGTATTGAATATGATATGCTTAATACGTTGCGGCTGATATGTAACACATATAAAATGTAGACCTTCACGAGTAATGCCTAATATGCAATGCACATATTTATATATATCTTTCTACTATTGCTTGTGTCTGAGGAGGAGCCTTGTGCTCGAAACGCCACTCGCTAATGTAAAAGAAAAGGAGCTGTTTTAATTGCTTTTACTCATCATCTGTAAAAGTTGAGACACATGCCATTCCATGTGGCCATGTGTCCATTAAATCCAAGATTAAAGGCTCAATATTAAACTTAAGGAATAAAAATAAACACATCTTTTACTTAAGTATGGTGGATTTTGTCTTAGAATTAGTTAATTGGGTAACTGAGTAGCAGACCCAGTAAAATAAAAGCCGTTTAAATTCGACTCTTGTGGATCATTTTCCTGCAGAACATATTGACCACACAGCTTCTTTTATATCTCTTTCACAGAGTGACGTATCGCCGATCACCAAATTGCTGCAGCCTCGTCTGAAGCACAGATGAATCAGGGCAGCAACTGCAGCCAGCAATTTCAGCCCAGTCTAAACCACACTTCTGTTACCAGGCAATTTGGGAATTTACCGGCAATTCAGACCCTGAAGAGGTTATCCTGACTGGGCCATCACCGTCTTTGAAACAGTAATGCCAGCCAGCCAGCCAGCCTGACAGCTGTTTAGTATTTCCCACCAGCTCACTCGCTGAGCCGACACAGGCTTAATCCCCTGCAGTGAAATAAAGTTTCATTTATTTATTTCATTTGAACTTATTTATTTTATTTGGGATTCCTGCCATTTTGATTTTTATGAAACAGGTGGTCCAGGCATGCGTAAGTGTAATCCACTCAGAATAATACCATTATTTGTTCCAGACTGTTAAATCCATTGTGCTGCATTTCGGTGATATGTCAGGCAGGCAGAATGTGTTTTCACAGGCCGGCAAAGCAGATGGTTTGTCCACGAAAAAAAAAGGGAAAGACGAGGAGAAGAAGGAGCTGATTGACAATGGTTAGCACATAGAATGTCTGACGTTCACAGATGTTCGTGTGCACACAGGGAGATATTATATTATATAATGGGAGATATATTTACTGGTTGAGAACATGAATCTGGACATGTTTATCTGCTATTTAGGAGTTGTGGTTGTGACAGAAATTCTCGATTATGATTGTTCAGCAGGCATGGATTAACTTTTAATAATAGGTAGTGCTGGACAGCTATGACGGAGGTGTTTGCTTACAGTCCATAATTAATGGATTCAGTGTTAACAGGCAGGCTTTGCTACAGAGCTCGGGGGCTATTTCTGTAACCAACACAATCAAATGAATATGCCACCTAAATCAAATCCATTACATGTGCATTACATTATTACATATTTGTATATGCAGGGGTGTATGACCTGCATACAGGGTCCATTTCTCATGCAACTGCAACTCTTATCGAATTGCATGTTGCATAATGTCATAATGAGACGGGTCGAACGCACCACGTTACTCTACTCTACAGCGTGTAGAGCACTTTGTTTTTACTTATAGGTGAGGATAGGTCAGGGTAAACGCACCAATCCAATCCGGATGCCAGGACGCTACGTGCATAACAGTAAAATGCAAATAAAATCAACATGGGGGGTTGGTGATCTGAACAAACCGTTTAGACCTAAATATGCACGACAGCAGTGCTAACAGTAAATGTGTGGATATGAAACATATAGGACAATATATAGCTGCCATTAGAAGAAAGAACTGCCCCATGACTACAGCAAGACTTATAGACACAGGCACCTCCTCCTGCACTAATTCTTTTTAGCCTTTCCGTTTGCTTTGTATTGTACAGAAGTTTGCTCTGCACACAGCTATCCTTTCATCATCGTTTGAAATATAGTCTGTAGACGTTTTACAGTGACTCTTATAGTGACTGTACTATTCCATACCGCCAACGCTGCCAGAACAGACAGAAGAACAGAAATAGACACAGAAATAGATGAATTAGCAAACTATTTTAAAACCTTCTAAGAGGTGATGACAGGATTTATAATTAACCCATAAACTCTCAGGGCAAATAAGTTTTAGCCCGGAAGCAGATCTCTGATAAAATGTAAAAACACCCTCATTTTGTCCAAAACATGAGGTTCATGATCTTTTCAACTATCCACAGTATAAATTCTTATTATTATTATTGGTGGTCTAATATCTCTGCTCCCAGCTGGTTAGACCAGTCTGGATTTCCAAAATAATTTCTGCAAACCTTTAAATAAAAACTGCAAATAGTTTGAGAAGAAAAAACGAGATGGTCCGCTACAGAGATACAAATGCCTTTGATGTGCAGCCTGTGAAACTGGCCAGTCTACACACACTTTCATGCACACACACTATCCATGCAAGTGTGTGCGTGCGTGTGTTTGAGTGTGCACGTAATGATGTATCTCTCTACAAAATGTCAGTGAACTTCAAAGGACATCAGACAAATAGACAGCCACACACTGCATATCCCATTATTTTGAAAAAAAAATAGGGCAGAATATATTCTGCAGCAATGTGTTTTGGTGTGTGTGTGTGTGTGTGTGTGTGTGTGTGTGCATATATCTGGGACAGAAATAGGATTCCAACCAACTTTGCGCCTTTGACCAAAGAGCAAAAGAAGTTCTCATGGATGGAGAGATGGTGCAGGAACAAGACTGGGCAAACCAATGTTCTCTGTAGCCTGCACCCATTTTTGAGGATTTTCCAGTCAGAAAAAAGCACACACTCCACAATTGAGTACATATTTGGCAATAGTTAGACTATGAAGGCACTAGCAAACACTGAAAATCCCATGAGACCAGCGAAAATCCTTGTGTGGTCCTGAGCACCAAAACAGAAATTGACAAAAATGGGAAGAAACGGATTAAAAAAGCTTAAATCGGATGTGATGGTGTACTGGGAAATGAAGGACTGTAAACTCTACAAATAGAGCGGCAGGAGGTAGAACCTCGTCAGAGTCAGGCACTGTGAATTTAAATCCGGCGTATGTTCACTTTCCCTTTATGTTCTGATGACTCAGTGGTTTCATAGCGTGATAAAAAACAAGCGTCGGTATCTTTTCCATCAGCGTTGTTTTGTCCAGGGTTAACTGGGACTCGGACGTCCCGTATGTTAATGTTAGTCAGTGTATGTAGTGAGTATGTGTATATCTGGTGGTCTGGTTATGATATATGAAATCCGCTCAGTCTTGATTGTTTTAAGCTGATATTTTAATCAAGGTGGTTGTACTTTAGTTTTTGTGGGCTATAGAAGGGTTACAGGTGTGGGGAACCCTCTCACTCACAGCGCGTTGTGCTAGTGTGGCATTTTTCAGTTTCCCATTTTATGTTTCTCGTATGTCTGCAATAATCTGATTGAAAAAAGTCGAGCAATAATTCAATCAGAAGAAAAATCCTTTAAATACCAAACATGCATGATTAATCTCCTAGCCTTGAACAGTACCTGACCTGAAACACATTGCAACATACTGCAACAGGCTTTGTCCCACTTGGTCTGATCAGGGTTATTGCTACCTTAGAATGAGTGATGTATATATAGTATATATATATGGGGTGGGCATTACTTGGAAAATGTTTTTTTCTACACGCAGAGCATTGAAAAAAATACTTAACAATTGGGGCCAAAATCTATTCCAAACATTTAAGATGTGTATCAATACTCATAAGTCTCATTAGCGGTTAAAGACATTCTGACTGTTTTTCCCCACACATTTGCATCTCACTCGATAAAAGCTGCAGGCATATACATGTTAAAATACTCAGAAGGAAAAATTCACCCCATCTCTTGCTCATTTAGTCATAAAAAAATGCATGAGCCGGAGATCCATCGTTTGTTGTTTAGTAGAAACAAGCTCCTGCTTCCATAAGCGGCTCTGTTTGCTTAAACGTGGAATTTCTCATCTGTTTTTTCATCCTATAGGGTGAGAAATCAGTGGCCTATTCGGCCTGAGTGGGCTGCTTCTGAACTAATTAGTATCCATATGTAACTCACTCATTTCAAGCCAGTGGTGGAAAGCACAGAGTGCATGGGGGCAGGTTACTTCTAAGTCAGTGCGCCCCCTGCAAACACGTTGTACGTGACCCATTTAGTTCAGTTCAAATGCATAAACGTGACTTATGGTATCTGGAGTGCTAACTCGGAATTACATTTTCCCCATGCACTCATGTGCTATACAAGAGTATACAAAGGGCTAACATATTTTTTATCCAAAGCCGCTCAAGGTTCACCGGGCACACTGTTCACTGTACATATTTTCAGTTTGGCTGGCCGGGGTGGAGCTGAACCCACTGAAATGGCAGTGTTAGAGCTCTGCATACAAAATACTTATTTATACATTATATATACAGACAGACCATAACCCTCTACACACACGCACACTGATAGGCCGATATGCTGTATGCGCAGTATCATTGCAGATCATGTACAATATATAATTCATGTAATTCATGTGTGACCAGAAATGCAGAATCGCTGAAGTTGCATTCACGACGCGTTAACAAGCTCACCGTTAAAAGCAACTTGGGCTTTGATCAGGACACAATACGCGGTGAATCGATTCTTCATCATCAACCGCGCCTCACGCTCTTCATTCAGCTGGACAAGATACCAGCTCCTGAAGCGTTCCACCTCTCTGAAATGAATGGATAATACTCCGGGACTAAGCTGCTTTAAATGCTGATTGTGTGCACAACTCGGCAAAATAGTTGATACCATTCCACTGATCTGATATTTGTTCATCTTGCCTGTGATCCATCTCTAAGCTCCCCCATGATGCCTTTCATAAACCTCAGTATTACACATTCTCTTAGAGATTACCCTTAAATCTGTGTATTAATATTGCATAACAATGCAGACCTGCACTACCTATGTGTGCATTGCATAAGATCACGACGGAAACCCACCCACCATCTGGTTACCATGACATCAGTGACCCCCCTCAATGAGTAATAGCTAACCTTCTTACACCCAAGGTTTTGCACGCAATACAGCACACTATCTGGCCTACTTATTTGTCCATGATCCATTAAAATAATACGCACTGTGATTAAGACTACAGCAGAGGTTTAATCAGACAATGTAGGACGCTGGCCGTGAGAAAGTGGATATCATTTATGATATGCTGGCGCATGTTTAAGAGTCAGAAATGTGAAAGCTGTATCAATAACTGACTTTCTAATCATAATACACATGGTGCAGCAATGAATGCGTGTTTAATACAGGCGGTCACCTGGGGCCCATAGCTAATTTTTGCCCTTAGCCTCTCTAGTGGGTTATTTACAGCTATGTGTCTTTTTGTTTTTTTTTTAAATAAAGGAGGAGCACTTGAAGGCAACATCAGTTATTTTCTATTTTCAGCCTTAAAGGGGCAATTATAGTATAATACCATGTTGACTTTGCCTTCATTTCCCAAGATTCTCGAGTCATTTACTTGTCTTACAAGACATCATCAGTAAGCAACCAGACTTGCAGTGAGTGAACTGGGTCCAGCAGGAAACAAACATGTCTCCTGGTGAGGTGTGTTTGGGGAATAGCAATAAGAGAATAGTAACGGCAGTAAACACACTCTGTTGCACAGTTAAGCTAATGCTAGCCAAGTAACACTCACATTACCTAGGCTGTCTTTGAGATTGTGTTATTGGCGACAAGGTTAAAAGCATTCCCAGTTCTGCAGCCCGACTTTGTGTTAGGAATAATCTGTTTTGTCTCAGCTCGTAGGAACCAACAGACATCCCGAGCAAGGCTCCATGCACCATGTGAAACCACATTCGGGTTCCCTCAGAGCAGCCAGACATCTTGTTCTGTATTGGTTTAGGCAGTGCTGGGATTTCTCTATGTGTCTTTTTTGTATTTCTCTTGTAAGACTTTACTTTGGCCAAGCTGGTTGCATTATATTGGGTTAGGCAGGGCCAGGCTGTCTGCCAGACAGTGATGTAATTACATTGTTAACAGTCATTTTGTCAGGCACTGTGAGCTATACGCAGGTCGTAGCCTTTACCTCTCTCACTTTCGGAGATGACATTACACTTGCTCTACCTTGCTCTCTCTCCCTCACTCTCTCAGCCTCGCTCTCTGTCATCTGAGGCGGACACTGAAGGTTTGCGAGGGTGACAGCGACTCTGCCTGTGTTTAAAAGGCATTTGACTTGTAACTTTTACTGCTGTCCTCTCTATCTGTGTATCTCTTTGTCTCGCTGACATCAAATTGGCCTCTGCATTTTGTTGCCGCTGTCACTTTGTTTCCCATCCGTCTGCGATACAAAACTTTCCTAACCTTTCTCTTGATTTTTCCCGTAGGGTGATAATAGAAGTCCATCGCTGTCAAGCTGACGGCGGCCCATTAAGAAATCTCTGGAGATGAATAGGTGAACCCGGGGGTTGGTTGAGTTTCTGGTTTAGCCAGAGCACAAGAACAGGAAGCAAGCAGTTTAGATCCGACACTGTTTGAGGTCAAGCAGCAGAAGAAGAAGAATGAATGATGAACAGATATTTTGGGATGAGAACAGGGGAGATGATGAGTTTCAGGTCAATATTGCATGTGTAGGAGTGTGCAGTTTGGAAGAAATCCAACAGGACGAAAACAACAACAAAAAAGCAAAAGTTCATTCAAAATCTGTAGAGGTTTGTAAGATCGGAATCTGACTCACGTCAACAAATCCTGGACATGTACTAAAACGTCCTTTTTCTTCCATCTCCCATTCAGCTGGAGCCTATTCCTCAATATATAGGACAATATAGCACGAAACAAAGTATATTGTCGGGAGAACACTCAGTTCAACTGTTTATTACAACATCTTTGATGATTTTTCATTCACTGAAGTATTCAAAATGATACTGTAGCTTAAAACACACACCATCTCTTGGTTTAGCAGTTTCGCTCATAGCAATGAGTCATTGTTACTCGCCCTTAAAAAGGTTTTAACATGAATAAACAACCCTGCAGTCACATCTAGACACAAGCTTGATACAAGATGTCCAATGACACATTAGTGATACTAAAGAAAAAAAGATTTCACTCTTCTGATGCGTGACGTTTCCTGTTGCTCCTCGGCTGACCCTTGCATGTACAGCGGCATTCTCAGCAGGGTTACCATGCAGTCATGTGTACATCTTTCAGAACGGCAGGCATTTCATCATTAGGATTTCGAAACCCCATGTCGGTGTTCTTCTATCGTTGCCTCCGCTGCACTATGATTTGTCAAAGTAGCTTTAATGGAAGCTGCCTACCTGTCTTTACAAGGCTTTCTTTAGTAAAATACACCTTACTGACCACTCACGCGTATTTCTTTTCGTGCATTCACACAGTCAACCTGTGTTGCATACAACCAGATGCCGCTTTACTTCCTAGAAAGCTGGGAGTTTGGATTTGGGACTGAAGGAAAAAAATAAGTAATGCTTATCTATGCTGTTCTCTGTCTTTTGAGTTTCTAGCAAGGATTTTTTGCCCACAGGACATACAGTGAGTACACACACGCGCACACACACACACAGACATACACACTCGTGGACACACAAACACGCACAAATCCCAAGCTGCGAAAAAACTCCCCCTGCCCTGCCAAAACAATGTCACCTTCTGATGTACTTAGAGGTAAAGACAACTGGACCGTAACCTTGAATTACGCCGCGTTTGTTTGCATGTGTATGTGTGTATGAGTGGGAGCGGCTATTGTTTTGTTATGTTTGAATGCGCGTCTGTGTGTGTAGGTGATTAATCAGAGCAGTATCTTTAGCAATGTCAGCGCGGGGATGATATATGAGCGCTGCAAACGGGGGGGGAAAAAAAAAAACAAAGGCACACACACACACACAAGTAACAAATAAACAAATAACATACGGCGTACGCGCACGCACTCACGCGCACGGCTCAACTGGCGTGCTTGCACCTGCAGTGAATTTGATGGGAATAATAAATGAAGTACGTCTAATTGAGAGTCCAGTTCACGCACATTATGCTGTACAGCTAATTGCTCTTTGGTGCAGGCTCTCACAGATGCACACGCACTCCCAGTCCAACTGTACCCCCGAACTCAGTATGTCCAACACAAAACCGGAGTTCAAGTTCATTTTGAACTCTGTTGTTGGAAATGTCTGCAGCATCCTTGCATCATTATTAAAAGTTTTAGAACTGTGTTCAGGAACACAGACCACACCTTGAACCCACGCACCCTTCCCGCTAACTTCCATCCATCCCTCCATCCACCCTTTTCCTTTCTCTCTCTTTCATCCAAATGCGGGAACCGTTGGGGCTCTGCTCCCACAGAGTGATGAAGAGACGGTTCCCCCACTCCAACTCCCGTCTTCCTACGTCCATCTCAGAACTCCTCCATCCATCTACAACACTGGTTTCTCCTCTCATCCTTCCTCCTCGTCCCACACGCTGCATCGCCTTCATCCCTCACACCCCTTTCGTCCATCCCTGATCCTTCCCACAGTGCAGCACACCATCATGGTTCAACGTCATCCGCAATATGCGATGAATTACTTCAGCAATTATCGAATTGAACATTAAAAAAGCTTCTGAAAGCATGCTCCCTTTTTAGAAAAATCTCATACGGATTCTCTTTTTCTTACAACCACACAACAAAGAGAGCCCCGTCTACCTTTTGACAGCCTGCAGATTCTTAACCAACCGCTGTCTTTCTGCCAAAACGGCACATGAAATAGTGTTTCTGTGCTTCAGCCGCGGAGGGCAGCTACTTAACTGGAGAACTGAGCGCACACACAAGCACAGACACAGACACAGACACAGACACAGACACAGACACGGTGCTCCTCAGTTTTTTTTCCCCTTTTTTTTGCAAGCAAACAGACAATCACTCTCTGCTGACAGCCATTCTCCCACATGGAGAAACATTTATGCACACGCCCACACAATCTTGATTTCCTGACACACTGGTGCACACACACACACACACACACACGCACACTCAGAGCAACTTGTATTTATCTGTCAGAGTTTATGTCCCTGACTCTGACCTGTTGTTTTTACGGATGCTTTCTTGACTTCAGCAGCATCATCCCCAAAGCATTATTGCTATCCTCAGCCTTTGTGCTTTATGTACAGTCGTAATTGCATGCCGTTCGCTTGTTCACAATTTGTCCAGTGTAAAGATGCCAACTGCCTCCGTCCAAACTATAAATTCAGTCCATCCACGGAGCTCTGAGTCTCCACGGTTAAAGACTTTCTGCATTACCGCATCCCAGGTGGATGGATTGTAATTGTAGACCGAAACAGATAATTGTGCAGAATTAAAAAAGAATCAGCGTTAACGTGAAAATGTGAGTAGGAGCAAAAAACACATCTTTCTTAGCCTCATTGTGTTTTAACAACTCCCCTCTGGACTATTTAATAAAAAAGAAAATACAAAGAAAAATGTTTAAAAAAAGAAATATAAAATAGCCCAAAATGTAAACAGTGTCACTGATGAAAGCATTTAATCAAATAAGAGATATGCAAAATAAAATATGTTGTTATCAGCCCTGTCTTACATAAACAAACGCTGGCAATAGCTGGTAAACCACGGCAGCTCAGCTCAGCACAATTGTGTTCCTCTCCAAAGTTTCAGATTTAATAAATGAGTTTCTTTTTCGCTTTATGATGGCTGACACCCAGCTATTCCCAGTTTCCGCCATTATAATGGAAGTGCAGTCACAGAGAATGAGCGCAGCTCCTGTGGAGGATGGTAATTGCTTAAAACTGCAGCTTGACTTTGTAGCAAATACGCTCTGATTGGTTACCATGTGATGGGGAGTGCATCGCCAGCAAACAAACAACGCTTCTAAGTGGCAATGACAGTGAGAGAGTTCATCAAATACAGTATAGAACAACAGTGAGATTTTCTTGATTTCTAAACTAATCGTACAGACCTTATGATATCAAAAAAGTATAATAACAATTAATCAAATGGCAGCATGAACATAATGTTCAAGTGGTTACTTGTAATGAGAATTATCAACTTGTTTAGCAATTTTTTTTTTTTTGGTTCAACTAGCTGGTGAACACAGGTGGAAGATTAAGCAGCTAAAGAGTCAGATTTCCCTCAGATGTTGATAAAAACTGAACTAAACGAGAATGAATATTGGACGTATATGCACCAGATGAGATAAATCGGTCTTAATTATAGTCTTGCTCCATAACTGCTGGATCTGTAAATTAGCAACTTACAGGTGATGATATGTCAAGGTTGTGTTCGCAACCTGTTTCCTGCCCTCCAAAGAGCCAAAATCAGCCAAGTGCAGGTTGAAATATTAAAATTATATATTAAAATTAATCACTGAAATCACCGTTAATATCACTCACTTCCAATCCAGTTCATCTACACTATTCAACTATTAAAAAGAAAGAGAATATTCACATTGGAGAAGCTGTTTTCAGAGAATTTTGACATGTTTCATGACTCAAAACAGTCAATGAATATTAAAACAGTTGGGATTCTTTAATAGGTGACAACGAATCTAATTCTCAACTCATTGTTGCACTTTTAACTTCTCTCCATCTGAATGCAGAACAGCATACGTGTGGCCGCCCCCTCATATTGTCCAAAACTGCCACATCTTACAAGAAAAACATGTCCGAAAAAGAAACATGTGCTAGACAGCCTGTTCACTCACATAAAACAACATCAGAAGTAACCAGTATGTGTTTTTACACATATTTCAGTTTTCTAACCTCCTGCTTAAATAGTCGCGGTCTCCTCCTGTGGATCCCACCAAGTCTTGGAAAAGGCTAGATGAAGCAAATCTAGCGGCCCTGTGCTGCAGCAAATGATCTTTAAATTGAAGAACTGAAGAAAGGGTTCTGTCATTCTGCGCTGAATGCAGTCCAAGTCCTCAAACCATTTCGATCTCATCATAAACAGGCTTGTCCCACCGCTATTCCCGGGAGTGTTTGTGCGTGCGTGCATGTATTGTTTTGTGATGTGTCTTTTCACAGTCTCAAGGAAGACTGAGTAGCTAGGAAGTGCTAAAAGCTTCTAATACACTGGTGACAAGTTTGTGTGTGTGTGTGTGTGTGTGTGTGTGTGTGTGTGTGTCCTGCTTCCCTGCAACATACTGTCACACTGCTGCCCACCGTCCATGCCACATGTCACAACCACTTTCCCCTTGACTTGAACGCGCACTTTCAAACGGTCGCTCGGGGCTTCAAAACCGCGTTTTTCGGGCTAATCTTGTCTCACACAAAGACGCGCGCCCGGTTCGCCATCGGTGAGAGATCCGCTGCATGCCGATTGATTGCTACAAGGTCGAATGGAGAGGTGAGGAGAGGCAGAGAGAGAGAGTGAGGAGTGCTTTGTTCCCATGTGTGCACATTACTGGGTGATTATGGTGGTAATGACCCTGTAACTCTAACACCTGTCAACTGTACATACAAGCAGGCTTATTGCTCTCCTTTCTCTCCATTTTCCCCATCTTTATCTGTGCGGAGTGGCAATCTCAATCATCATCAGTCAAAATGAAGGTCTGGGGATACGTAAAGGAGGTCCAGAGAGTTTCTGGTAAAATTATTTTTACACCTATTAAATGGCGAAAAGGGATACATTTCACCGTCATCATTTTCATACCAGTTCGACAGTTTAATAACATCTAACTTTTGGGTCTATTCGGAATATGAATAGACTTAGAATCCTCAGTTTGCAGGTTACAAAAGTGTTAATTGGTAGCTAAAATGTACCCTCCCAGAGCAATATATCTCAAACTAAGTGCCGCAATGCCGCTCAACTGGCAGACTAGTCTCAAAGTCTGGACGTACTGGGAAGCGATCAGCAGCTGACACTAGAAATCTGCGAGGTGAAAGTGTGTAAGTGTGAATGGAAAAGAACACCGCACTCAGCAAACACCTTTTTCTTTTGGACAAACGCGGAATAAACTGACAGCTAAAGTTCGAGAAGCAAAGGCTGAGAGGAAAAACGTCAGGATTCAGCCCGTGCACGGCCCAGTTTGGCACTCATAGGCGACTGGCATGTTGTGTGAAATCTGGCCTCTATTGTTGATGGTATAATGGAGGGAAATGTGATGATGGGGTTTGTGAATATGCATTTTGGGTCATCGGTGGAATAAAATGAACCTCGTGCATCATGAGCAATGGCTCGGGAATTGCAGCCATACTGGGCAAATCTTCAGCTCGCAATTTATGTACAGCACAACCGTTTAGCGCAGAAAGGGTGCACTTCATGTAGCAAAGCAGGAAGTAAGGGTCAGGAGGTTGGGGTGGTTAGTGGGGTGTAGCATGTCCGTCTTCCCTGTAGGAGACTAGAATTCACCCTCGTATTAAATGACCTTTTCCTTATCTTAACTGAGCGTTCAGGTTGCTAAAGGTCACCGTGGCTTAATGATGGTTCATCCATCCATCCACCCATTATCTGTAACTGCTTATCCTTATCAGGGTTGCGGGGGGACTGGAGCAGATCCCAGCTGACACTGGGCGAGTGACGGGTTACACCTCATGGGCAATTTAGAGTCACCGGTTACATTAATAAGTGCGTGTCTTGAGACTGTGTGAAGAAGCCGGAGTACGCGGAGAGAACCCAATCAGACACGGGGAGAACATGCAAACTCCACACAGAAAGGATCCAGTCGAGGTTTGAAACAGGAGCCTTCTTTATGAATCATTGTTCATTTACCAGAATAATGATCTGTTCCGATTCTTTAAAACGCTGTGGTTCCCATGCTCAGATACTGTAAGAGGAAGATGAAAAACAAAAAGAGTGTCCTGAGCATAATCTGGGTGTTGAAACTCGAGCGAGATCACCGCGAGATCTTGTCAAGAGAAAGAACAGCTTCATGTTTGAACCGTTCTAGACATCATCGAACATGATAACTATATAATAGAAAATGTGTAATCTCTGGTGTCATTTCAGTGCAACAGGGTGAGACAAAAATGGTCTCACAGGTGAAGGAGGAGCAAGACAACATTTGAATCTTAACATAGTTAATGTTGCTCATAAAGTTGATCTGCAGCAGTGAGCATATTGCACAACATCCTGACTTACTACAGTAGTACTCAGTTGCCTAAGGTAAGGATGTAGGCTTAGTGCATGGAGTGCACGGTCCACCAGGTGAGCTACCAGTAGAATGAATGTTGAAGCATCAAAGCCTGAGGTGTCAGACATCCTGTTATAAATATATTTAATCTGCAACCCAAAGAAAAATAATAATATGGAAAGAATCACGACTCGGTCAGGGTCGCTGTCACGGGCTTGACAAAGCTCGTCCGGAGCTGCAGAGGATTACTTTCCGTGGAGATAAACTTTTTGGATGCAGGGATGGAAAAGGACATCTGCTAAACAGGAAGCAAATAATCAAACAACAAATAAACAGCGTGAAAGCGATATTTAACTAATGAGTGGATGTGAAGAAATGCAGGAGCGTTTTGCATTTGTTTCATAAACAGTGCAGCGTAGTGCACATCCATAAAATCCACGGCACATTTAGCCATGTTATAATCACCAAACGCCTCTGTAAATGAAGCTCCCATGTCTTCATCGGGGAGCTAATAAGGCTTTGTTTTGTGTGTGTGAGTGTGTGTGTGATTTGTTTGTCTGAATTGGTACGTGTGCCACCACGCGCTGATTCCCTCTCTCTCTCTCTCTCTCTCTCTCTCTCGTGTTGAAACATCTCAATTATGCCTCCTCACTTGTGTGTTTTCCCCTGCGTTGGTGTATTTGTGTGTGTGCTGATGTGATGTGGGATCCATTATGCCCCTGGTTTGTCAAGGAACACAGAGGCAGGGCTCACTGCCAAGAGTGAGACCTATCAAATCCATGTGTGTGTGTGTGTGCGTGTGTGTGTGTGCACTCAATGGGAAATTTATTCAGACCTAATCATGGGAATTGTAGGAAGGCAATTTGTTGTTTTCTATCAGATTTCCACCCAAATCATGATGAAATTAACAGGCGGGGGCACGTTTAATAATTTATTCTAACAAGGGAGGTAACAAATGTGTGTGTTTACATGTCTGTGCGCTCACTGAGGTATGAACGAAGGCAGGGCTACTTCACAGTCAGGCCTCAGGCATTCGTTTCTGAAGCTCTCTCACGCCCATTTGAAAATATAATCTATACCGAGAAGCACAATTTCAGCAACACTGTTGCACTCCGTCTGTGTATGTCCTTCACTCTCTTTTTGTCTATCTATCTGTCTCTCTATTGGCATCATTATGACTCAAATGAAGAGGCTTGCTGGCAAAGTTAACCCACTGCCGTATTCCCATTAGCAAACACACACACACACACAGGCGCGCGCAGTGGGGGTATTTCGAGAATTGGCTGTGAAGCTGCTCCCAGCGTGCACACTGTGAACTGAATAGAGCTGTACAAACAGCGTTTAAACGGTCAGACTAATACATATGTGTGTGTGTGTGTGTGTGTGTGGGTCCGTGTGTTTAATGTGTTTGGAATTGAGACAAATATGGCTTTGCAGTGTGGAGTATCGAAGCTCAACGAGTACAGGAGACGAGGGGACAGAAAAGGAGAGATGTTCAGAGAGAGTTGAGGGTTGTGGGAGAAGATAAAGAGAGTGACAAAAATGGATGGAGACAGTGGAGTGGGGAATGTGGAAAGCGAAGGGGGGAGAAGACGCAGGGTTTTTGGCAAGGACAGATGAAGCAATCAAACAGCATGCTGCTAGGGGACGATTTTTTTTAAATAAAAGTTCTGACAGTTACTGAGATCAACCTGCAGAAAAAACTCCACTCGTCATGCCGGGGTAATAGAGACACAGTGAATTCTGACACTTGAAACAAAAATGAATAAATAAAAATGAGAGACAACAGCAACAAAAAATCAAATGATTGATTTTGCTTCATTCAGAATCAATGTAGTCAAAAGAAAAGAAATGATTTTGCACAAGGGAGTGGAGAGTTTAGTGTCGTACCGATGAAATGTGGTAGTAAACACCATGTTTAATGAGTACAAGACCCTTTCATTGCGAATTAAAATATGTACTTAAGCCGGTCTCTCTCTGTTTGTGAATGTTACTAGAACCAAGGGGTGATTAGCATAGCTTAGCCTATAGCATGGAAGCAGTGGGAAACAGCTAGCCTAGCTCTCTAAAGCTGCTGCATACCGGTTCTTCCAAATGCGACTAATTACCTTTACATCTTTACTTTTTTTTTCATTTAATCAAACGAAGTGAGAGAATGATACATTCTGGTTTTACTGAGTGTTATGTACGACAAGTGTTTGTTGGTGATTCGGCACCATTGGAATTATTGTTCTTGTTGTTGTCTCCAGGCAACCAACGCATCAAAGCCAGGATAGATATTTTATTTGATTTTATTTACAGTATTTGGTTGATGTGAAAAAAATGTGAAGTTACATTCACCTAATTGCTACCGTGGCTTCTTTGTCAGCTGACTGGCTGGACAGATGCACCACTCTCCACTTCCTAACAAGGAGTCAGCTGACAGGAAGGCATTGTCACCTTGTTTTTTCTTACTCCCTGTCCCCTCTTCTCTTCTTTTGTGCCGTTCTTGCACTTTCCTCTCTCCACCCTCCTGCACGCCGCGTCCCTAGCTGTCCCCTCGTCCTCTTCCTGAGTGACGTGGTCGTGATGCACGCTGTTACTCTTTCTAATTCAGCCTCTCCTCTGCAGCTCTTCCTCCTCCTACACCCGTCTCCATCCATCCAACGTCCTCCCCAGTGACCGGCACCACTTCCTCTCCTCCTGTCACTCCATCCCTTCTTTTCATCCCCGCGCACTTTTCCATTATGACTTTCTTGTGTTTCCTCTCCCCCTAACACTCACACCTCCCGCCTCCTCCTCTCCCCTGAGACTTAACAAGCACCTTTTTTTCTCTCTTTCACACTTTCTTTTCTCTCCTTTCCCCTTATTGTTCTCTCTCCTTTTATCCAACCATTCCTCCTCTCAATTACCTTGCCTGGGCAGCATCTGGCTAGCCCTGGCCCAGTGTATTGTGTGTGTATGTGTGTGTGTGTGTAGGTGACCAGGTGTGTAGACCGTGTTGTGCTGGGTTCTTGTCATTCTGAATGCAACAGCTGCTAACAGGTAACAAGTCGCTGGCTTCCCCACAGGTTGGGAGACAAATTAGAAACGCAGTCACATTATTCAGTCAGGACCTTTCCTGTGTCACCCTGAGTTTCCTCTCAAACAAACGGCCATTTGTTGAGGCTGAATAAAAACTGTTTTATCGAATCAGAATCAGAGGAAGAGCACGGGACACATAGACGATGACACGGCAGTCAGTACGGGGTTTAGGATCCCAGTTTCTTTGTTTGCTGGTATTTCACATTGTATTCAAGGTTTTTTAAAATGTACCTTGTCAACTTTTTCCCCTTGGATAACTAATTATAAATCTAATTTGCATATCCACCATCTTAGAAGTGAAGAACAGTGTTATTATCTAAGATGTGGCCAGTTTTTGCTTACAGCAGTGTAACAGGTAGTGTATACAGTATGACACATTGTCAACATGTCACTTGTGCTTGCAATAACAAGTATATTATATATTATATGTGTGTTATATATTGTACTTTTTATATTTATATATATCTATATTACATAAATTAATAGAAAAGGCAAACAGACGATCTTTGAGTTTTAGAAAACACAACCAATGTAACGATATGTGGCCAATGCCCATTTTTTCATTCATGAATTTTTCAGTAATATTTGTATGTTTTGTATCTACCCATTACGGCATGGTAGATATAAGAATAAGATATAAAATAAAATTAAAAATTCAAATTTTTATTTTGTCATACGTAGCCTCGTCTCGTTTGCAAACACACCTTGTGGTTCCACGGCAGACAGAAAAATATTGCTGAAGATACTAAATACATTTGTTAGCCATGAATTGGTTAATATTCCCACACAGCGTGGCAGGTGGAAGTGGAAGGTTTCGGTCTGACTGTGTTACAGTGAATGAATTTGATTAACAATGAACAGAACAAGTACCCTGTCTGGATTTGTGCACAGACACAGAACTGATCCCTCATCCTGTGAAATTTCCCAATCTATCACCGGTGCCTGCGAAATCTTGTGATAATACACATAAACATCCTTCTGTTACGTGACTAACCAGGCTGTTTTGTGTCCCCACAGCAAGAATTAGATTTAATATAACAAGGGACAGAAATGGCATAAGTGAATGCAAATTACCTCATTGTAGCACTGTAGGGCCCGCCTTCCCAAGTGACTGGCTGCCAGCTGTGGAGCTGATGGTTGAAGGATGAAATGGAGAAAGACGATTAGGAAACCCGATAAGAAACTTCTCACAGGGTCTTTTAAAGCCTCACAGGCCCTTTCACTCTCTCTCGCTCTCTCACTTTACCTCCCTGCCTTTCTCTGCCATTCTCCTGGACTATTGAATAAATGATGAAATTCAATCTGGCTCGGCAATCACTCCAGTATTTTATTTCCCTTCCTTTTTCAGCCTGTCTTACTGTCTCTCATTCTCATCACCGTGACTGAGTAAGGGATGAGGTTGCAATGTTTTTCCTGCTGATTGTTTGTCCTGTAAACTTTTTGATCTCGCTCACTTTTCTCTGTCTCCCTCCTCGAAATTTCTACTACACGACTGCGTGGGCTGAATATCTTCTCCAAAACCTTCTACAGCCTCAGTCAAAAGCCTCGCGTTTACTTGGAAAAGGGTACAACATCCACAGTGCCATAAGATTAAATACATACTTCAGCCTCTCTCCACGCAGGGAGTGTTTTCAGTTCAGAGATCAGCATTGCTTATGCGGGGTATGGCTACGGGTGCAAAGCTATAGTATCGGTTCTAAAGTATTCAGTTATGTAAGTTATAAAAAAAATGGCAAGGTGAAGCAACCACAGAGAAAAAAACAGCAAAAACATTATGTCTCTGAGAAATAAAACTCTTCCAGCACTCACTAGCTCTCACTAGCTAAAGTAAGTAGTTATTACATTTTAGTTAGAAACTGAAGGGTGTAACAGTCGTAAAGCAAAGACATAAACCATGCCACAAAGGTCCATGGTCCCAAGTTGCACGTTTGCAAAGTTTTGGTGGTTTTGGTGCAGCACTTGCAACTGGAGCACGCTGGTCGGCTAAGCTGGCTCTAAAAATTGACCAAAATCAGCGTCCAGCTGAAGCCGAAATCACCTGAATGAGTCTATCTATCTGTGGAACGATACAAGGTGAGACGAGCAAAGAAGATTTTTTTCCCCCCAAGACAAACACAAAAACTAGGAGGTATGCATCAAACCATGGCTCAAAAAATTGAGGGCTGAACCAAACTGTGGATTTGGAGACTCCTGGTAGAAAATCTGGAAAACAAGACGCTGTTATTCACTGTACTGGAGCTGTGCTGGATGTGCTCCAGTGTCGTAGCCAATCCCACTACAGAACCACTACAGCACCCCAACACAGATCACCGCAGCAGTTTGCAGCTGATAAAGCACCTGAAGTCCCCAGTTCCGAGTTTCCCCACATTTGATAAAGCATCTGGATTGTCTGCTGAAGTACCAGAGCATCACCGCATTACTCGCAGAATACAAAAGAGGCCCTGTGCTTGGATCTGATAAAACGTATCTGGGCGGAAAGCAGCACAGATGCTGCGGCTAAACTACTGCTGGCTGTGGATTTTCACAGGATAAACTCACCCTCAAGTCAGAAAGAGCCCGACTTTCAAAGCATCTGGCTTCCTAAGATAAGTAACGCCGTGTATTTTGACTAGGAAGGAGCTGATATAGTTATTTATTTATTAACCTGAGTTAATATTTTTACACCCTGTGGATTTGCAGACACGCTATGGTAGATGACGGCATGCTGCGCCTCTCATATCTAAAAATCTCGATGTCTGTCATTGTTACCGCTAATGTCATATAATATCCTATTGTCCCTGTCAATCCATCTGTCTGTCTCTTTCTTTGTAGCACCCACGCTCCATCTCTCTCTCTCTCCGTTCCTTTCTCTGTGTCTCTTTCTCTCCCTCTTTCCCTCTCTGTCCTCTTATCTGATGGAGTGAATAATTCATGTCTATTCTTCAAGGAGGCTCTTTGTTCTCCCCCCTAGTGTTTTCTTTTAGAGCACTTGGGATAGTATATGTGTGTGTATCTGTGTGTGTGTGTGTGTGACATTTGTGTGATTGAATGAAGTTAAACTCATTCCAGATTCCTCTATTTTCGCTCGGCACACACCACACACGCACACACGCACACGTGCAGAAGCGCAGACACAGGGCAACCGCTTCAGTCACGCTATGTTTCTGGAAACAGCCTCTTGTTCCTGCATCACTTGTTTTTGTTCTTAGCGGAGCGACATTTCTGTCAGACAAGACAAGAATGAATTCTGCATGCTTTTAAATGTGCGTGTGTGTGTGTGTTTTGTAGTGAACGTGCTTGTGCATATAGGTATACAGGTACATACTGTGTATATATAATCCAAAAGAAGGTGGCAGTGTGGAAGCACGTAAAAGTGTGAATTACCATATTTTGTTTGAGTGAGTGCGCGGCGTATCTGAGCAAAAGTGTGTGTGTCCGCGGTCCTCAGATTACCATTTTTATCAGTCTTCACCACGACTCTTGAAAGCAATAGCCGTGTGTGTGTGTGTGTGTGTGAGTTGTGTATTATTGAAGATGACAGATCATAATAGTTTGGCACTTCCTTAAACCTTCTGTTGTGAATACTGATGTGCCCTGATTCTCTCTAACACACGCACTTTTCACATTTGAAAAGAATATGGCAAAAATGCGCATGTTTTCGTCAGTGGGTAATCACCTGAAACTAAGACTCATTATGTTTTTGTTACATTAGAACGTTTTTTTTTTTACATTTTTTATTTTTATTTTTTTTAAATCTCTACTCTAGATGCCACCACGTTGAACCACCGTGTTTCTACAGTAGAACAGAGATAGGATAGGACTCAGAGAGAACCTTTTTTTTCTCCACATATTTCTCTGCCACGATAGTTTCTTCTTAAACTAAGGAGGAGAGAACGAGGCGAGGGGGTTGCAATCTGCAACTACATCGCTACATGTCACTAAATCCTACACGCTGGTGCTTCGATTTGTTAAAACATGATGTTTTTTTTTTCCAGAGTTTTGTTCAAAAATGATGATGTGTTTATTAGCAACTTTGGCCAGTTACTCCCTCAGAAATTGACAGGAAGAAGAGCCTGTTACGTCGTGTTTCCAGTCACACGATGGGAATGTGATGTCCTCTTTATTAATCACTGCACATATCCTCGTCACATGTGCATGCACTCTCGTGTGCATATGCTATTTCCTGTGAATCCCAAATATAGTACTACTGCTACGACTACAGCATATGGAAAGGTAACGGACTACTGTAAATACATTTTACGGTTATAGCAGATTAACTATATCAACCATAAATAGTATCAAACATCTAGGGTGAAATAATGAATATCTTAATGTGCTGGAATTTGGTTAGCTTGACTTGACAGGAGTCAGCCGTGGTGTTTGTTCTTAGCTTGTCCTACCTCAGCTCCACTCCTTCCCTTTGAAGAAATTTGGCTTTTATGTGGCTCTTCGGATGATTTTGAATTGCAAAAGATGTGGTCCTCTGGGTGTATGACGGCCTCCTGGGGCCTGCAGAGTTATGATACTTGAGGGCCCAGGTTCAGACTTCAAAGGGATCGCAAAACCCGTGTACTTTTGTTTATTGCTAATTAATGACGACGCGCCTGAGCGATATCTTACCAGTCAACACGTTTCTTGCCGCTGTATTCACGCGCATTTATCATTTCACTCGTCACGTTTGCCACTTTCACCAAAGGCAACACATCCAAAGTCATTACAGTCAGCAACACATCAACACTTCAAAGACGGAATCATGTCGGCCATGTTGGATCAAAACAAAACAAAACGAGATATCGACTCCAAATTGTCTTTTGATATTGTCATGTTAGGCAGAGCTGGTCCAAATCACAGGCCACAACAAGAGGAATGAAACATAACAGCAACTGTGAATGTCACCATGCTAATGTCTGCTAATGCTAGACCAGTTAGATCTATTCATGCATTAACATTGGATTACTTACACTGTAACCAGTAACCAACAGTTAGTTTGACAGAGTTACACGTTACCCATCCTTGTGACTTTCAATACTGCTGCTGCAGCTTCTGAATTGGGCTTTCGTGGATAGTTGGCCCTGCAGCTTTTCACTCACTTCAAACTATTTTCGGTGTCTTTAAATGTTTTTGTCCCAGAGCATCTGAGCTTGTTTCCCGTTTCCATCTGCCCCTCTAACTTGAGGGCACCATTTCTTGAGTATGATGTACATCAAATATGGCCACCATATGACTAAAGCAAATGTAATAATCCACATACATATGGAGCTCACCAAGCATACCGAGGGGCCCACGGCAATCATCAAGTGTTCTCGTCCACCACACAAAAGGTTGAGTTAATTTCTATTCTGCTGATTGGAATCACAGCCACTCCACCCGTCTATGGCCCAGAGGCAAAAATGAATATTCATGCCAGTTTAGACCCTGTTCATGAATATTTATAATGGTTAACACCAGATATGCAAATGAGTCAGCCAACCCAGATGGCTTCAGATCACGACATAATGATCACACACACATACACACACACACACACACACACATACATGCATGGACAAACACACTCTCAAAGAAGCAAGCTGTGATGTCTTTCTTCCGAAAGGCAAAGACAACATGTCTCACATATCAGAGAGACAAAGTAGAGACAGGAGAGGGATTAGAAATGGGTGCACAATATAGTCGCTAAAAACTCAAGTGGGGACGCGATGTTGACACCAGCAGAATGTGTCACCGAAAAGACAAGTTTACTCGACAAACACTCACTTGTTGATGCGCCAGGGAATGGAAAGAAATCAGGGTAAGTAAATAGCCCCGAATGTAATTCACGCATGTTTAACCACGTCTGGCGTCGGTACTCAATGGTGGTTTATTGCATGATTGAATCGGTCCTCAAGGATTGCTGCCAGTGTTATGTTGCCAAAATCTTTCCCAGGTTCCTGAAGGACAAGTTAGGCTGATAGCAACGATCCAATTAAATAAGATGAAATAAGATGCCATATAAACAAGTTAGATTAATGACAGCGTTGCCTACAGAACACTCTGAAATGGTATCTTGGAATTCAAACCATTGAAATAGTCGGAGCAAGACACTTGATTACTGTAATACTGAACACAGATCTGTAACAGAATGCTTTGGTATTTTAAACGCACTGAACGGTACACAAACACACACAGAGCACCACCTGCTTGCCTGTTTGCACAGGCAAATGTATGGAAAAGGTCCAATGTAAGTAAAAAGACAGAGAGCGGCAGCCTGCTAGCAGCTCTGTGAGGCTGTACTGCAAAGTGGTATGTTAGTAATGTATCCAAATGCTAACATCGGGCATGCTAACAATGCCCACAATAACAACGCAAGCATGTTGATGTTTGGCGGGCATGATGTTCCACCGTGCTCGCCGACATTGTTTAGCATATTAGCATGCTTGAATCTGCTAAATGTGACTTGAAATCAAAATTGTGAATTAGACCTGTTTAAAGTTGACACAGACAAAATCTTTTTCCTTTTCCCCGACCTCCACACTCACGCGCGCACACAATCCCAGGAACAAATCCTGCCTGGATACTGTAGGCACGATCAGATATGTCCTTTGAGCCAAAGCCTCGCTAACAAGCTTATCACACCACCATGTACAGTTTGTGTGTTTGTGTGCGGTCCCTGTGCATGCCTGTTAATGTGCTACACATGACGCTAATACAGGCGCACGCACAAATACACAAATACACACATGCACGCACAGCTGTACTTCTGCTCTGATGCAGGATTAAGGCCAACTAGCCTGTTGTCTGTAAGCTCGACATCACCTGAGATCACACACACACACACACACACACACACACACTCTAACGCATAACTGTCTGTGACTCCACGCCTGCTTTATACCGCTAGTAATGCATTTATGATACACATTGTCTAACAGCCTTCGAAGTAGCCTCATCGCTATCGCGGCGCGGTGAAATCCAGCGAGATCCACTTAAAATCAAGCAGAAATGATCCGAAATGCACGAGTTACGCATTTTGCCATGCTGTGCCTGACTGAAACAGCTGCAGTAGCTTCAGATCTGTTCCACCGTGCAGTCAGAATGAGGTCATGCTGAGCGACAAAGCTCAACTGGGTCACAGGCTGTGACTCCCTCTCCCTATACGTTCCCCTCCTCGTCCTTTCTTTCTCACTCAGCGTTTTCTTCTCCGGACCACCCGCTGTCTCTGCTGGCTGGCGGTGCCTCATTTGAGACGTTTTGGATCTTCATCCAGCAGGACACTCAGCGTCTCCTCTTTTTTCTCTCTCTCTCTTCCTCTGTGTTTTTCCTTTCTCTTACAGTAGCCGTGTGAATGACATCCTTGTGAGGTTTTTAATGGTGGACAGGATGTGCTCTGGCTCACGTCCACTCCTTTTTGGCATCACTAGGAAGTTGCTTGAAATCCTCCATATATGTTTACAATCCAACTCTATTTTTGTTGTCCTGATGCAGACAGTATCTATGCCATGTACGCCTGACCTTTGTTCTTCCCTTTGGTAAACAAAATGCTGTCTGCTTTCCTTAGACAACACGTGACCACACCCAGTCAGTGCAGCAGTGCCTTTCCTCCATAAAACACTGTGCATGGAGTTACTCTCTAATGAAGTTCAAGTGTCAGAGAGCCAGACGACGCCGTGAATGACAACAAAACGACGTGTCATCAGCCATATCCCGGGAGCTGTTAGATACATTATGTATATGTCCATGTACAGGTATCGGTTGTCTCATTATGCCTAGTCTGTCTCTTGTTAATGTGCTGACTCATTGTGTGGTAAATGGGTTGAGTCACGCTTTCGCTTTAGTTCCCATAGGACAGCTGCGGTAATGCTGTACATCATTGTATCAGCCCTTGCTGAGTGTGTGTGCATGTGTGCGTGTAGATACTTGCCTACCTAAGGAGATGTTTTTTTCGTGACTGCTGTACTCTGTACCTGCAGCCTGCGAGAGCTCACAGAGAAGCGGCGTGTTCAAGAGTGTTTTATGAACCCACACTCTACTATCTTACCCATTAATCACATCCGTATTCATCTCTTCCTGCACAGCAACGTACAGCACACTATTGATACCGTTAGATAAGCAGATTGTAAGTCATGATATCAGACTTAAAGGGACACTCAGCCAATTCCCGTTCTAATGTGGGGAACGATGTGAAAATCTGAATCTCAACGTGCCTCATTCAGCTTTCCTGTAGGGGAGACAAACTCATATAGCAGAGCATATGGACAAAAGCAAGTATATTTAACAGCTGACAGCTCATTATCAGGGACAAACAGTCCCTGAGGGTATAAGTAGACACACACGTAGACAAACACACACAGACACACACGGTTCCATTAGCTTATGCCATTGAGTTACAAAAGAGGATTGATTGGAGAGACTCTGGTGCTTCATATTAATTTGATTTGCACGCATGCCATCGTACTAACTTGTAATATGTGAAAACACACACATTTTGGGGAAATATTTCATCTGAATGAAAAAAAAAAACATAATTAACAAGTTTGTCACAGTAACATCACAGGTTCTCACGAACACATAGAGGTCTACTTACAACGACAGATGACTAATTATGATTTATCATCTGCTGCCTTTGCTACCAACAAATGGATTTCTTATTACAGGCCTGTTTAACCCAGTTTAGTCTTCTTGGCTAATTGCTCTTTACTTAAAATACACATCAACACCACTCACAATTTGTTGATGTCACAGGATGAAAGACATTTACTAATGAAGCTGAAAAATCACTCACGTCACCAGCTAGAAATGGTAGTCTCTATATACATGAGTAAACAAATGAAGGTACCCAGTAGAGTATTGGACCACTAATAGCACAATCATTGTTTTTATTTGAGTTTTGTTTGAATCGGATGGACATCCACGCACAGGCAAATTCACTCTGCTGAGGTGACAATACATTCTGGTGACAAACTGTGAATGCAAATATCTCTATGTTTACCTTAAAAAATAAAATGCCATATGGTATCAGTCTTCAGGAAAATATACTTTTTTGTCTATATGTGCAATCTACTGCACTATAATCCCCAGCTTGCTGTAAATGGATTTAAAGAACCAATCTCTAACCAACAGTTAATAGGTCAAAATCCTGTATGACACATGAATGGTATGTAGCATGAATAGTGAAAATCTGCTGTTGCTGTCTGGTCATCAGGTCATTGCAAAAAGGGGTTAAATGTGGATGGATTGCCGTACAGGCTCGGGGGCATCTTCTCTTTGATGATATCGAAGATGCTATTATGATATCTGCAGTGTGCAAGGTGAGACCCGGAGTGTTCAAGGTGGGACCCGGTGCCTCTAAGGAAAGGGCTCATCTCATATAGCTTGACAGTAAACCAACACGGAAAATAGGACTGCGATGGAACTAGTCGCCGCCAGGATCAGTACAGTCACGTTGTTTTAAGCACTGCTACTTGAGACTCAATACCTAGATGAAAGTAATATATCACTGGACCTACCTGCAGTCTTTTACTCTGTTTGAGGATGAATCTCTACAGATAAGAGGATGCAATATCAAACAGCTCAATATCCCATCCATTTAATCTGCTCATGAGTTGTATCTCCCAGCAGTCGGTTGTTGTTATTTAAAAAATATAATATATATATATATATATATATATATATATATATATATATATATATATATATATATATATATATATATATATATATATATATAAATTTGCAGAATTTACTGGCAACTGCCTCAATCCATGTCAATATCCTTCAGCCAAATATATTAAGTCATCAGAGTTTGGAGTGGTTGTTGGTGAGTAGCAGCTTGCTGAGCTCAGGTTAGTGCCAGAAAAGAATAAAACATGAATATACTGCCAGTAGCTCGGATTAGCTGGCTGCTTTTTATAGTATCTGGTGTAAAGACTAGAGAAGTGGGATGCAGTGATTTGTTTACCCTGCTTCTAAAGCAAAAAACTAAACCTTAACTAGTGAGTGAACAGTAGATTTGATTTTTAAGTGAAAGACACCATAAAACAGTGTCAAAGGTGATGTGGAACTTTGAGTTTATAAATGATCTGAAAATAAAGCTTTTATTTTGTTAATAATTCCATTAAGGGACCAAATAAAAATATATAGGCCTACTAATATACCCATTACAACTTTATTTGAGTTATCAATATAATGACTGGCAGGTGATCACTACAGTATGTGTATTGGTGGCAAGAATGGTGAAAATCACAAATCAAACACCCTAATCTGTCATGTTTCATGGTGACTTTTTTTTTTTTCTTTCATGTAACTGCATTTATCTTCTATACTATCGTAGCTGCTAGTATGACATCATGATGGTATGGATGACAAATAGTTTAGTGTTTACTTATAGTAAGTTTAATGAGACACACATCAGTTCCTTTCAATCTCCTCAATATGGATCATAGTTTGGACACAAAGACAAAGGACTGAGATTGAATAGCAGTCTATACAGTGCTGAACATGTACCAACAGCTAGCGCCTGCTGTGTAGCGTTAATCTCTGTGTGAACAGATGGCATGCGCTAACAAGCTAGGCTAAATGTAGCTATGCTGGCATGGTCCAAGACTGATCTCTGACTTCCTGATCCCAAGCCTCTTAATTAAATGCACCATTTAATCTTTTCAGTTTTCAGTCCGCCTACTGTTCCAAAAAACAACACCGTTTATCACTGATGACCTGCTCAATCCTAGTGATTAAAACGTCACAGAGTTGAAGCAATTGGAATGAAAGAAGACATCACATTTACAGGCAGTGTTCATAAGAAATGTAATGTTACCGGTGTCTATGTTGTTGTTGTTACTGATAACTATTAATAATATGTAATATTTTCTCTCATATTTCCCCCTGTTTTAAGAGCTGTTAGTTCCAAACTAAGGAATATGTCCACAAATTCATAAAATACCTCATAAAGTGAGCAACCTCAGTGAGACAGTGCTATACATGGCGATATTGATGGACCCATAACTGAGGATAAACGGGTGCATAAAACAAGGATACATGTTTTATATGGACGTTTACAGAGAATTTCATAAAACAAACTGACAGAGATCCATGTATCCTGACTATCCAGTTATATGGAGCATCTTGTTATTTAACCAATACAAAACTAGACAGCGCTTGGTGTTGGGACTGAAATTGCAGGTAGAAGGGCGTTGTCAACATTGTTCACACAGTATGTCTGTTAATTGTAACTGTCCATGTAGCTGAAATGCCTATTGTAACTGTCCATGGTCCTGAAATGCATTTTTTAACTGTCCATGGTCCTGAGATGCCTGTTGTTACTGTCCATGGCCTTGAAATATCTTGTGTAACCGTCCATGGTACTGAAATGTCTGTTGTAACTGTCCATGGTCCTGGAATGCCTTTTGTAGCTGTCCATGGTCTTGAAATGCCTGTTGTAACTGTCCATGGCCCTGAAATATCTAGTGTAACCGTCCATGGTCCTGAAATGTCTATTGTAACTGCCCATCGTCCTGAAAAGTCTACGTCAAGCTGTACTGCATACTGTAGCTATCCGAGGTCCTGAAATGTCACCTTCTCGTTGTAGTGCATGCTGTAGCTGTCCATGGAGCTGCATGATTTACTCTTTTACATTGAGTTGTCCCATGACATTTTTACTGCAAACTAAAACAGCATATTATAGCTTTAATCCCTTGGTTGGTAAAATATCTTGGCCTTTTTGCTAAAACATAACTACTTATTCTACACAACAGCTTTAATTTCAGGGTGTTTTGATGGACAATCTAAATCTAGAAACTTTAGCCCTTATGTGAATTATAAGGGATATAGGGGTCTTACATGGGTCACTCAGCATGAGCGTGAATACCCCAGAACACACTTACATACAGTTATGCATGTTTTATCTCACTTTGTAACATTTACAATATCTTCATAGCTGCAAATGTTATCTTATGCTATCTATCGGCTTTTTCTATGCTGTTGTACCGTCCCATATCTAAATTAATGTTAACATAAATTAATGTATAATGAATGAATCTGACTGATAACTTAAAAGATCCAATATGAGATATAACACATAACTTATTACCTTAAGGCTCCAACTATTACAACCACAGCTGCAAGTCTTAAGAAGGCAGGAGAGGGTTCTATTGTTTTTATTTCTTATTTAACCTGACAAGTTGAGAATGCACTGTTATTTATGGCAATGGCCTAGGGGAGTAGTTTCTAAAGAGAGACAAATACACACATAGGCTGCACACATACAAACTCGCACCTAGATCTGGCCCACCAATGCAGTGTTGTATAATGTATGTAATATTGTCTATATATGCAATAACTGTATGTAGTTGATGCTGTTATAACTGGATTTTAGTCGACCATGGTGGAAAGGAATGAGACTGAAGGGAGAATGGACTGTGGAGTAATTAAGCATTTTAAACGATTCTATACTTTCACATTGTGTGTAAGAGCGCTCCAGTTTTTGGCAGTAGACAGTGGTGCTTATACTTCATGCCAAGTATTTTTTATTTTCATTTTTTGGTCTCCTGCTGGCTGATTTTTTTCCCAGGGTTTCAAACAGAGCAATAACATTTTTGCAGATAAGGGTTTATACAGCATACAGTATGTAGAATCAAACAGTGTTTGACACAATCTGTAATCCTGAGCTCTGAGAAAACAATGTATAACCCTGATCTATGTTTACATCACATACTTGTTGAAAGATTAAAAAAAAACATTTATTTTTGTGCAAGACACTAAACTGACACCATCTAATGCGCAATGAGCATGACATGTTGGTTTGGCACAACATACAAATTCAGCTCTGCAGAAAACACAGACCACACGCATTTGTCAGCATGCTTTGCTATCGGAGGTTAAGGGCTGACAGGCATCTCAAGTTGCACAAACTCAGCAAGTCTGTCAGCTGTTCTATAGGCAGAGAACGGTAAGGATGTATACGGTAAACCCTAACTGGGAAGCCACGAAATGCAGGTAACACTAAACTCACTGTACTATAGTTCAGATAATGTTTACCTTGATGTGCAAGAGGATAGATTGTAAGTTTGTCCACCGGTCTGATCCTGCTATGGCTGTCTCCAAAGGGATTGTCACAATAATTTCAAATGAAAATACTACAAAGCATCTCTCACAGTATATAAAACGCTTTCCCTGGCTCTGGTGTTTCACACATCTCACCCTTGGGATTTTTTTCAAAAGGCGACTGTACTGTTGGATTTGGTAATCTAAAGCACTGTTTCATGGAGTGCGGGCCACTATTGTTGATTGAGTGTCATGTCTGGCTGTGGAATCATGGGGTGAAAACTATGTTGCAATATTTATAATTAGTGCTGTGGTGACAGCAAAAGCAGGCTCTGTATAGGCTTGCATCACAAATTAAAATTTCAGAATTCCCTCTCGGTGTTCTCTGTCTCCTTGCACTGGGACAGATAAACATCAACCAACCATGAAAGCTGCTCTTTAACCTACAGCAGAGCAAGTGGAAGTGAAATTGCCTATGACATGATGTAACACCCTTAGAAATCATTCAAGCTCAGTCAGCCTACTGAGCGCAGAGAGAGCCAGTGCCCGTAGCAGCAAACATGCCTCTCCACATACTGGGATTATTAGACTGTGTTAAAATCACCTATCAGGTCTGAGTTTCTAAAAACAAAAATTAATGTAAAGTGTTCTTGTTTTGAATTTTCCCCATATTTAATCTGGAACTGTTGTGAAGACAAATGCATTTTTTCGGACATTCTTCAAAGGTTTTTCCCACTAGTGACCATTTCTTTTCTCTTCAGATGTCTAAAACTATGAAAACGAAAGAGTTTAAGAAGGTGCAATCACCCTTTGGTTAACCTTGTTATGATCTGTAATATGCTGCCTGTGAAGAGGGATCACAGGAAGCTACACTGTAGCTTTGTTTGAAGGGTTGACAAGCCGTGGTTGGAAAGCACTGATTTAAAATGCTGTAGAGAAGTCCTTCCTTTATTTCTTGTTTATGAGACAGAGGTTGACACTCTTTTATTTATGCTTCTCAATTACCATAATTTATAGACAGGCAGACAGACAGGCAGACAGATGCAGTGGGATTGTGGGACATGATCCAGAAGTCTGCGTGTATTGTGTGACGTTCACTCACAGTTAATCTGTCCCGAACACAGCTCATTATCACCCAATGCGTCTCACATCTGTCATGTCACCCACTTGTCACGCTCAAACCACACCATACAAACACACACACACACACACACACACACACACACACACACACACAAACATCTTCCTTGCTGGCTTCCTAAAGCAGAATCTAGGGTCAGACATGTCACAGGTGATGATGAAGCAGCAGGTGTGCAGAGAGAAAGGGGGAGATGTGCGTGACAAGAATCATTTAACTTAGATAAGACATAAAGAAAGAAAGAAAGAAAGAAAGAACATTTTAATGAATATGAAAACACATAACACATATATTTAACACATTTATTTAACACAGAACCTTTACAAAGACGAATTATTGCTGCAGCAGTTGAATTTCCAGCAGGATGCCACACAAACCTTAAAAACAACAACATACAAATCTATTCTAATGTTATTAACAACTTTATAATGGATTTTAAGCAGGAACTTAACTAGAGCTACCAGCCAGCCAAAGACTAATCCTGCCTTGGCAAAGACAGACAATTTACTTAGAGTTCCATTAATTTATCAACACTGCCAGTACAGTACAGCAGCACCACTTTCTATATATCAACAAAACAAAATCTTACTGTCATTTATCTCATCATGTTATTTCAAGCGTGAAAATAACAGACATAACAGTGTTTGGAAGATGAATGTGAATCGCAAAGACATTTCTGAATTTAGGATATAAAGGCAATAAAAACACATAATTTGTAAAACATAATTTGTTATATGTGAGCTACCTTGTTATTTTGCTATGTGGAGAGTTAAAGGACCAGTGTCTAGTCTTTAGCGGTGTCTAGTGGTGTAGTTGTGAATTGCAGCTTCCTCACCACAGCCTCTCCTTCCTTGTGTGAAGGAGAAAACTATGGTGGCTGTGAATCAAGCAAGGAGAGGTTTTCTGAAGTACTGGATTAGCCAAGAAACCTTGATTCTGTTAAAAATGGAATGAAATACCACTGATATGGCAGCAATAATGTTGTTGAACTCACCATCAATAACTAATTCCAAATCAAAAAGAATACAGTGACTTTGTGAAAGGCTCAACATCCCTATTTCAGGCCCCCCAGGGTCTTTCTGAAACGTGGCGGTAGCTCCAGGGGGAACAAGAAAAACCTTGGACTCATTCAGATGCAAAAACACTTAAGTTGGAGTTACTAAGCTACAAGGGAAACTACTGGGAATAATGTGGAAAGCAAGGGATTTTCCACATCACAGAAGAAGCACAAAAGAAGACGAGGACCCAGGATTTAACCCTGAGGTACTCCATAGCCGATTACATGAGATGCTGATGTGTTATTTTAACTGTAAAAAATAAAGTATATATATATAGTACATTTCCTATAAATTCAGTGAAGAAATTATTCATCCATAAGAGTACCCATACCCATAAGAGTAACCACAGAGTGTCTATTTCAGAAATATTAAAGGGGAGAGAGTCACAATAAAAAATATGAAAAAAAAATATAAAAAATATGAACTAGCATTTGTGACACTGGGAAATGTCAAACTGCCATTTCTAGTTGTATAAGAAATGTTTTTTCCGTGAAATATCTTTTCAAATATGCTGAACAGGCATGGTGAGGTCAGTAGCAATATGGGCAGCGACTAATGAGTTAGCAAACCAAAATAACATAACATATCACATTCCTCTGAGTACAGATTCTCTGAGCCCTGGACATTTTTCTAGGTGGTGTCATATGAAAGGTTCAGTCCACGCTGTCAATCAGCAGTGGATGTTTGGGTGAGTAATGGAGAAAGAAAGGAGGTTTGTCTTTGTTTTCTCCTTTCAGACTCACTGATAGCGTTTTAAGGACGTATTGTTTTAGTTGCGAATGACTACACACACACACACACACACACACTCACATAATTTCAGTCACCCGCAGAATCAATCCAGATGTCACAGCGTCAGGCCAGCGTCCTATAAGGCCAGCCTCGCCTCTCTGCTGCTAATAGGAAATGTTCCCTAACATCTGTGGTCTCCCTCTCTCTCACTCTCTCTCTCTCTCTCTCTCTCTCTCTCTCTCTCTCTCTCTCTCTCTCTCTCTCTCTCTCTCTCTCTCTCTCTCTGTCTGTCTCTGAGCAGTAGAATAAATTGAATTAGAGCTCCACCACACACTCCACAGGATCCTGCAGCCCTCTGTCAGATAGCTAAACAGTGTGAGGAGAGACAGAGGGGGACTTGCAGAGAGATAAACAGAGGGCAAGTAGAAAGGCGGTATAATAAAAATCCACCCCTGCCCTTATAAAGAATAAAGAACAGTCCTTACGCCCTCTTTACTACAGCCTGATAAGAGGCAACACATTTTTATTATATTTATTTATTTATTTATTTTCAGCACTGTGCAGTTGAATGAGGGGAAATAATTGAGAGAGAGAGAGGGGCATACTGTGGATCACATGTTTATCTTTAAGTTCTGTAAGCTAGTCATTTGGCAGTGAAGTCAGGAGTACCTTCAAAGTAAAACATCTTTTTTTTCTACCATCTTACATTTCCTGGTGAAAACTAAAAACGCAAAACAAAAAAAAAAAACACAATCTGTCACACAAATGCATCACCATTCATCCTGAACCTAATGGCACGGCAAAACACTCCTTTTAGACGTAAATAAGAGGTTAAACGCAACTAAAATGGACTGAAAATCACCAGTTCATCTCGCTCGCTCAGTCACCCACGCTCCTTTTCTAGAGCTAGGGATGCATTTGCATAATGCCTCCATATCCACGGGCCATTAGCACCAGCATGAGTGGCTCGTGTGCATAAATTTATTGCCTTGATCAATCAATGTGAGCTACTGTACCGGTACAAACCGATGAAACTCCAATCCGGGTAAAAGATAGAACCACAGGAAAGAGAAAGAAGAGTGTCATGACATGTTACAGTCCTAAACTAGAGGCGATCAGACCCTCGCTGGAAAAAGGTTTGATTAAACTGGTAAACTGTAAATTGAGATCATTTCAACTGACTGACTGGATATTATCTGAGGACCCCATAGAACCCAGACCTGTGTCAACTGAAAACACTTTGACGTCAAGTGGTATAAAAGCAGATGCTTGTAGTTGCTGCTCTCTGTGCTCAGAAAACTATTCTTTTTTAAGGCGGTATTAGCTTTGATAGAACACCACAATAAAGCATACAATTCTTACTACATACCTTCTCAAGTCAGTTTACATTAAAAGCAAACTCAGAGTCAGCCACAGCACACACAGACAGACTACCTTCCAGCATATAGCATTAAAAAAAACAGTTTATTTTATTTACTGGGACAAGCCTCGTAGATGTCTTCCTACATTTGATGTATTACCCACCTCGTAAAGAACACATCCCAGCTCAAGGACCAAGCAGAATTCAAAACCCTGAATACAAATTCATGAAAAAAAAAAAAAAAAAAGAATCAATAGGACATTTTTTATGTGTATCTGAAAGACTTCCATTTTGTCTTAGCTCCAATTTCATTCTGTGGGGTGGAGGCAATATAAAACCTTGCATCCATTCAATATTGAATATACGAAGCAAGAACCCATTTGAGATGTTTGACCATACACACTGAACCGGGCGGAGACAATCAATTCATATACAGTATATAGGACAACATATAGTACAATATTATCTATTTTAAGCTTTTTAAGTGCCTTTTGGTGTCTACCGTTTCTTTTGAAAAATGCTTTGAGCACATGCCTTCACAGAAATTCATCACATTCCCTGCTCCAACAAGATGTTTTCACCAACCATGGTTCTGGTGCTGCAAGGGCAGCTCAGAATAGCTTCCATTAACACAAACACACAGAAAAAGTCCTTCTTTTTTAAAAAAAAATTTTTTTTTAATGCCACAAACAACGATCCCTGAGTGTGTTTAATTACACTGCGTGAGTATGCAAAGCATTATTCATTCATCTGCGTCCACACTTTCAAAGTCAGTGTGACTGAAACAAACTGGACAGCTCCAGTTTTTGTGGTGGCGCTCAACAGAACTGCACTGGACCCTGTTCCATTCACCGGTGTCATATATCCTGTATCCATACCGACACACACACACACACACATACACACATATGAACACATGAAACGCGAAAGCTCCGTCGTCATCTACCTTTGTGCCAACAAGGTGTCGGACCGGGGTTCAGTTACGCATGCATGCACGCACGCACGCAACAAACACAGATGTATGTTATATTTTGTTATAAAGCTGGCAGTCGCATAGGTGAAGTGTGTAACATCTCTCTCTCTCTCTCTCTCTCTGGGTACAGGTGCAGTGTGTAGCGCAAAAACAGCGGGCCGCGGCGCACTGTTTTGTGCGCGTTGAGCGTGTGCACCTTAATAACTCGCCACCTTCAAAGGCTGCTGAAATGATCCTGTAGCCTCGATGACCATTTAAAGTGGCACAAGTTCTCTCTCTCTCTCTCTCTCTCTCTCTCTCTCTCTCTCTCTCTCTCTCTCTCTCTTTGCGCGGCACTAACACGCGCTTCCGTGTACGCGTTACACGCGCACGCACGCACTCACGCACACACACACACACACACTGACGTTTGTTCTGATGGGTGCAGAGCTGCTGAAATTTAGAATACAGAATCTAGCCTATGTCTGGATCCTCCGTTCTCGCTTACAGAAAGAGAGATGGAGAGAGAGAGAGCGAGAGGACGAGAGAGCGAGCTTCTATAACTTATACCGGGCTCAATTTTGACCTTGCGATGTTCTCTCTGCACACCCACCCAGCAACGATATCCAAATACACCCCCCTCCACCCTCCCCAGCCCCCAACCCGCCACATTTCAGCATTCAGACCAAATATCCACGCGATGAAATCTTGCAATAACTACCCAAGCCCCCCCCCCCCCCTCCCTTTTTTTTTACCCCACAAAAGACAAAACAAAGCAAACAAACAAATTAATAATGATTAAAAAAACAGCTCTAACAGACGCAGTCAGAAAGAAAGACTTAGGAGAAAGAGGGACGTGAATAGACAGGGGGGTGGGAGGATGGAGTGTGTGTGTGCGCGCGCGCGTGTGTGTGTGTGTGTTTGGGGGGGGGGGGGGTCATTACCCGTCATTATGCACGTCTAAAAAGAAATAAAGGAGTTTAAACTTTACCTCTTTCCGGACGTTTCAGCTCCTTCGTTGGCCGAGCGTCAGGGCGCAATTATCTTCCCAAATCCCATAATTAGAGTGACAGGGGTTATAACTCCACACAAATATGTTCCAGATAAGAGAATATGCCCCATATATGTGCGCGCCGAGGTAAGTACGCGTGATATCCTTTGGGTGGCTGTAAAATTCCGTACGGGTTTATAGTTCAATCCTGTCTTCCAGAGGGGTGCGTCCGTTTTGCATTCTCACAGCGCCCGACGACTACATCCTCCTCTTCTCCCTCCTCTCTCTTTCTCTCTCTCCCCCGTCTCTTTCTCCCGGTTTCATCCCTCCATCAGCGGGGTGAGAGAAGAATCCCATCCGAGAGAAACCGAAATGATCCCCCCCACCCTCCTCCTCCTCCTTCTCTCCTCTCCGGTCAATTGCTTATTTCTTCTCTTCTGCCTCCTTCTTCTTCTTCTTTTTTTATGCCCCCTCCTCCTTTCCCACCGGTCGCTTGTCCTCGCGCAGGTGAGATTGGGTGAATTCTACTACAAGAGAAAAAATATATATATATATCCCAGGTAATAAAAGGGCGGAGAAGTCTAATTATTCCAGTAAAAAATCGGCAGAGTTTGGTGGTTGTTAAACACTCCTGAAGATTCACGGTATCTTCGTCGGTTTGTTGGAGAGCGTGAAACCTTTGGAATAACGGATTTTTGGATTTTTTTCACTTCACAGTCGCGAGCTTCTCTCTCTCCCTCCCCAACTCTCCCTCTCTCTCTCTCTCTCTTTCTCTCCCAGTCTGTGTTTACGTCGCTCACCCTCCGTTAAGTCGACTCCGTGCGTCTCCTCTGCAGTCTGGAGTAGATTGAATAAGAAGATCTAAAATTATTAAAATAGAGTGAATTGAATTTAAGAAATAAAAAAAATAAAATAAAAACGAGGTAACGTCCAGGTAAAGCTGTCGTCCGGTCACTCACACCGGAATAAAGACAGCCCAGTCCCGCTGATCCTCTCTCCTCCTCGCCGGTCGCTTCTCCCGCACCGTTAATCCAAGCGGCGCAGCGGGCATGACAACTCTCAGGTTTGAGCAAATAAAAGACTACCACTTCCTGGTGCAGGTTTCAAAATAAAACCCATCGCTTGGGCACTATTGAATCTATAATCTGTAGATGGGACGTCACGGTGGAGCCAGCTGGGTCCTTTCAGTGTGGAGTTTGTGTGTTCTCCCCGTGTCTGCGTGGGTTCACTCTGGGTACTCCGGCTTCCTCCCACAATCCAAAGACATGCAGCTGAAGTGGTGACTCTAAATTACCCATAGGTGTGAATGTTGCTGTTTGTGCCTATGTGTCAGCCCTGGGATGGACTAACAGCTCGTCCAGCCTCTTGCACAATGTCAGGTGGGATCAGCTCCAGCCCCCCTCTGACCCTAATAAGGATAGGCGGGTATGGAAAATGGACAAATAGGCTGTAAATAATACACACTGCCTCTTTCATGCATTATTTACGCTCAGATATCACCCCAGAGGGGCACATGAAGGGTCTGCTTATCTTATCTGCATGTCCCCAGGGCTCCAGAGCCCCCGAGAGCTTCACCGTATGTTAGCGGAAATGTGATTAATTGTAAACATGTATGAAGACATAGACCATTAAAGTACAATATCAACTTTAATTGAAATGTCCATGTAGGTTTTGCATGAATCTATTCTTGAGACCACGTCCATTTCATTATCCGGGTTTATGTCGTGCTCTCAAGCATGAATATTTATATACAAGGACGTAAATTAATGAATAAAAAGATGGTGCCAGGAGTCAATGGAGGCCCACAGATCATCTTTGTCCCAGAAGCAGATAATTATTGGCATGCATTTATCCACTAACACTGATTTGGTTAGCTTAAATTGTGGAATAAATAACATTTCTATTATACTGCTTCTGCATGTTCTACAGATCATGTTAAATCCCCTCAAACCACCAACAGGCCAAGTCACATGTACAAAGATGTAAAACTGAATCTTTGTGGCCAAACAACTGATGCCAGTTTACAGTGCACACATCGACTAATCATGCAAAACGTACACAACGCAAATATCAAACTATCATCAGTACGGTGCTTTCATATCTGTTAGACGTGCTGAATAATCTGCTCTCCATTTACCTTTAGTCCCGTACCATCAATAAAAGAGGGAGAATAAAGGGAGACTAGACTAAACCCAACCCTGTGCCTTAGAAAGGCTTTTATTTTGAAGTAAGAATCACCCGATTTCCGGGCGCCACCTTAATAACACCGTCTCACTTGACGCGGTTTAAAGTCTGCTGAATGGAAGTTGTTGAAATCCCTCTTATTCAGTGCGTGGCGCGCTGTAGCAGCCTCCACCCTGCGTCTGCAGCCACATCTCAAATTTGTAAAGAACACTTTTTTTTTTTTTTTTTTTTAACTCAATGTGCCAACGACAAATATGAGTGTTTTGACAGTCATTCAGCACATCGTCGTCGGGGAGAAAGTGTGGCTGCCATCCTTTTCTGGCTCATTTGGAACTGTAAAGCACCGTCACACCTGATATATAGTCCTACCACCTCCGCACCATTACATTTTCTCAGCCACCCTCTTCTCTGGCTTTTGAGAAAGCGTTATGAATTAGAGGGTGGCATGGACTACTGACTGTCTCTGCTGTTGTACAGAATATTATAAACGATTTGAGAGAGATGACAGATGAGAGGAGAGGAGAGAAGAGGAGAGGATAGGAGAGGAGGGGAGAGGAGAGGAGAGGAGGGGAGAGGAGAGGAGAGGAGAGAAGAGGAGAGGAGAGGAGAGGAGAGAGGAGGATAAATCCCCATCCAGTTTGTGAATGGGATTCTGCATTAGGCCCACATTTCATGCCTAAAAGAGAGGTACAACTTTTTTTTTTTTTTTTTTTCAATTGAGAAGGTTTTGGGAAAGGTATTGCAAATTGCCACAGCCACAAAATATTGTATCCATGACACTGAGAGGCAAAGCTAACCAAATGCAAATGATGGTTTGAAAGCTAAAATAACATTTTGTAATACATCCAGATTTCTTTTAAGGTTGCATCTGATATCAGATTCAGGAGTTCACGTGGGTTTAATAAGCATGCATAAGATATCTCAGACATCAGAGGGACCAGATCAGCTCCCAGTGCCATAAAAGACAAAAGTGCAGATATATTGGGTTTCTGCAGGGCACTGATAAGCCTGATGGTTGTCTGTGGAAGCAGGGGCTGGAAGCTCTATAATTTAGGTCTGTGGACCAGGAGGGAATTTCTAAGGAGGGTCAAGTGAACAAAACATTGTTAACTCCATTTCCCAGCAAGGGAAATATAAGCCTGGTGCTTTATGCATGAGCAGGATGTTGCTGGCAAAGTGCATGGAATCTAGATGAAATAATTATGTTAAGTCAAATAAATGTGTGGTTCGTTATCTTTATCTCGATCTCAATCAGTGATTGACTTTTCTTTCTTTCTGTTTTCAGTTGTAGAACAATGACACATGAATGGCATTGGCATTTAAATTCATTAATTATTGGCAAGCCATCACCAGGGAATCAATGATTGTAAAAGTTTGACACTGTATGGTTCTGATCTGATAGAATCCAGCTGGGATTAGACTGTGTAACATCAGCCATAAAGGAACGGAGAGAATCTTGTAAGTGGCATGAATGAGCTGCATGCCATTCTTTGATAAACACCAAATCAGATTTGCGTTGAACAGTGGAGCATAATAGATATTTAACTGAAGTTATAGCGTGTTATCTCACATGTAGCGGATGACAAGAGAGAAGATACAATACATGCATGCTAGTTTGGTTAGGTTGTTCGTGCGATGCATTGGTTGTATAGTATGTAATGGAAAATGCATTTTTTATTTGATTATTCTATCTTAATTGTGAACATATCTGAACAAAACACGATTGGAAACCCTGCAACATGTGGCCAGTGTTACCTCAGCAGCCACAGAATGACTGTTCATGACAATAAACCAGCGTAATCCAACCTGCAGGCTACTGCCGCTGCCAATCAGTTTATTGATTAGCTCTTAACAGCTGTTAAAGTCATTGAGACGTTGTCAGGTGGCCGCTAGGATAGCTCCCCACTGAAATCACTATTCATTTGATGGCTGACCATTCATAAATAGGAAAGCGATCTGCGATTGGTTAACCATTTAAAGCCTAATCAATGTTTTTCTTTTCAAGTTGCATCTCAGTTTACTGACAAAATCAACCCTGAAATACCACTTTGTTGCGCTTGAGGGACATTTGGGTGCAATAAATGGTATTTTTTATTGTTTTACAGTCCCATAGCATTGAGTGACCACAGTAGCCTGGAGGCGCTTGATAGAATTGTTGATCACCAGTCACTCAGCAATCTCTGGACCCTGTGCAGAGATTGTTCTCGCCTTTAAGTGTCCACCTCACAGCTTTGTATTTACTCTGGGAGCTGACGAGTCAGTCGCAGTCTGCTGATTTCGGCTAGAAGCCACCTAAACTGGATCCACTTGCTCATTTGTCCAACTGCTTCAAAACATGTCCCTCCTTCGGTAACATGCAGGCGACTGCTGGGTTATAGCTCAAAATAGGCAGTGTAGGTTTAATGAAGGCGTTCATATATGACTGTACCCACTGGGTGAGTGAAGTAAACCCGGTGAAGTTATTCTTTTGGCCTTGAGAAGTGGTGGATGTGGTGGACATAACTGTTAGAACAGAGCTTCATAGCTTCTTAATGTACTCACCCAAGAGATACAGGTGTCACCAACAAAGTTTCTTTCTTCTTTGGAAGCTGAGCTTGCAAATAAAATGCCTGTTCACTTCAGTGCAATGGGATTTTTTTTTTCCAATGGGATATTCTTGGTCCCAAGAGTCTGACTCTGATGACTTTTCCTCTAACCCCGCCATGAGGCTAATGTGTTTTTTTGTTTGTTGGTTTGTTTTTTTCAGTGAAAACTCTCGACATTTCTCGAACGGATTGCCGTGAAATTAGATACAGATGCGGTGCCAAGAGCATGAGTCCTAATAACTTTGGCGATCCCCTGACATGTCATCTAGCGTCACCAGATGGTGAAATTGTCATGTATCCAGTACATGGCATATGATTGCCGGTAACTGGATACCGTTGTCTGTTAAGTTATTGATCGTCCGCTGAAGCTGAGAGATAAAAGAAATTCATCCTGGGTATTTGCTTCAACAAATCTGTTTCGATCTGAGAAATATACGCCAGGAGTGTATCCCTTTGAATTGTGTTGACACATACAGAGGTGTCTGTTGTAGCTTAATTGATGAGGCTGACGCTGGATTCCTCTGTATATTCTCACTGAATTCATAGACTCTCAGGACATACTTAAGCCTCAAACTTCCCTTTCTTTTCTAAAATATACCTCAGTTCTGGAGTGAAGTCTTGGCACCACAACCAGAGATCTCTAGAGATCAGCCAAACAACGTGTCCTGCCTTGTAAAACCTAAAATCATTCTAACAGAATACACTTTATACAATGTATAACGAGCTCCTTGTTCCTAACAAGCAACAGTGTCACAACCAGTCACTGACCGATGCTCTTGATGTTCTAAGCCACTAAAACTTTAGGCTTCCAGTGGTGCTGATCAGCGCATTGATTGTCTGATCATCTGGAGACCATGTTGGAAACAGTGGTAAGACTGAAATAATTGGATGGCTGGGTAGAAATCCCCCCAGTGTGACTTGGATCAGTGATCAGAAAGGTAGACAGTCAGAGATGTACTGTAAGATTGTACAAAGGTCTTTAGAATCTGGTGACATTTATTTTATCATTTTGAAATATTTGCTTTAACATGTTAACCTTTTGGAACAACCTGAACCTGCTATCACATCATGATGAATCTAATACAGCTTCAGAGCCGCAACATGTTATGTTATGTTTGTCTATTAGCCCATAATCTCTAGGTGTCAACCTGGACTTTTTTTTCTTTTCTCTTTCCTTGCCAGCATTTGATTGGGTCAGTCATAGAAATGCCTACCGCTAAACCTATAAAATCCCTAAAACTAGTAGTGTTTGTGTCATAGCTCTATCTACTGAGGCAAAAAGCTGAAGTTGAGAGCACAAAGCACTGTCAGTATCAGCAATAAGCTGCTGAAGCCTTAACCCTCTGTCACTGTGGATGAAGCTATTGATTAGCTGTTATGGCTATTGCAGACGGCAGCAGGTCATATTGGCTGAAATCCTTTTGCACAGGGATGAGTGGTCAAGAAAGTACACACTCAGCAATGAGTTAAATCCTTAATCCAGGACTGTTTTTTTCCACTGCATCTATTACCTGCACATTTTTCCCTTTAGTGGGATGTAATGGCCTCAGAAATAACATTAGGAACATGTAATTGTTCCGAAATGTTCCACAGAAACAGGACTGGATTCACTAGATGTCCCTGTGCGGCCATCTAAACCCTTGACCCAGCCCAGAGAATGTTTGTTTTTAGTGCTTTGAATTCAGGATAGCACTAAAAAGGTTAGGCAGTGGAATACGTACAGATAAAACTTATGTAATTCTATCCTACCCCAAAACCCACACAAGTCAATGAACACGATCCACCTGACAGGCAATCAGGCAAGAGCTTATAGGCCTTACTTGCTCTAATTAAATCAAATGCAACCCACACAGCCTAATCTTAAACTACTGTATGATGTAAAATTAATGTTTCATTCGCTTCCTGTCCCTGTGCTTTTTTACATGTATGACATGTAATCCATATGACATTTCTCAAACGATTTAACACTATGAGGATCTGTTGTGCATTAGTTAAGGGATCATTAACCCAGCTTATTGATAGGGCAACGCGTCGGAGTGCGTTCCATTGAATATTACGAGACTGACTCAAGGTTACATGTAATGATGAGACTTGAAGCCTATTTGCGCTCATCATTACAGTCAACATGTATGGTGATTATAATAACCTCATCTCACACATGCAACCTATGGTAAAAAAATGATTTAAAGGTGTCTAACATTGACTACAGCATACAAAACAAATAAACTCAGATCATCTCTCTTTTGCCATATTTGCAACCTCATTAAATTTAGGGTGGCTGCTAATACCAGAGGTGATTTCAGCATCTTGGCCAAATATGCCAGCACAGATAAGGAGACCTGCTGTGCAAAGATGGGGTGAAGGATTTTTCATCTACAGTCAAAATGTGCAGCAGATTCATTTTTAGACCGTCAGATAAGAGCTGTTCAACACCCTGGACACTGCTGGAGCCACTTCAACACTACACTGGTGCTTTTCCAGGAGAAATGAATTGAACAAAATGAGCACTAAACTGAGATTTACAAAACTAGACATAAAATGCTTCTTTTGTTATTCACTACATATGTTAAAAGTAAATTAGCAGTTGTGTGACTCTGTGGTTGCAGTGTCGCCTCATAGCAATTAGGTTCCTACTCCGGCTTCCTCATACAGTTTAAAGATATGTTCTTAATAGGTTAATTGGTGACTCTAAAATTGTGTTGTTTGTCTCTATGTGCCCTGTGATGAGCTGGTGACTCTGCCTCTGCCCCTCGCCCCAAGTCAGCTGGGATAGACTCCAGCCCCACCGTGGCCCTGATGAGGATAAGCAGTTACAGACAATGGATGAATGGATATTAGCAGTTTTAAGTAATTTGAAAACAGTTGGAGCTTGTGACTATGGCAGGCTAAGACAAACATGCTTTAAAACAGACATTGGACTTTTAACTATCTTTTTTTTTTCCTAAAGATATTTTTTTGGCTTTTTTCAAGCTATATTTTTGGCAGAGATAGCTGAAGAGTGACAGGAATGTGAGGAGAGAGAGATGGGGATCGACATGCAGCAAAACCACAGGTTAGATTTGAACCCTGGGCCGCTGCTCAGCCTTCGACATGGTGTGGATGCTCTACCAAGTGAGCTAATCGACACCCCTTTTGACTTTTGAGTACCTAAAAGAATTCAGTATATATGCAAACTGTAGGATTACGACAGCAGAAAACGACCCCCCATGAAACAAAAACTATTTTCTGTTAAGTTACAACCACATGAAAAAAAACCCCAAAAACTTGACAATGTGTGGTGGTGAAGCACTTAAAGCAAAGTTGGTTAAGTTGGTCTTTATGCTGTTGAGTTATCTATAGTGTGCATCTACAGATACAGTATGAAGTTCATTAGCAACCAAGCTTTAGACAGCTCTGACAGTCTGCTTTGTTCGAGAATAATAAGGATCTTCATACTAAAGCACACACACACACACACACAATATGTTATAGCTCTCTTTGCACCACCACAGTCAAACTAAAACCCTGCTTTATATAACACAAATTTTTAGTATGAATATCACAATTTTAAGTCAAAATGGAATTTGAAGCCTCCTATTTTTCCTCTAAAGAAACATGAGCTACAACAATGCTGCAGCTATTGCGTAGATGTATTTTACCACTTCATTTTCACTCAGACCATTGAAGTCGCACATATCTTTGGAACTGTCTAATCCACAGGTGTCACATGTACACCCCACGGGCCGGGACCAGCCCACCAGAGGGTCGTACAATAGATGACTTTGCAAAGCGTAAAAAAAAGTTGCAGAGTTGTCATTCTTTGTTGGCAGCAATGCAGCTGTGAAAGCTAGCTGCCTAATTGCTAAGAAACTCAGCATCGAGGCCAGAGAGTGAGTCTGTGAAGTCCTGCATGTTGAAGGCTGCAGAAATCATGTTTCCCAACAAATGTCAGGCTTTTGCCAACATCAGCCTGACGAGACTGTAGCAGATAAGAGTCAGAGCTTCCTGGATTTGGAGATTTGAAAGCAAATGAAGCACAGATTGAAGTCATTTGTCAGATTTTCAGTTGTAATTGGTGGGATCAGGAACATCAAAGGGGTTGCACAACATTTTTGCATTTGTACTTACTGTGGTCATACGAAGATGTTGAACACAATGGCATGGATGGTTTATTAGTTGTGAATGTTTGTACGCTAGTAGACTGACTACGCTTATTTTCTTTCAAGATTCAGGTTGAATGTACTTTTAGGCTGTACATGGCTTTTGAAATAGAATTGCTTTGACACCATTGGTTCAAGCGTTAAGCTCCTGGGTGGGTGTTTCTCTTGGCAGCGGTTGGCTGCCCTCTGAAAACCTGCACTGCTAGCAGATGTGCTGAAAATGTCCATCCTGAGCTGATATGTTGAGAGTATTGAGAGTTGAGGAGTTAAAGACACTTAGATTTCATTTGAGCAACTGGTTCACGTTTATTTCCAATATTAATTTAGCACTACTGTTTTTAAATGCACTTTGTTCAATTGTTGATCTGTCTGACCATCTTGTATCACGTAATCTCAGTTTCTGGCCTCCATAGACAGCTTCAAATATTTGTTTCGTAAACCCCCTAAACCTTTGAATTCATGATGAAAAAATAAATAAATAGAAGACAGAATAATGTATAATAGAATACAAATCCTCACATTTACTGATCCTCACATTTACTGATGCAAGAATGGCAGTGCAACTCAAGGGATTACACCAGATCCCACTTTAACCAATGGAAATTCTGATTTCTTAGGAAAAAGATGTTTTAATTTCAGTTTTATACATTTTCTAATGTAGCAAAAGCAAAAACCAAGATTATATCATCTTATTCAACTCTTTATAGTAACCACTTGCAGTAGACTGTTGGAGCTCTATCTGTCAACCGTTTTGTCAACAGATTGCTATCAATCTGCTATCTGAGAGCGATGAACGCTCCTCTCTTTATTAGTGAATGCCACCATATGCCTTTCTTCGTGCATATGTATCACCAGCCCTGTTAGTCATGTTCGCCTTGTCAAGCGACTGTGCTCTAGGTCATAACATCTGCTATGTAGCCTAGGGAACATGCATGCTACATATGTGTGTGTGTGTGTGTGTGTCTGATGGTGCGATTAGCTTCCTAAGCTAAGTTGTTCCATGTTCCATTCATTGCAGGATCTGCTCCTTACTCTCTGTCTTGCAATGTTATCTTCCCAGACTCAGATAAGGCTTCTAAAAAGTGTGTACGTGTGTATGTGTGTGTGTGTGTGTGTGTGTGTGAAAGAGAGAGAGAAAGAGTGTTTGCACGCCAAACAGATAAGCCTTCCCCGCAAGCCTCTTATTCATGCACCTAACAAGACAAGGCCACAATCACTCTGAAACCGTCTTTTACTTGTTTACACTTCACCATGACCAAAAGAGATGTGTGTGTGTGTGTGTGTGTGTGTGTGTGTGTGTGTGTGTGTTTATGAGTCTGCCTTTATTAATACGTATGTGTGTCACATCTGGGCTCACATGCATGCTTTGTGTGTGTGTGTGTCTGTGTGTGTTTATGAGTGTGCCTTTATTAATACGTATTATATGTGTGTCACGGGGTGTGTGACTATCTGTGCTCACATGCATGCACACATGGGCTTTGCATGTGTGTGTGTGTGGACATATTTGCCCGTATTTGACGGTGTGTTTCTCTATTGTGCGTGTGTCTGCTCTTGTGCGTCTGTGTGTGTGTACGTGTGTGTGTTTGTGCGCACCCTGACAGATAAGCCTCCCCTGCAAGCCTCTTATTCGTTCAGCGCCGAACAACAACAAGGCTGGCATTACTAATAAACTCAGCTTCCAAGCTCTGATATGAGCGAAGAATTTAGAGTTCCTCAAAGAGGCTCACATGGGCCAGGCCAAAAGAAAGGCCTGGAACAGAGAGAGAGAAAGAGTGTGTTGTTTAAGTCTAGACCACAGACTGTGTGAAGGTTTCTGAAGAGCCGTTGTGGAGCTCATAGTGTGGTGGCTCTGGCCACCGCCATCTTGGTAGTCCTGTCTCTGCTGCCTGCCGGATAATCTAAGAATGGGCAAAGACGTGCAGTTAAGGGAAGCTGAATAACACCTGGGTGCTCAAAGCCACCTGTAACACGCTCACCTGTCAATCAAAGTGGCCACGCTCTTAATTATTCACAACTTTGAGCCTTGATAGAATTTGGTGTGATGTGAGAGAGTGAGATGGTTGAAATTCAGACACAGTACAGTTGTCCTGAACAGGGGGATTAGCTATAAAGACCAAACCTGCTTTTGTACCAGGCTGTACACATGTTCATTTTAACATTATCAAGTTCTTATTATGGCAATAGGAGTCATTTTGAAACAGCATCAGTTTCTGTCATACTCCAGTCACAATGTGCACTATGGGAAAACGACAAGAACAACAAAACATTCTAAAATGATATTAACCTTTGTAGAATTAATTTTGAGGATGAGTTGACTTGCCACCAAACCCAGTCTGTATTTGTTAATTCTCAGTAACAAACAAAACAAAAAACAAGACCAACAATAAATTGACCCAAACAAGTGCTAAAGCCTGATGTCATATTCCTCTTAGCCAATGAACTCTCTCTAAAAAAAAAAAAAAAACCTATTAAAAACGCATCACTGAGCCACACACACAGTGCAATTTATTCTGATTCAATACAACACTCTCTTTGATGTTGTTGATGTTAACGCACACTAAATGTGCATTACACAGCTTCAAACAGTCCCCGACATTTTTTATTTTTTTTTACCATTGTTTGTGTTCATCATTTTCTAGAGAAAAGAAAATACTACACATCTGTGACATATTCTTTTACAACCTCAGTAGCTAAATCCAACATTGAATAACACCAGCCGCGTACTTTACTTTCCCAGCATTCATTGCTGATAAATGTTCCGATAAACGCTTGGATAAATGTGGAGAGGTGGGGTGGTGAAGGTGAGGTTGGTATTGTGAGGCTTCTTCCTTGTGAACATGTCTGATTTCCAGCCCACTTGTTTCAAACGTGAGCTGTGATTCACAACCGGATGCTGCTGCAATGTAATCCAGCAAAAGTTCAACTTGTATTAACTTTTTTTTTTTCTTCTTCTGGTGCGCTGCACTCTATGGGAAACTGAAAGAAGTCTTCTCCTCACATGGCCTCTGAAATTTGACCTTTGTATTACAGTTGGTTTCGCACATATTGCATCTCTATCAGATTTCTTGAAAACTGTTCACAGAGTTCTGTTTCACTGTGTGACTTTTTGCATGCCTTTGGCATCTCTGGTAATAAATCCAGACAAAGAATTTGTGGCATGGTGGTCACAGACTGTGTGAGAAATGTAACTGAGATGTGTGGATTAAGGTGGAAGGAAAACTGACACCATCTTGGGATGGGCTGGAAAAAAATCGTGTCACATCGTCATAGAGATCAAGACAGAAATGAGGCACTCAGTGTCTCCATGAGGTTTTTGTTTCTTTAAAGATATAGCAGTCATATATTTAATGTTACGTTTTAATTGTTGCTGATGTCAGAAGTGCATAATGACACGAAATTGAATTGAGGGGGATAAAAAAGAAAGAGTAGCTTACAAAACAAGCTTCAAATGCAATAAGTCATCTTGTTTATGTCCACCTCAGTTTGTAAACTATCAATACAATAGCTGTCCTCAATGCACATTGCATAAAAAAGTCCAAATCATAAAAAGTGCTCTTTCATCGGACAGCGATGATATGCATTTTCTGTCGAAGGGAAAGTGTCTTCAGTTGTGCTGAGCAACAGACTGCTACTAACTTTGACTATATTCAGTTCAATTATATAGAACCTGATGCAGACTCAGTGAGAAAATGTAGTGTGAAAAAAAAAAAAAGGTGAGCAACCAAGCGCAATGATCACGATTCTACAGAAACCTTCAATCTTGGCATAAGCTTGTGCCGTGCCTTAGCTAGACATCACAGAAGAAGAAAGTCAGAGATGGAGACGAGGCAGTGAGTGGGAGAAGGAGAACAGGATAGAGTGAGTCAGCTCACTATGCTTCAGCCTCAGATGGCGGACTAAAAACCTATATAGCAAAGACACACTGAACCGAATCATAACAGCAATTTATGAATACATTCATTGTCACGGTCTATACCTCTGGCAGCATCGTAGGTTTTACATTTTTCTTGTTTTAAATCTAAACAGAGCGCTGCCTTGAATGAATACAAAAAGATAGAGGAAATGTACAGAGCTACAGTGTCACTGAAAACCTTCATCATTACAGTATGTTGGGCCATGGAGCCCAGACAGAGTGCGCCACCAAAGCAGTGATGACTTTGCACCAAAATGCTGTGAAAACCTAAGCAGTCAAGCAGCAATTTTGAAGCAACTGAAATGTGTCAGATGAGTTCAGGAAATGACATGACTAACTTTGAAACACTATGCTCAGAGTGGCCTCAGTGTGTCATCGAGCCACCCTTTAAGGACCGCACAAAATCCAGCCCTGCTAATGTGTCTGTCAGGTTGTGTTTAGGCAGGTTAAATGCTAGCATCAACATGCTAATACAAGTTTAAGCTGACATTCTGCTAGTTAGCACTAAACAGTAAGTCAAAAGAATGTTATAGTTTTGCAGGTATTTGGCCATGAACCAAAGTATTGCACAATTTGGACCTGATGGTGGCACTGATGAAGTTATTACAATTCATCCTGCCAGGGAAATGAATGTATGTATCACATTTCATGGCAATCCATCCCATAGCCGCAGAGATATTTCACTCAAAACCACAAATATCTATCTCATATCTCATGCTGGCACATGGGGAAACATCAGAGGATAACCAAATCCATCAGGGTACATCATCTGGAAAACACGGACATCTGAATAAAATATGATGTCATGTCATTGCATCTTGTAAATGATGATATATAACACTAGATAAGTGAAAATTGTGAGCTGCTCACGCATGGATAACGGAGCACCAACGTTATTAGGGTTCATCCTCTGGCTACCATGAATGTCTGTGGTTCATCCATCAAGCTATTCAAATTCAAATTTTATTTGTATAGCCCAAAGTCACAAAACACATTTTGCATACGTCACCAAGAAACAAAAAAAAAATATGTGTAGAAAATTTCATGACAATTTACAATTTAATAGTTACCATAAACAATACCAAAACTCAAGCCACAAGTGTGGTTAAAAATCACCAGAAGAAAAAGAAAAAGTCAGGTCCCTCAATAGTATGAAGAGAACCAAAGTTCAAATGAGGACATTTGTATCTACATGTTTACTGCTTTTGGCCTGATGAAAGGAATGCAATACACACAATTCAAGACATTCCTTACAGTGAGGGTACACGTATAGCAGCTGCGATAACAATGTCACCAACAACATATAGTGTGACAATGAAAATGCTGCGTATAGCAATTTCTACATCCCGCATTCTCTTTGTACTTGTCATCTTATCCTTGCCTCTGTCTGAACGACCACTTACACAGGTAATATATTCCACTCAAACTGGCTCCCTGTAGGATGGCCTCACCGGGGGACATTTTGACATTTTGAGTTAGAGACAGTTATTCTTCAAAAGATGCTTGTCAGAGTGGGAACCGAGGCTTCAGAGTTTGTGCTTTACTTTGAAGGGAAAATATGTTCGGAGATCGAGATAACCGGTCGAACACCCTGTTGACCTGTAATAAAATCAAAGGACAGCTGGGTATCACTTGGTGATCTGCCCTGTGGAAATTCCTTGAGAATGCCAGCTAAAGGGCTACTACTCTGTAACTGACCTTGACCTTTGACCTGTTCATTGAGGCTGAAAGGTTGCGTTAACACTGAAAAAAAACAAACACATGGCTCCCTTGATTTATTTGACAGGTCGTACAGTAGAAGTAGGCACTGGGCAACAGTCTGCCTGCCCAACACAGACAGACAACCAATATTGCACGTTTTAAACCGTCTCCTATGAGGTGACGGGGCTAATCGCACCAAGCACGCACTGTGCAGTAAATATATTGCTGTGGAGTTTGCTAAAGCTTTTTGTCTGAGCTACTGCTCCGCTGCTGTTATCTCTACGCCGGGTGGATGAATGCTATCTGCTCTTTAATACATACAGCAGTGATTAAAGGTCTGTCTATATTCATAACTGAACTGATGGAGCTGTGAGAGGCAGCGGGGTCATTACAGGATAAGGAAGATAGTAAATTAAACCAGTGGAAATTGTCTTCTAATCTCAAGTCTCTTTTTTTCCCACAACAGGGAACTGGTAGCCTATACACCTCTTACTCTTTGTATCATCTTTTTTTGTCTTCACTCACACTGCTTGAGAGGCAATTACTCAGCATGACTTTCTGGAAAAATGTCAAAAAGTTGGTTGGTAAATTGATTGGCGGTCCAGAACGCCTGTTGGTCAGGCGTATTTCCACTGCAGAGTTACTGCAGGTGAAGCTTCGCTGCAGTCAGGAGTGTAACTGTTATAATTACTGTGATTTTCAGGAATGACACCGTTATTGTCATTTAAATAAAATATCTATCCTTCCTAAAATATCTATATCCTTTTTTTCTCCAAGCTGCCAACTCTTAAGACTCACACAATGGACCCTTATCACAGGAAGTCATGCCAGTTCTCAGCATTGAAATACGACGCATTTTATTGTCAGGGTTGGGCAGTAGCGTTACTGCAAGTAGCGACGTCAGTAGCGTCTGCACAAGCTCCGTCTTCCAAAGCATTTGTGAAGCTCAAGAACAGCAAAGCTTTCTGCTGAAATAAAACTGTTTTCATGAGTAGGTGACATCACTGTGTGTGTGTGCGTGTGTGTGTGTGTGTGAGTCTACATGAAGCTGTGTTTGATTCAGTGAAGTAGAAAATCATCAACAATAGCTAAGGTATAAATAGAATTAGCATGTCATTTCTGTACAACAAAAGTCCATATGGAAGAAGTTGATTATTAATAGCTGCAGTGGCTGCTATCGGCTGCAGTGTTTTACGTAAATATCTCATATGCTTTAATAGTAATAATACAGCACACAGTTTAGCAGCTACCAGGCTAAGCCTCAGCTGCAGCAGCAGCAGTCTAGCTAACCTGACATTGATTGATTAGAATTGATGATGTAGGGACTCCAGAGCAGGGGTGAGTTATGTACACACTGCATTGTTTCTTAAAGCAGTCTTTTAACTCGTTTCATCTTTCTAAAATGAGGCAATGGGGCGCTATGACTGATGATAACTGTGTGGGTTCAACAAAACAAAGCCTCAAATACTGCTTACAGATGCTGTTTACTGTTCTTGTTTTAATGTGAGAAGAGAGATCATTAAGGCAGAAACTGGTGATATGAAAGCAGAATTAAGCTGAAACATTAAATGGGTCCAAAAAAAAAAAAAAAAAAGAAAGGATAAGTTATGAATTGGTCTTTCCTTCTGTTGTGTTTGGGACAGTCAGTGAATGTCACTTTAATGGTCTTTTTTTTAAGCTCATAAAAGTACATGAGGATTAGTGATTTAGGGACATTTGCGCCAGACAAATAGTGACAGAATATACCAGCAAGATCCTACAAAAGGTTTTACATTTAGTAATCTCTTTAGGCCTCCTGTGAGATATATATATATATATATATATATATATATATATATATATAGTCTTATGAGATTCTGGTTTATGAAAGTCTGAGATTCTCATAGCTAAATCATTAACTCGGTGTAATTGTTTACACTGCTTTAGTTAGATGCTGACAGCCCACCCAAAGAGTACATGTTAGGCACAACAAATCAACTGAACAAGTCATCCCTACCGAGACCAATGACAACACCTGAGTGTGCAATTTGGACTGGCTAAACTTATTGAAAAGTGGCCCCATCCATCACCGTGTATGAGAGGGTGTTTTGGCAAGGACAGCGACGGTGACAACACAGAGATTCTAAGAATAATTAGCAGCTGGCCTGAAGATGATGAAAGCACACGCTTGACAACAAGGTGAAACCAAAGTGTTGGCGATATCTAACCTCCCCAAAATTGGAAAGAATTTGCCCTAATAATGACTCTGACAGCCCGCGGTGTGACCATGAGCACACACGGTACAGAGGACACAATGAACTTTAAGTGATTGCCTACAGGCTACACTTCTGAACAGCTTTTACACCCAAGTCTTCAAACAAATCTTCTTCATTCATTACATCTGGCCAGCAGGAGGAACACACTTATCCACACTTATGGTTCAAAGCCCAGCGAGTGCCTTTTGTGCAGGAGGGGGATGGACTCTCAGCTCACAGACTTGACTTTAGGGACAAATCCTTAACTGAGAGTTGCAGCACGGAGAGGTTATAAGAAGCATTTATCTTCATTACCGGCACATTATAGAATCTCTTGCCCCAAGCATTTTGATGATTTGATGCATCTTCACAGTGACTTTCTGATCTATGCCCTGCTCCGATGACTGCTGAAGAAGGCAGAGTTCAAAGTGCTCTTTCTACATTATTTAAAGTAGACACTGGTATCAGGAAAGTAAGAAAACCAGGACCACTGAACTAAAGTGATTTTCGCACCAACTTAGTTTGTTAGAAGGGTTACTCAAGGTTCCCAACTTTTTTTTTTGTCAGTTCTGGAAAATAGATGGAGTTTTGTGTCTCCAATGCGATCAGCATGGTTGTTCTCAAATGAACCTAATGTACGGGCCCTGACAAGAGGAGACATAACCTATTAGAACCCCATTACTATTAGTCGATAACCTACTACTAGCTGCTCTTAAGCTGCCTTCACCTGATAAGAGATTTTCCCTTATCTCACCGCAAGGTACAGTGGAGAGCACAGTGCATATTCACTGTTAGTCATGGAAATGAACAGCTAGGCTATCTAGCTAGCATTTAGCTTCTTAAGGTAAATGATGTGCCCATTCCTGGAGCTGACAGTTGCCACCATTTGACTGCTAACATTTCACCATGCATCGCTTTTCCTGGTGAGACTGTACCGTGTGTGTGTGTGTGTGTGTCATTGCCACGACATATGCCAGATAAAGTTGTTATCTCACTGCACTTTGAAAAGGTCAGCGGCAAGAGAGGTAAAAACAAAACAAAAAAAAAAAAAACCTTTGACACTTCCAATGATCATGTGGCGGCATTAAAGCTAACTATCATAGCAGGTGGCATGTGTGTTAACCCTCATCTTACCAACATATTAAGATACAAGGTCTACCAAGTGTGGTCCCTAGACACACACGCACACAAAACAGCTTTCAGTGATGGCTAGCTCTTTATCAGCGAGGGTCACCAGTAATGACAGTGAACCCTTCAAACTGCAGAGGCAGCACATCTTTTCTGACAGCTGTCAGTCACATTACACACAAAGACAAGTCCAAGATCCCTTGATACTAACATACAACTGCTTCATGTCATTCAGTCCGTGTGTTAATGATCATCCAAAACCTGTAGCCATACCTCTGGCATTGTAAACATGTGCATTAATCCTTTTATATATTTGCAATTAATGGTAAATAAATGATACGGTACAATGAACACGACATCCATTTATAATAACAAAGCATTGTCAAAGATACCCTGTGGAGTTACTGACCACTTTGACCCTACAGAGCCTGCTAATGATTGATCACAGTAAGGTAGCAAGATATCGAGCCAAAAACTAACATGGCATCACACAATTGGATATCCTGTAAACAGAACAAAGCCCCAGTCAGCTGTCCATGTTTGCATCCACTTCAGTATATCATCTAAAGTTTTCACTAACACTGAGTATTTTGGAGAGTAATTCACTGTTCAGACTCTTTCAAATGAAAATTTGACAGACAAGGTAGTTTCTCTCGATCTCTCCGTGCTCTTTTTCTTTCTTCCTCATTGTCATTTTTTTTTTCAAGGTTCCTGATGAAACCGCAATGAATTAATAATTCTCCATCCTCTCATCCTCTGAGATAGCACATGTTAGGGAAGTGCCATTTTTGCTGTGTGACCCATAAAGTTATGATATAAATATATATATAATATATATATATATATATATAATATATATAGACCCATGTTATACTGCTGTTTAAGGTCAAATATGAGAAGTTTTTAAAGGGCATTCCTCGAACAAAATGTTGCACACTTGCGTGATGTAACCAGGCAACGTTGCTGTCTTTAATATCGCTATTGCAGTGTGTTGCAATGTGTGTTAAGGGAAGTTTATTTGGTTGAAAAATAAAATAGAAATTATATTGAAAACTCAAAAAAATGTATGGCGGGCACTACAGAGAGGCCGCTTTGCCTAAACATTAGTCTTTTAACTCTAATGTGTCTACCCTTCTCTCTGACAGTGAACGCATTCAGTGGCACAATTAGCATCAATCTAATAAATGACTCTTAATAGACTCCACTACAACTGCACAATGAGATACTCTGATAGAGCCAGCCATGCCCCACTCACACCATGCACTCTTTGAATTTCAACGACTTTTTGATCAGCATTTTCTTACATAACTAATAATATTAGGAGTGAGCTAATGACAGAAACCACACATCATGACATCAGTATACCACAATGATATCAAGTGGAAAGTCCAGTCAGATTTCATTGACATACCCCACAATCACTAATTTGCCTGCTATCCACACAGCCTGTGACACCCTCTGCCCTTAAAACCTCAATTCAGGTCATAAACAGCCAAAAGAAGAAAAATGAATGAAAACCTCTTACAGGAAGGAAACCTCTCCCGGGACAGACATAACAGATGTCACCTGTACAGAGCAGACAGACAAAATCACATTATAGGCCTATAGTTTAATGACAACACTTCAGATTAAAAAAGGAGATCCCATCCATTAAAAAAAAAATGCATGTGAAGAACGTGGATCCAGAAGGACGTTGAACAACAGGGATCTAAGCAATATGACCTCCTCTCTACCATGGAGACCTGGAAGAGGACAAGCCCGACAAACACAAGGGAGCAGCGCAGTGCTCTCACAAACACTGCACACATGCAAACTAGGGAGAGAGGAGAGAAATCTCCTGGGGTGCGATGATCTAGATCCAAACAACTGGATGAGGCACCGATAGCCACGGGAGAAAGAGATTTCTGGATGGCCATTGGCCTCAGTGAAAAGAGAGAGTCAAAAACATCAGAGGCTCGGAGAAATACACTGATTATTGGTGAGTTTAGAGTTTCATTCTTATTAGAAGGAATGATATGGACTATAAGTACTAGGTTTAAGACACATCTAGGGTTAAGATAGTGAGACCACTATCCTGTAGGCCTGAAATAACACGATTATAAGCAGCAACTGAAAGTTGAGGCAAACAGCAGAGTCAGATTGTCTGATGTCAGCAGGGAGGTTATTCCAGAGGAAGGGGCGCACAATAGGAAAAGGCACAGTAGCCAAATGACTTATTTGGGACTCTGAGGACACATAGGAGTCCAGTATTCTGAGAGCAGAGACCAAGGGATGGAACATAAGGTTTAATGAGATCAGAGAGACAGAAAGCAGAGTGAAAGGGCTCTAAAAGATTATTGCTGAACTGAAAGCTTCTGAGACACAACTCTTTCTAGTACTTGTGAAAAGAATGCGACGTTAGAGAGACTGCTGTCTAGTTATTTAGAGACCTTGGATCAAGGTGTACTTTCTTAATTAGAGCTTTAACCACAGCAGTCTTGAAGCTAGACAGGGAAAGTAACTCATAACTCATGCATGACCAGAACACCCCAAGCAGGATTGTTATCAACTGAGTCATCCTTCGCTTGAAAAGAAATTAAGCTGTGTGCGCTCATGTTTTTGCCTGACACTGACTGCAACGACGAGCACAACGTGTTATTCTGATTAATAATCAAAGCTCAGTTTCATAACAGCTAAGAAACCGCCGCTGCAAAGGTCACTTCCATACCTGTTTTACCATCACGAGCATAGAACACGGGAAAATTAATCATGAAAATACCTTCACTGACAACATTCATCGTTCAGAGGAGTTTCAGAGACAGACAAAATTGCGGAGAGGGCAGTGAGGACGTGTAACAGAGAGAAGCAAATAAACACCTACAAGTTTCTGTTTACCCCTTACTCTGCCAATATTTATTTGGAGAGCTCATGAGAGTAATTTAAATGCTGATGGACTAAAATGGAACACAAAACAAGTGTGTGTTACAAGAGGCATACGACATGTCGTTACAATTAAGCAAGGCAGGTCCGTGCTTCATGACTCAAAGTCAGCTTCTCGTAAACAATCAGCTTTGGCTTCCTCTCAGCAGGTACCATGGCAAATTGTTTCAATGAATTAAATCATCGTTCATCGTTGTAGGCTGAATTATCCTTGACATGAAAAGCAATCAAAGTTTAGTCCATTAAGTGTTGACTTCAGCAACCAATAATGTATTGTGTGTTATCCTCAATTTGATGAAAATGAAGTTCTGAGTTTGCCGGACCAAAAAAAGAAAAAAAAAAAAATTAACCGCCCATTTTGAATAATTAAAAATATCAAAAAAGTTCATGAAATTAGGTGCTGGCATCAGGTAAAAATGAGTGTTCTCAGCTCCAGGACTGTGGAGGCGTGTCCACTGAATGTGCTGAAGCCACGCCCACTCGCTGGAGCAGTCAAGCAGCGACTGAAACGTGTCAGATGAGTTCAGAAAGACAATCTCAGCGAGATGAATTCATCTCTGTCTCTCTGATAGGGGTGCAGGGGTATGCTCAGGGTGGCCTCAGTGTGTCATCGAGCCACCCTTTAAGACCGCCCACAAAATCCTGGAATAAAAACTGGTGAAAAAACATTTTAACCTCTAACTCCACATTTCAGTAATATATTGTTCAAAGTCTTTTCACGTTTCCAACAACTATTTTCCCACATTTAATGTATTTTGAAAGAAATCTTTCAAAAAAAAAAAAAAAAATCCTTTTTGATGAGTCCTTGAGGATGCCGAGCAATGACTATGCAGAACAATGAGACAATGTGTACCACTTTGCACTGCTCGGGTATAAAAACTCTACATACAGCACGTGCAGTTGAGACATGCCACCGGTGTGGAAAAACAGCTGAGGCCAGTATCACATTTAATAGCCTCACACATGGAGTAAAATCTGATCTAAGGGACATGGGGGAAGCTGAGCTGGACCATTCCTCCTTCAAAAAGGACAGCACTTGAGAACCTTCTTGGGGGACTCTTTCACTCTCATTCAGCCGGCAGTGTCCAACAGAGCAATAGACCAAGAGACAGACATGCACAGGGAAGAGACTCCTCTCCCACTCACCGGCTGTCCACTGAAGTGGTGGAAAGAAAAGTCTCACATTTATTCCATGCTTGCACCTCTGGCAAAATCATATCTCACGGTCCCCGCTATCAGCAGGAGATGTTGTGAACCGTTAGAGGTCTCAACTTCTGCCTGTGAAAATGTTCTTGTGAAAATGTTTCAGCTGTGTTTTGTCGTTTGGTAACGGCTTTTCAAAGTCAAAAAGTTCAGAAATCGGTCCCACGTCTTAATGAGGAAATCGATTGAACATTAAGGGCATTCTGAGATCTTCTTATTTTTCTCATTTTAGATCTTTTTGTTGTTTTTTGGGTTTTAAAAAAAAACAAACTGATATGTATTTACTTTTTGCATTTTGCAGTGGAGTCTGCAGACAAAGGAAATAAAACAGAAAAATCATTTTAAAAAAGCTGGTTTGAAAACATGCCACACATGCATAAAAACAAATAAATGAGAACTCTGAGATCTTTGTTTTCATTCTTTCTTGTGGATTGTGTGTGTACTGGGAGTTGATTGTGTCTTTGCACTCCGAGCAGCTAGCTGTTTAATTAAGCCGACATGAGCTCCACCCCTGACTACGCCAGTTGAATTTTTAATGGTGGTTTGTCTTGCTTTCGAAAGTTACGGTTAGTGGGTGGACAGGGGACATCTTGAAGCATTTCGAGCAGGCTTTGGTTACCATTGAAAATAGTTGCCTGGTTGATTTGACAAGTATGCTTAGTTGTGCTAAGTGTAATTGTGTCTTTCTTTGTTTCCCAAGATTGCATTCTCTTTGATAACAATAAATAAAAAATAACATTTTCAGACTGAAACGTTAGCTAGGGCAGGTAATGTTGGAGAAACGAGACTGCCGTCCCCCATAGGGCCTCACTCCAAAGCAACTTTTCATGTGGAATGAGTGCACAGGCGCATGTGGGTAGGCAGATAGGTCAGAAGGCCAGCAACTCGTTTAATCTGGGCCAAATTAAAATGATTGGATAGCCCTATTATAGGCCTGCAACAGCCACAAAAATAAATGAATTAATAAATAAATATATTCTGAAATACACTAACTACCCTAGCTTTCTCTGTGTTTCACACACTTTCAGCTATGCTGAGATCATGTTATCAGTGCAATTTGACTTTGCTGCGACTCCTCTTAGCTTCCACAACCAAGGTTATTAAAAACAGCTTACTGATCTGTGCAGTCCAACACAGTGGGGGGTACAGTTAAAAATCCTAATTTATTGCCTGAACTCAGTCTTTGTAGCAGCTCAAATTTCACATCAAAGTAAAGCGCATATCAGGAAAAAAAAAGAAAAGAGGGAAAAAAAAGGAAAAACGTGATCTTTTGCTTTCTCTTGATGTGCCTTCTCACTTTGTGCCAGCAATTAGTAAGACTGTAGTTTTTTTGTCTGTTCGGGATGCAAGCTACCGCACATGAGAGTAGAGAACTGCCTGGGAAAAAAAGAATATATATAATACATCACAGGCCTGAAAGAACCTTTGGTCAAGGTTAGGATTAGGTTTAAGCAAAAAAGATAAGTCAACTTATTCAGATTGGTTGTGGTGATGTCAAGTGACAGAAAAAGTTGGTAAAAGTTAAAAACACGCAGAAAACATCCATAAGATGTGGACTAAATATGACTTACGGTGATGACAGAAAACACCACATAGACACCTTTGTCATCTCTTTTCACATTGCTATAGAAAACCTTTGATAATATAATAATAAAATATTATAATACTAAATATCTAAATGTTTAAGATGACTGGGAAGATAAAGAGATAATTGCCTCAGCTTGTTTTAGCATCTTTCAGCTCATTGTTTTGGTTTACTGAACACAGAGTGAATACTGGACTTAAATTAGGTGTCCAAAAAAATGAAGTGAATGCTAATGTCGCTCTGTTATTTAAGATGAAATGGATAAAATGTTATCCGTATCAACTTCACAAGGTGATAATATTTCAGTGTTGGGTTTACTTTCTTGTCGTGCTGACACAAAACAACAATAAACGATAATGTGTGTGTACGTATTTTGAGACTTTTGGTTGATAATGTTTCTTGGTATAGCCATTCCTGCAACTTGTTTCATTCATTTATACTCAAAGGAAGGTGTTTGTGGCATCTATTGCTGGCTGTGAAACGAGCGAAAAACATAAAATGCCATACCTAGAGCTCGTGTTTGTTTTGTTCGACACACATTTTCAGGTGAACATACACTAAAGCATGTATCTATTTTCTGCCATTTCATGTAAATAGACTCCTGTAAATATTACACATCGGACCTTTAAGTGTGCATTAACTTATTTGTAATAGATAAGAATACAGCAATATTTTGCTTGGCTAACTACACAGGGTAGTCAGCTGAATGTAGACATAGTATCTGAGTGAAAACAATAAAAAATGAGCCTACAACTCAGTCAAGCATAAAACAATACAGATTGGCTCAAGGTTCACTGCAATACATTTTTCGAAAACAGCAATTACTGTAGTACTGTGCTGTACTGTTTCCTCCAACCTATAGTCAATAAATTACAGTCTTCATAAGACAGCGGTTGACTTTGGTTGCTATTAGCATAAAGTGTGAAAGCGATGGAAAACAGAATGTATCTGAGGAATGTCACCACCATCCTAAATAATAATGTTCCAGCCTGTCACTGTGAGTTGAATGAAAAACTCAACGTGCTGATAAAGACAGAACGTGCTGTGTGGAAGCCACATCGGCAGCACTCGTGTTTGAATTCGTTTTGGTGTCTGCCTGCCACATAAGCTGTGCTCCATGCAGTAATAGTCCATCACAAACTCTGCATGGGGCACATTTCAAACCACTCACTCAATCTCTTTGCTTGTCCTCCCTGTTTCTGATTTTCGGCTCCCTCATTCTCCCCCTCTTTTCATCTCCTTTGCACTGTCCCGTCTCTCTCTTATCCTCCCTTCCAATTTATTTGTTTTTTTTTCATCCGCTGTTGTATATTAGATCTGTCGCGCTGTAACTCTTTGGGTTTTCCACAGCCAGACCGGATTTAAGACTGACATTGACGTCGTCTTTGCGGAGGCAGGGAGATGAATACGCTATTCCAAAATAAAAAGAAAGAAAGTGCTTCAACTTTCATCTCTCTTTCGTTAAAGTGGCTGTAAGGAAATGTCTGTTTGTTCCTTGTTACAGTACTCCTCAAAGGAGAGCAACGATAAAGTGACCATGACGCCACTGCACAGACTGCCTATAGACATTGTGAAGTTGTAGATGTTGCACCCACGCATGTTTGAGTGCAGTTAGGGTCTTTCCACTCAGCACATTTTCCATGCAGCACGCTGTGGCACACACAATCCCTGTTTTGTCCATGTAGACTGTTACGGATTTTAAGAGAGCTCTGCCTCAGTAACACTGCTGCTCTGATGAGCATATAGCTATGAGAGACTAAGACAACACAGCATCCATGCCTTTGTGGATTTAATGGATTTATGCAATCAGTTAGAAGAGCACCTCAGCTATGTTAATTTTGTCAACAAGAAACTATGGCGAAAAATATTTTTGTTATACACATTTATAAAAAAAAATGTTTAGTCTGACTGATTCAGGCTCTGGTTATTTTCCCCGTTGGTGCAATTAATTTTGGGTGGATCTGAATCAGCCACAAATGAATTCTGGAGCGGTTTGATTGTGGTGGTAATGTGATCTGACCTTGCTCTGACCAAACTACACGGCACGCTGCAATTTGGGCTAGACAGATTATGGATGAGCAAAATCAGCATCAACAACATCACATCAGCATAGCTAGCAGCTAGCTAGCCGGAGAATGAATCATGGTCTGGGTTAGCGATAAGGTGCATTGGTTTATTGATAATTGGGCAAGCAGGACGTTCTTATGTGTTACTGCAGACATGTGGAATAAATGAGAGGGGCAAGCATTCTCACATGGATGTTCGTGAAAGCAACAGGTTTACCTACCCGTCCATTGATTTGGACCAGAGCAAATAAACTGCAGGTTTGAAACTGTCCTCAAACTAGACAAAAAAAACTGAGAAATCATGTAGGCCAGTGCAGTGACATGTATTTAAAGTTATGCAAATGTAACATTAAGCTGCTAAAAGCTGTGGATGTTTAATCTACTGTATGTAATCATACTTTGACCTTAAGGCTATAACTCTGACTCCCTCCAATCCCTACAGAAAAAAAAAAGAAAAGAAAAACTTTTAGAGCGACATGATAACTGAGGTAGAATGTGAGAAGTGTCTTTCTAGATGTAGATGAATGAGTAACCTTTGTAGCCACTAAATTGACCATGAGACTTACCATGCCGAGTCATGGCGCAGGAGTGACGTCACAGTCATACATACGTAGCTCTCGTTCACCTTTTTTGACAATATCAGCCGTCAGTTGTCTGGGGAGGCAAAGCTTTTGTAGAATGTGCGTCAAAAATAGCAATCCCATCTCTGTGAATGACTGTCCTACTTTTGCAATGCTTAATGACCGCTGAAATAAACCTCAAATTATTGAGGCCAATGATGAGGTATGCCTGTGTGTCTGACACAAGGCCTAATATAATCAAACCTTTGCCTACTCTACTTTCTCTCTGACGGGGACACAGATTCTTCACTCAGTCGACTGCAGGCTCTCGGAAAAATACATCCTCTAAATACTTGTACTATCTCTTTGAAACTGCCTCTGTATCCGAAATTAGAGCCGAGCGATATTGGATCTCCATGAATTAATGGTCTGCACTGGCAACATGTAGTAAGAAGAAAAAGTGTGATCTTCGACTTTTGAGTGTGTGTGCGTGTGTGTGTGTGTGTGGTCAGTCTGTGAACTGTAACAGGTATTTTTCTTCGTCTAGCACGATGGCAGCTTTAAAAAGCAAAAGAATCCAGATTGAGCTGGCAAGATAGATGTGTTTCTGCCTCCTCTGACCTCAAAACATCTACCATCTAAAAATGAAAATGAATTTGTTTTATTCGGTCATCAATCATTTTCAAACTCATCTTTGAGGAATGCATTATGGCTGAGACAGCTGTCAAAAGCACGGACATTTAAACATTTGCGACAACTGAAAATCTGGCAGAATGCACAAAAATCCAATCCACTTTTGGTAATCTATTCTAAATTTCCTTCTTGTCACTGCAGGTTTTGCAGCTTTTTGGTGAATGCAAATGTCCACAGCTAACTTTAATGTCTTTCAGAGGCTGTAGCAGGCTAAAGCTATAGAGGGGCTAAATTACACTCCAAAGTAAATCTAAATGACAAAAGTGCATTGTTATTTTGAAAGGGCTTCCCTGACCCCTCAGCTCTAGATATCTGAATGATATCCACAACACAGACATGGCCACTTCATGCTAAATACACTAAATGAATGAATGAGCAAATGATGACATGATCACAAGCAGCAGATCTATCAGTCAATCTACACATCGCTACAGATTCCCAAACTCCCGGCGTTGACAGGACATTCAGAGATAAAACTACAGACCTGAAGCACTTCTTTGTTGCTAGAAAGCCTATGTACAGTACCAGCCATTCAGAATTGCTGCCAGCTGACTGGCAGATGGTTATATTCATTCATTCCAATCAAATAAGCAGGCCCTGTCATAGACCAGACGGTTGTCCGCGATTGATAGCAGTTGATGACAAGCATGGAGACGGCGCTGCAAACTTTATATTAATACGGAAAGCATGCAGTTGTGATTAACTTCGATTGAGTTTTATTCGGCTATTTATGATGATTGCAATATTCACGGAAATGGACTGGTGCAAGTTATTTTGAGAGGAAAGTAGGGGGAGGAGAGGGGAAAGGGGAGGTGGTGGTGAAACACAAACAAGGAAACTAGCCCTGCCAAGGTTTTATACTTGTCTTTCACAAAAGTCCTTCATGTCGACCTTCGCTGCCTTTTATTAAAGTCGCCTTATGATTCAAAAACTGGGCTGGCAACGTTTCTGTGGAGTATAACTGCTGTATAAAGCCCACGCCCCCCTGTGACACTGAGTAGGAAGAAGTTTGCAAGGAAAATGAATAAATGCGTGCTCAGTTTAGAAGTAAGGAATTCTTTTTTGGCCTAATTTAGTGTGGTGATGTGATATGATTTGATGAGGCAAAACAGGAGCAGAAAAATGTGCCAACTAAAAGTAAATGAATTCAGAGCTGCAATTAGCATCGGTGTGCCAAACAGCTCAAATTAATGAATCATAATAGACTCCACTGCAAGATGTTGCAACAGACTGCACGGAGAGAGAAAGAGAGAGAGACGGGGCGAGCCAGCTTCACTCTGTCATCTCAGCACTGTCTTTCTCTTCTTATCATTTCCTCAGGTCTCTCCCCCTGTATCTCTCCTTTCTCTTTGACTCACTTCGCCCCAAAGCCAGCTGCCTCTGAAGGAAGATCCAGTGCAGGGGAGAGGAGAGGAGGGATGTATAGAGAAAGATGATGGCCTCTGTCAAATAAAGCCGCTTAGGAATCTGCTCAAGACTTTGCTTCCATTGTCTCTAGATAATTGTGCGCGTTAGGCCCCCAGGGTGCATATGCATGCAGATCAGAAGCTGCAGGTGTCTGCACGCAGAAAAAAAAGAAAAGAAAAAAACAAAAACACTGTTGTTCTAGATTATCCACGCTTACATAACTCTGCAGGCTTCGTTTGTCTGCAACGCCAAGCAGATTGGAAGCGAAAGAAAACAGGAGAGGAATAAAAAATGAAAAAGGAGAAGCCGAAAGAGAAGCACGGGGATGGGGGAGAATAAACCTGGAAGTGGAAAAAAAACAACAAAAAAAAAACAGAGAATACCAACTGGTGACTCGGTTTAGCCTGCTGGCATGCCGATGAACACCTGGTGTCTGTTGGATGTTTCGTGGAAAAGCTCTTCTGGTGTACAGGAAATGATACATTTCGTCTTCCCAGGAGGAATCTATAGGCATGCTAGTGGCTCTCTGTAGCTACTGAATAACAGTGGCGCTTTGAGCTAAATGTTATTATTAGCATGCTGCTGTATATCGCAATGTTTAGCATGGCAAAAATAAAGACAATGTTCACCATCTTAGGTTTTAAAAACCTAATATTTTACAACTGAATACAAAGTACTCAACAAACAAGCCCTGAAGATGGGTAAAAAGGATCAAGAAAGTCACGCATACTCTCAGCACCATGACAGCCCATCCAACTAGTCTAGACATTTCACTTAGAAACAAAAATGCGTGAGAGCGTGAGATCACCAAACTTGTGATCATTTTTTGGTCTTTGAGGACCCGTAAATGTAGAAAAATATATTGCAATCCACTCTGGAATGAAGAGGTGGACCAACCAGTCGACACTGCCACCCGTATTACGACAACATGAATAAAAAAACACAACAGAGGGGTGGACAGCTAGCATGAAGCAAACCTGTCAGTGGTTCTTCAGTGCGATTTCATCACAGCCACAGTCTGAATTTCACTAAAATATTTGTTTCGACATAATGATTACAGAAGGAATGACTTTTTCTAAGCCTCACCAAAACTTGAAAAGGAGTCATTATATTGCCACGTTTGAAAATACCAGCTCCAATAATAATTTAAAAAGTCTTGGAAAGCTTTTGTGACATTAATGTGTGCCGGAAAAAGACATTTCCCCTCTTAAAGGAATATTACTAAACCATTTTTTTTTCTGAGATTCAGATATGGAGATCAATACTCTTATGTGTGCTGTTCAGTACAGATCCAAAAGATGATAAACATTGCCTAGCATGAAAAGCTAGTTTGGCTGTCTTCAACAGTGTGTCCGTTTGCCTGTCACGTTTATTCCAGTGTCTCCAGATGAGGCAGATTATGTGTCGCAACATATAATTAATTCTGCTGTGTGCCTTTACGCTAAGGTAGGTTAATCACCTCGTGGCTCCAGCTCTGGACTCTGAACTCACACACAGTATTGTCAGAGTGGTATTGATTTACTCACCTAACTCTCGGAAAAGAAAGCAGATAAATACATTTTCCAAAACACGGACATCAATTGGCATTAGTTCTCTTTTCAGATCAAATAATTGCTGTCACATTGCCTAAGTGTGTCTTACAGCACTATACGGCAGCGCACTGTGGAAAGCAGAATAGCTTCCTAAAATGTTTTTCACAGCACCATAAAGAATCCACTAATGGCCCGATGAACCATCTTGCACTGCAGACATTCAAAACTATAGGATTATTATAAGGCACACTAGCTAAAAGCATCTGCCAAATGATATGTTTGGTGGAGGTCTCACTCTCCCATGAGCCTTCGCTCTATATACTATCAGCATAGCAATGAGCAGGTGGACTGCATGGGATTCCTGTCCTCCTGAAGTATAAACATTGCTGCTTAGCAATTAATGCTTATGAAAGCTTATTTATACTGCAGCGGGAGCATTTAGGTCTCCCTATGGAGTACATAGAATAACAGATAGCCCTGTAATGGTAATGCACACGGCTCGTGTGTGTTTTAATATTGTCGTCAGGTATGCAGAGCCCCTCTTCTGCGCTTGTTTTGCCCCGAGGACATGGCAAGATGTTTACAAGATACTCACAGGCGTCAGGTTTACCCAAATGCCCGTATCTTAACGTGTGAGCCCCTGCTACGCTGTTTATAAATGAGCGTCTGAGGGATGAAATATCCTAGTTTCCCCTCCTGCATCAGAAACCCTATCAACATAAACACGCTCACACATGCACGACCTTCCGTAACCGGTGGGCAGAGGGAAGAATTTTGTTTTAGATTATCAGCTTCATTATTTTGAGCACCTGCAAGTCAGTGTGTGCTGAATAACCTGATTCTAAATGATTCCCTCAGGCTCTGAAGTCAAATTAAACCTAGTCTGATGCATTTGAATGTGGAGCACTGGGATTGTGTGTGTGTGTGTGTATGTTTGTCTGCCTCTGTGTTTGAAGACTGATTTTAAAATGTAATTAAAACCATTTCATTCTCTGCCAGGTAAACGGTGCCTAATGATTAAGAGGAAAGTCCTCCCAGGTCCAGTTAGCTTAAACAGAATAGGCCATGTGTGCTAGCTCATAAAGATGTAAGCATCTTTCCGCAGAGTTGGTCTGACAAATAGTAATGGTATTGACTGTTTTGTCATAATTAATTTAGTAGCAACTGATGTCAGTCATCCAAGAATCTTCAGTCGCAGCATGCAGTGCAAGCTTGTTTTTCTTTAAAAAACGCAAAACACAAAATGGAAAAGCTTGTCTGTAACATTTTGTGATCACAATAAGAGATGTGTGTCTTGACTGATGACAGCGGACAAGGCAGGGTAGTTTGTTGGTTCGAGTTAGCCTAGCTTAGCATAAAGACTGGAAGCAGGCCTGACAGCTAGCCTGGCTTCCTCCAAATTCCAAATATATGCCTAACGACACTTTTAAGTCACAACTTCTGATGACCAAATTCATTTTTTCTTTTATTAAAACTAAAAGCAATAATTTGTGGTCGATTAGCTGAGACTTGGAGGTGTTGTTAGGCAGAGGTGTTGTTTCCAACCAGTCTAGCTGTTTCTGCGTTCCCCTAGTCGTCATGCTAAGTTAGGTGAAGCGCTATCCGGCTCCAACTATGCACTTAACATTCCAGCTATCATGCTGAAATCACACACGCACTGATCTGACACTAAGTTAGTCGAGTCGTGTTGTCAAGAAGAGGTGATATTATGTTTGAAGATACAGAACTGATTAATCCCTCGGCGGCTAATATAGATAAAAACACTGGTGGGTGAATGTGTGTGTACATGTATTTTCAGCATGTCTACATACTTTGCTAATGAGAACAGCTGTGCGGATGCATGTACAGCTATAGAAGCAGGTGTTGGCATACTAGGATCCTGCAGCAAGAAAAAAAAACCTTCTCTGACACACACACATCAGACAATTAAAACCCCATGAACTTCTAAGTGTGTGTAATTGCCTGTGTCTCTGTGTATGCCGGGGCGTGTGTCGTGTGGGCGTGTGCGAAAGCCACAGGGGTCCTATACAGCTCATCTCCACACAGAGAGCTACAACACAACTACAACTCAATTAGCTTCTGTTCCGCCTCACTCGACCCAACTGTGAAGCGGCACAGAGAGGAAACTTCCAAACGCAGACTTGGAGAAATGGGCCAGCCATTTAAGCAAATCAGCTCCTTGATCAACTCGTCATCGTGTGACAAAATCGGCGGCTGTTTCCCCGTTCCTCTACGCAGTTTAGCGCTTGCGGTGTTCTGTGCCGCTGCACATGCCGATCAGCCTGACAATAATTAGTCACGAGAGGTGTCGTGAGGGTAAATCTGTCTTAAAATCACACTCAAATGGTTTCATAATATACGCTGACAATTATTCCCATACCATTATGGTCACACCATTAGAAGTAAGCCTGCATTCATGCGTAATGAATAATAATACAGGCATTTTATTGCTTATGAATTCAACTTTTTTATTTGGAATAATGTGTTCTTCTCATAAAACACATTTTTTTTTAGCCTTGATGTTACCAGTTTAAACAAGTGGTGGTCTAATTGGAGTTTGGGAAGTTTCAATGATACATGACTCTGCAGCAAAATGAGGAATACATTCATTTAACTATGATTACGTTTTTTGTGACATTACCCCGGTTAGAAAAAATGTTAGCAGCGTCACATAGATATGTGGAGCATTACCCCAGATGTGTCCTCCCTATAACACATGAATAATACATGCAGACCTTTAGGTTTCAGAATCCTTTCAGAAATTGGAAAAATTAGCATCCTAAGCTAATTCTTAGGTAAGTCTGTTTTTGTAAACTGAAGGATGAGAAGATTCACACGGGCTGCCTCCTGATATAATCCATGGCTAAACTCTTTGCAGGGTGGATTGCTTCCTGCTTTCTTACAATGCAGGAGCTTAGCTGCTTGCTCTCCACTCTGTTTACATCCATTCGCTAACATTTTTTTTTTTTCTGCTAAATTATGGAGAGTGGCTTCTGGTTACTTAGTTAAAACTCTGGGACTTTATGAAAGAAACAGTAGCTTATAACTGCATTTTCCAATTCTTTTATTACTTCTTCGGTATTGCGCTATAGAGAGGCCTCCAAACAGTGCAAGCCTTTTGGCTGATCCACACTGACTGGAAACCTGGGACATAACCAGAGCTTTCCACAAACTCAACAAAAAAAATTGCAGCGCTTGAAACAAAACTACACTGGTCAGAAGTGAATGAGCTGTGAGAGGACCGCTTTACCACAGACTCAACGGACAACAAGAGAAGACGAACACATGGATAACGAGCACCTACAGGAGGAAACAGACAGGCCGCATGTCAGGTAGTAAATGTGCGAGTAGTAGTCCTCTCTGGAAAACTTTTGGTGCTAGTGCTTAGTGCTAGTGGTATGCCAACACCCTGAGCCTTGCAATAGGTACACACTACCCTCTAGGGACAGCCCCCCAGAATCAAACACTGTGCTAAGTAGGAAAGTTGAGGGTATACAGTGCATTAGGAACACTAAAATATAATGTTTCTAAGATACAGTAAAGGTTCAGGTTCTGTGAGGAACGTCATAGCACACCTAGGTACCAATGATGTTGTGAAACACCAGTTATACAACAAGTAGGTCGCAAAAGATGTGTTCAAATCAGCACCTGAGTCATCACTAAAAATTATTACTCCGCCATCTTCACATTGTCACATCCTGAAAATACCTAGCATGTAGGCAACACAAACAGGAATAAGGAAACTGGAAGTCAACTTTTATAAAGTAATACATCTGAATTTCAAATTTCAGCTTTCTTTAATGATTAATGACAATGCTGTGTGTTATGGAGCTTTTAGATCACCACTTTAATACAGGTGTGCACCTCATCAGGTTAGTGACCGTAGAGAAAATGTTTTTTTTTAAAGACTAAAGGTGGACTAATATGGACTGAAGCTGAATATTTCGTTAGATTTAAACAACAATATTGATCTTTCTTCAATACATTTGGACTTTTGGACTTACTAGGAAATGTTTGGATCATCCGTCCTCCATCAGCTGTGGCAGTGAGTCGCTGATATGGCGCTGGCTTAAAAATAAACGTGAAGTTCATTGACTTAAGAGCTAAATCTGTCCATGGAAAAATATATTTTTCAGCAAGCCTGTGTTAGCAAAGCAGTTTAGTGTTTATATGCACAGTATTTGTTCAGTTTGGGAACAGTTTGAGCTTTGATGGGACTAGAAATCGCCTGTCATAGCTTATGGACCAACAAACTTAATATGACGCAAGTAATAAGATTTCTGTGAACTCAAAATGACTGCATTCACTTTCGCTGTGGGGTTTGGACAAAGAAATCTGATTTTTATTAATATTGAATGTACACAACTGGTTACTACTACACTGTTGAGTTTATTAGTACTATTACATAAATCTAATTACTTACTTCCCATTAAGTTTATTATTTAATTTATATTAAAACTTTGTAATTCAAATAGATGGACTTTTTCTATGTATTGAAATGCAGTCCTGCATTTTGGCCATTTCTTTTTCTTTCTCTTTTTTTTTAGACTAACAGCTCACCATGGATAATAAAACTATTGCTATCGCCAAACACAAGAGCTGGTAATAGATGTAATATATCAGTGTTAATGACCTGAGGGTTATTTAGTGTAATTAGTGAGTTGCATGAAAAATTGCAACTGCTGTTCCAGAGACATGCAAGCCATACAAGTAATGGCAGAGTTGGTCCAGTACAAACAGTACAGGGGAGAGATCATGCAGCTGTTTCTTTGTAAAATGACAACGTGTCATTATCTATCTGCTACATACTGTCACTGTTCGTTGTAGTATTTTCTGCTCTGTGAATGTTCTGTCAATTCAGCGCACATATTAAGCTGGAAGCAAAGAACATACAAGTCATAGTAATTGGTGCAAAAACACATTTTAGAACATCTTTATTGTGATATAAGACGTTTGTCACATTGCAAATCTGAGTTTCAAATCTATATTTACACAGATTTAGTTGCAGCAATTTATTGAGTTCTCGCTGAATGCCTCATCTTTCCTGTTTAAAATTCAAAGTGCCCTGTGTAAAGATGTTATAAGTCACCCCAGACAGCCTTCCACTTGTTTTCCTCTCTGTAGATCACAGGATGAAGAAGTGAAAAGCAAATGCCAGACAAAGAATGCAAGCAGAAGACACTGAGAAGAAAAAAAAAAACACAAATGCATTGAAAGCAGTGGGAGTGAAGGCTACACGGTTTGGCATATGAAGGCCTCCGACAGCTTGAATGTGTTGACTGAGCAGGATCTGAAGTGCCGCTTGGATGTCAAGATATGACAAATGAAATCTGAGCATGACAATAGTGGTGTGCATCACACACATTTTTTTTTATTTTTTTTTAACTTTCTGCTGTCTTGAAATTGTGTTTCAATACACATTCAATAAAAATCTTTTCAATATAAAATAATTCGGTTTCTCGTTTGACCAATAACGATACAAATACAAATGATACAAATCTACTTGATGTTCCCTTTAGTCTCAGTTGTTGCCAATAGACTCTTATGTTGTCTTTCTCATACAGTATCTTATAGTGTTTGGCTGATGTAAGGTAATTTCCTCACAGCAGCTCACACAAACTTAAATTAACGTCATTTAGCTGAATTAGCCATTGATGATATGCATGCAGAGATCAATCAAATCGATGCTGTTAAATGATAACGTGGGAAGAACAAGCACAGCCACGATTGTGTTTTGGCAACCAGAAAGCTAAGATTTGGGCTCTGATGGAATTCGTGGACCCTTGTCCAATCAAGTGTATTGGTGTACCCCCACAGCTTTGAGGGGAAAAAAACCCTCACAGCTAATATGTGAGGGGTTTAGAAGCAATAGTAAACTCCATAAAGCCATAGCACATAGGTAAACATAAGGAACAGCCTCGGGAGAAGCAACTCAACAGTCCTTTCTTCAAAGCATGGATCCAACAGGCTGCTTGAAATCCTCTGGGATTTCGGTCTATAGTGTCTTGATAGTATCATGTAGTCAGATGTTCCTGTGATGCATGTGTGCTGTGATCCTCTGGTTTATACTCCCAAATGGCTGAGATCTTGGAAATAGACCATTGGAATGACCTGAAGTCAGTGCTTTGTGTACACGGTGCATTACCCAGCTGGATGTTGTTTTGAAAAAGGGTAGACTGTGGCCACGATGCTCCGGGTAATGAAGATTTTCCATGAGTTTCCATGAAAATTTGTGAAGACATTCATGACCCCCAGAGGATACATTCTACTGATTTTGCTGGCCCTCTGACACCACCATCAAGTGGAAACATTTGTTTTTTATTAAAATGTCTGAACAACTGGATTCATTTACATAAAATGCAATACAGATATGCATGCTGCCCAGAGGATGAATCCTATGACTTTGATGAGCCAGACTTTATAACTCCTCCGACTTTGTCACATCTTTTACTCATTCAGTAAAATGCTCCCAGTATTGAACCCTTCACACTTTATGTGATGCCATGACTTTCCCTCTAGCAGATCATATTTGTGGCTCTGTAAGAGTGCAATGTGTTCAATTTTTTTTTTTGATGGATTACCATGCAATTTAGTGCAGACATTCATTGTCTGTAAACTTCTGTAAACTGTCTGGTGTTCCCCTTGGTTTTCCATTACGTCCAGTGCTTCGGTTTATCTATCTAGTACTTTTTCTCCAAATTCAGCATTACGTCCTCGTAAAAACGGTAGCATGGCAGACCTTTGGTTTAAATGTCATAACCTGCTCTTCTGCTGCTATAAACTCATCATCTGTTATTTGTGCTCCCCTTCAGCTCGTCTGAGCAGGTTTGTAAATTCACCTCTGACCACTCTCATTGTCAAAGGTGTTTTCACCTCCATCATTTTTCTTTCAACATTGTATCTTGTAAATGGAAGGAAAATGATTCAAAGATGTGGAAACCCCCCACATGGCAACCAACACTAACACCATCTTCAAAGTCACTTAAAGTCTAACTAAACTCAAACACCTTTGTTGAAAGCCAATATGGGTATGTGGTGGTTTCATTGGTCCCAATCTTCACAGTTTGGTATTTGAATTCTACATATTGTGCTGTAATTATGCTGAGCAATTTCCCTCTACTGGTTGAGACTGGCTATTGCAATTGAATTTTGCTATTGGTTGATCTGTTGCAGATGCCATATATGGTCACAGCTTTTGTCACCAACAGAGTGTGGCCTGCTACATAGCCATACCAACATTCCCAGCCAGACACATGCAGAGAGATGCCCCTCTCTCTGAGTTGCTATCTTAGCTAATAATCAATAATAACATCAATAATAATAATAATAATGTTAACACACTGACAACACACACAAATGCCCATGAATGTTCTTCAAGTGACAACCATAAGTGTCAAATTGCCAACGGACTCTCCGTGTTGATAGTGTGGACACAGAGAGGCTGCTTATACTGTAGATGATAAACTGGTTAGCTCCTACTACCAGCAACTGTATTCCCGTAACTCTGATCAGTGTTCAGTCTGTTACTCTGATCGGTCCCACATCACAAACTATGTAGCCATGAGGCCATACCTAGTGATTATCCTCTATTATTAAAATTATTTTTAATTTGCTGGGAGAGAGGAAGCTAGTACATTTTGGGGGCCTAATTACACTTGAAGTTCCACATATCCCGCTTTCTAAAAATTAAGCTGACCGCTGAACTTTTTGCCACTATACCCAAATAAATGACCACTACCAGTTCATGAAATTCACAAAGTTACTGTGCAACACAACCTGTTTTCATCCATCCGCATCCATTATTCAAAGCCTAGTGTATACATCTCAGTTACTTCCAGCACTTCCTAGAATAGCTTTTGGCATCCTACAGAGAAGCAGTGGGATGTCAGGACCCAGCAATGAGGGATCCATCGCCAACAGATCTGCTATGATGCAGATGTATAATTTCTCTCTCCTGCACCTGTCTGTTGTCTGCTCACTCTCAGTTTCTCTCCAGCTGATTCTTTTTTCGATCACCCCTCTGAATGCCGCTCACTCATTCATCCCTGTGACTGACCCCCTTCACTTACCCTCCTTTTGTCTTGAGTTCACTTTGTCGGTTTCTTTTGTCTGTCGACTTTTCCTGGAGAATTCTCTCTGACATTTTGACTGGCACCCATTTTTCTCTTTTCTTCCTAGTTGATTCCATGGAGAAGTAAGTATGACAGAAACCCTATTCTCTCTGGCATGTGCACCCATAATTATTTGATGCTGACAACCCTCTCTCTTATCAGAACGAATGGAAGGTTGTTTTTTGTGATAACTTAAAATCAAAGTTTACGGCTTTCTTGTGTGAGGAAAAAGGCGACATTCACTACAAATACAACTATGTGGACTCACTAATTAACGAATAAACCTGCATGTCCTTGGACTGTTTGAGGAAGCCGGAGAGAACTCATGCATATACCGGAAGAACATGCAAAACTCCACACAGAAAAGTTCCACCTCAGCCATAGAGAGGCCCCTACTTGTCAACTCCACCAAATAAGGAGGGGAAAAAAGTGTGAAATGAGTGAAAACGTATGTAATTATAATAAACAGAGGGAACAGAACATAGAGGGCAGCGGTAGCTCAGTCCATAGGGATTTGGCTGGTTCAAGTCCAGCATCAGCATAGAAGTATGGAGGGTGGACTGGTAGCTGGAGAGGTGCCAGCTCGTCTCCCATGGGCTCTGTTGAGGTGCCCTTGAGCAAGGTTTCAAAACTGCTCCCAGGGTGCTGCTCTGTGTGGCTGCCCATAACACTCTCCACTGTCTCTACACATTTGCATGTCTAGGAGCCGTTTGTGTGTGGTTGTATTTTGGGTAAAATGCATGTAAAACATGGGAGGGGTCAATAAAATATCTATTCTTAATGAAAAAAGTTATTTTCATTTGTAGAATAAAAAAAAAAAGGAAATCAAAGATCAGAATCGCTCATTGGACCATATTGCTTTAAAAGTGAAGGTAAGAAGAAAAAAGAAACTTGTCCATGAATGTATAGTTCCAAAATTCCAAATTGACGTTTGCATGGAGAATCTGGTTAATTTTGCTGTTACGATTTAAAATCCTGTTGTGTCCAGGTGATCAAGCTTTAGCCTGCACTGCATAACTAATCAGGTATGAAAACAAGTTAAAAGCCATTGAGGGTTAACCGTGCCAAATGTTTAAATGTGTAAATGTGTATATTTAACTATCTGCGCCAATCTGCATGACACCATTTGCATGGACAACAACCACCTGCATTAGTTTTGATACTGAAGAAAATGTATGCACTTTTACCATCGATGGACTACCACTACATAGAGTGAGCTCTCCTGGTTTGTAGCAGTGTTTGTATGTACCGACCGTCTAGTACTTCAAAGGGAAGTGCCGGTATACATTTTTATGAAAAGATTCTACAATCACTTTTTCATTTTGAAATGATCATCTGTCATAAGAAAACAGCATGTTTTTTTTTATGGATGTAAGAAATCTCTTCCACTATTTTCCTCTTATCGTTAAACAGTGATAGTCAGCGCAGCTGTATGCAATCAATAAGCAATAAATTACTAATGATCCATGCTGTCTGTCTCTGCTTTCCACGAAATGTCATCACAAATGTCTTCTTTTTTTTCTGTTAATTATAGTGAACCTGTCCCTGAAGTGAGAAATAATGAATGTCAGTCTGAATGTGCTGTTTCTGCACACCTTAAACCACAGGTGACACACACAAAAGCCTCGAAGTGTAATAAAGTGAGATCCTTTGTTTTTCCGTGCGCTCAGTCACAGCCTTTAAAAACACATCTTGCTGAGATGAAATTCGCTGAAGGTAACCAGCTTAGTTTTATTGTCCAACTGGAAGCATCTGCTTTAGATGGAGTTTGGAGTTGGAGCTTTCGAGTCCACCAGAAAGACGTGTATGATCTCAGTATGCTGCTTAAAAGCCGGTATGTGTCAAGATTACAAGGGCTTTAACTGCTAATGAGCTTATTGTGTCTTAGAGGAGCCATTACAGGATTGACTGGAACCTGACCAGTAGGTATTAGACCTCAAGCAGTGGATTTACTTAGACTTTGCACCTGCTCTTGTGGTCCATCATATCGCCATGACGCTAATTTGATGTCATCATAATGTCTCTATCTACAAAAAAAAGAAAGAAAAAAAGTTAGCTTCATTTTCAAACTGTGAATTTGAAAATAGAACGAATAATTAGCTAGGAGAAACCACATGCTAATTTAAGGCATTGCCTTTTCAAGTAACAGGTCAGAATAAAAGTGGTAAGAGATGACTCAGCTTCCACATCAGATGCAAAACTCCCAAGAGAATTGGAATTACAGTAAGTGGGTGTTTTCCTTTTAGGTAATTATCCCCGCTGCTGTCAGTCAGCACACTCAGGATTTTAGGTGAGGTGGTGATTAATAGCTTTTCTGTATTTTTTTTATTCACCATATAGCCTGGTGAATGTCTGCTGTGGTCACAAAACAAACTGAGTTGTTGATCGGTGATCCATGCTTAACATTTTTGTGGCTGCGTTTTAAACCATGGACTATTCAGACTGGGAGTTCTAATAATAACTAATTCAGACTAGGGAGTTCATTTAGATCCTGAAAAAAAAGGCAGCGGGGATTAATTACTTATTTGGTGAAATAAAAAAATGCTTTATTACTTTACTAGTGTACATACTGGGTTTAGTAAAGAGTTACATGAAATATAGGAAAAGAATAGAAGTGACTATTTGTCTGTGCAAGCTGCTAACGTTTCAACTTGAGCGAAAGAATAGCTCAAAGCGGTGTCCCAAAAGCTGGTGGTGAGATTTGTCGACGTCACCAAGAATTAGAATTAGAACACCCCTGCAGCTGTATTCACCCGAGTAAAGCAAGGCACATATAGTTATAGACATATAATTATGTACTTATTTTGAAATGCTATGGTTGGGTTGGAACCTCGGTTTGGTTTATAGGTTGGCTTCTTATGTGTAACTGACACACATTCAGTCATACAGTATTTTAATGTAATAAGTCATGTGGAGATTTTTGTTTTCATTATCAATGGTCAGTTGAGGCAGCGGATGGCAAAGTACGCAGGTCACTAGCATGTCTTATTGGTGAAATGTGTCTTGTAAATTGGCCAAGGAGGATTTATCATTCGCTGTTGCGTGATGCCATTATTTACCTATCTGTTGTGTCTATGGAGTCAGACCGTCATATCCTCTAATCATTTTACCACAGGAATGATCAGAATAGCATCTCCTTAACCTCCTAAACACAAACATTCTGCGTCTCAGAGAGAGAATGTCGTGTCTCTCGACACGAGATTCAGTGCTGCCCCTAAAATAACCACGCAGCATATGCTTGATCCTGTGTATCCAACATATGCGCCATGTTAAAATACAAAATCCCCTCCCTCACAATGAGAGTACAGGCTGCGGGCTTTGCCCTTTTTGCTTTGCACACTGATCCAGGTCCTGTGCTGGAATTCATTTGTTTAAGACAGCTTTGCCAAATGAACACCATTCTTTGTTTGTATATGAACATATGCCTGCTTTAATTTGTATATACAGTATGCTATTTTTGTTTTCTCCATGGCGTTATATACATACAGTTAATAAAAATGTACATTTTTGCCCACTCCACCTGCGTGTGCATGGGCGGCTGCCTATGTAAGCCACAGCCTTTTATGCGTTTGTATATGCGTGCTTCTTTGATGCCATTGTATTTGAATAAATGTTGCTAATTACACAGGCACTTCAGGAAGAAGACCTCATGCACCATGCGCTGTCTGTTTGTGCTTTGTATGCCGTGTCAGTATTCTGTTCTTGCAGCCTGTAATCAGGTATGTCAGCATCATCTATATTGGTGTCAAAGAACATTTTTAGAAGAAAAGAAAAGTAAACATAAAACAAAGAGGACTGAGGCTTGGATATATAATTAGGCAGTTCTTTCTGCAGCTACAACTTTGTGGATACTGTACTTGAGTTATTTTCCAGGGATGATGGGCACATTTTCTGGACCATAACCGTTAGCACTCTTATGATCTAAACCTCCTTTGGGCGTAAAATCTCAAGCAAACATTTTATGAGTCCATAAATTCAGCTCACTCCTCCTTCATTGTCACTGGTGCAGAAGGAAAAAAAAGTGTTGTTTGACGATAGAGCAGATTAAGGGTTTTCTAGCTTTGGAGAGACTTGTTCATGTTTTTAAGTATCGATTGAACTGTCTACAGTCATAATTGGGATCAGAAATCTGCTCAAGGCAACGTGCACTTTGGGATACCTGACATCTTTTGCTGTTAACACGTGTGAATGTGGACAGGTGCGATGACAATCAGTCTTAGACTTCTGGTGAAGGCTCGTAGTCACATTTTGTGTATTTAACATCAGGGACAGATATTCAAAAAATACACTTCCATTGACAGATATTATCCAACCTGAGGTAATATCAAACTCACCCTTCACTTAAATGTAACACAAGATAAATAACCACAGATCAGTTCCACAGTATTTATACTATCAGGGAGTGACACTGAGGTTCAACAGTTGTGCTGTATTGAAACGTTAAAGGTTGGTGTTGCAGAAAGATTTCTGGTGAAGCTGAACTCATGCGCACCAGTTTTGCAGTTTTTGCAAAGCTGCATTTTGACAAAAAGCCGATGTAACCATGACACCAGGAGTTTCTTTTCCTTTCAGCTCAGTGTGAACAGAGAAGAGGTTATGGATTACATTGAAGTTGACAGAAAGGGGTTTAAGTGTAGCTGGTCATGGACTCAGACACATTTTCTTATTTTGCGCTACTGCCAAAAAACAGCTTGTCTCGGTACTAATGCACTTTCATATTTAAAGAAAAGACATTTTAGCAGCTTCAGTAGCGAGGAGTGTCTTCATACAGCTTTTAACACATTAATTAACACACACACACACACACACACACACACACACACAAAGATTTGGAAATGCAAAAACTCCACAACATGAACACTCTTCAGGGATCCTTCTTTATTGAAATGTGAAGAAAACATAAGTAATGGAAACTTGGCTCTTCTTAATACAGACAGTAATTTCGCTCTCCACTTGGCTCCAATAGTGGGTTGGACAAGTTTGCAATACTTTACAGTTAATCTACACCATACCATTTACAATCATAGGTGTTATTAAATATGATATTTTACATAAATCAAATAACAAAATTCAGTGGTGACTATTGCTTTACTGCACAAAATAAACATGCTTTACAGCACATCGGAATTGCTGCAGATGAGAGTTAATTCATAACTTACATTCATTTTAAGCCCACAAACTCTAAATTAGTTTTAACTTGACATTAGATTAGCTCATCCTCCTGCTATACTTTGATTCTCTCACGTTTCTTCTCTCATCGGAGACAGACAGCAGACTGGTTCGAAAGAAGCTGTCCACGTTTGGAGGAACATAAGATAATAAAAACTGGTGATTATCTCTGGGTTCTGTACTAAATATTGATGTCGTGTGTAGCGCCTTAAAAACATACTGACTGACAGCCAAACCGCAAAATATACTACAGCGCAAGACTACTTCAATCAATGAGCTCATTTGCGAGGAACCCTGGATTGAATCTGTTAGTACAAACATTTGATGGATAAACACCATTGTCAGCAATAGCGTGGCACTGTCAATGTGAAATTACATCCTGCTGCTTGGGAGGAGAACACCTTAGAGTGAGGTGAAGCAAGGAGTTCGGAGGGAGAAAGGTGGCGACTTGGGAAGTACGGCTCCGACAAGGCAATTAAACGCACCTTGGGCTTGATGGATTTCTAATTGGAGGCTGATCACATCGGAGGTGTGCTGGATTATAGTGCCGGTAATGAATGGGAGAGACAGAGCGTGACAGATTAGTGCTGTTACGCCTCTCCCTGAACTGTGGAGGGAGTGTGTGTGTGTGTGTGTGTGTGTGAATGGCAGTCTGTGTGTCTCAGTAAGAGAAACAGATGAGTGTGTAATCCAGTGTATATGCAGTATATGTGCATTTTCTTCTGTGTGTGTGTGTGTGTGTGTATATATATATATACAGACAAGGGAGTATATAGTAGAAAAAAGCTGGGTTGTTTCTGCTTTTGAATGCACAGGGACAAACTTTTCACAGTTACAAAGTTTTATTCTATTCTTTTATTGTTATGAACATGCTGAATTTGATATATGACATCCTCATTTGAACACACAGTAAATGAAACTTCAACTAACCTATGTCATGTAAAGACAACATATAAGTTGTATATCAATGGAGTGCCTTGGTAGTTAAATGGTTACAATGCATTCCACATCCAGAGAATCTCTTAAACTAGAGACAGGTACCAACAGAGTGGTGCTTCGAGTGACTGTTCAGGCTCCACCAGACTCTTTGTCTTTCAGACAGTCAGACAGAGTGACAGTAGCTTCTCATGGCTGTTAACCCTGACTAACAGTTGCCTCTCTCTCACACCTCTGTTGCGCCTTCTGAATATGCTGGGCAGCAGAGTGACAGCTTAAAGGTCTAGTGTGTAGAATTTAGCAGCATCTAGTGCAAGGTTCAGATTGTAACCGACTGAATACCCCTCACCTCGCCCTCTCGGTTTGACAATGAGAAGAAACAGTGGCAGTCAAATTTGTGGAAAAAAAACAACAACAAAAAAAGGAAGGTCCTAAAGCCAGTATTTAGTTTGTCCCTTCTGGGCTGCTGTAGAAACATAGTGGTTCAATATGGTGCACTCCATGGAAGAGGACCCGCTCCCTCTATAGATATAAAAGGCTCATTGTAAGGTAACATAAACATAACAGTTCTAATTTTCAGTTGATTATACACTAATGAAAATATAGTTTTGGATATTACATTACATTTCTGTCAAAGGTTCCCCTTAAAATTTTACACACTGGACCTTTATTTTCAGGGTGTGTTTAGTCTTTGACTACAAAACCTGTGCACATTTGTTCTCTCAAGTTCTGCTGTGTTGACCAGCGTTGCAGCCTGGACTGGGTAGTCTTAGGCTGTGTCACAGCAGTCTACCTGTGCTCCTTCAGTATCATCTGCTTGTAATGCTACTCAAGTGTAAGTTAGATAAAATGTAAATGAGTCAAGACAACAAAGGATATAATAAGAGGCAGGGAGGACGAGCAACGGAGGGATGAAAAAAGGAGCAAGCGAGGTGAAGAAGAAAAGGAGAATAAGAGCCTGGCCTGAACAGAAGGATGGGCGTCGAGGAGGTGGAGAAGGAAGATGGGAGGGAGTGAAGTGAGAAAACAGAGAGGGAGAGAGAGACAACATACAGTGTGTGTGTGTGTGTGTGTGTCTGTAAAGTGAAGGAGGGAAGAAAAAAAAACAGGAAGAAAGAACAGGCGAGGAACTTTTAATGGCCCTGCTGTTGTCTTTGTCAGCACACTGTGACAGCCAGAATCAATTATTAACCAAGACCACAAGCCTTTGGAGGAGGAGAAGAAGAAAAGTGCAGTGGTGGGGTGATGGGAATGAGAGAGATCAGGGCAGAGGGATGCAGGGAAGAAGAGAGCAGAGCGCTGGTGTGAAGAAGGGAGGATGAGAAAAATGAGGGAAGGAGGGTGATGTATAGAAAGTAGAGAAGAGGGTAAATTAGGAGATAGGGAGAGCAGGAGGAGAGGATGAAGGGGAGGTTAAAAAACAAAGTTAACGAGAGAAGAAAGGAAAGCGGGGGAAGAGGATGACACATTTTTCACAGCATTTTGCAGAGAAGCAGCTATAATAGATTCTTCGAACGAGATGCAAGAGGCCGAGTTTATGTCTTCTTTCATGTTTCAGTCCTTCAGGTCATGCTGTGTATGCCTCTCAGTGTCTTATATGCAAGCAAATGAGAAGCCGAGCCTCTGGTCATGTTGGCACAGATGGGTTGGGGTGTTGTTGCACCATGCTACAGACGAGGACAGGCTCTGACCCCTGTACACATTTCCTAACAATCGCCAAGTCAGGTTCTAACATAGCAGAATACAAAGCTTCAGATCTAATGAAGGGAAAGTAGAATCCACTAATGCGAGATCTGTAAAAACAATCAATTGTTCCACTTTTAATGTTACACATGTTGATAAATGCATACATATTTTCTGGTGTACTGACATTCAGTATATCTGCCTTGCTTTGCCATGGTTTCTATTCTTATTACTGGAAGGACTTCCTGTTTTTCGTGTAATTTCCCTCAAAACCCTCAAGTAACTCCAAGTGGCCAAATCAGGTTATTTTAAACAAAGAATTGGTTCAGTATTTGACAGATAATTGGTGGTAATTCAGTCAGAATGTAAGAGGAAGTGGAACTAGGTCCTCTATTAAATTAAAGCTACACATCCTGCTGGGACATATTAGCTGTTTAAGGCTTGGACCTGATTAGTTTCTTCTATTCCCTTGGAACGATAGAGTAATTGCCAAATGTGGCATTGAGATAAAATAATTACAAAAACTTAAATCTAACATGTCTTGAAGACGCTAGTAGGTATATGTAACAACTCAAAGACAAAGATGCTCATTGTTAGCGTAATATTAACATTTAGCATTCAATAGGTTCCCCATGTAAACATGTAAATTCTAACCTTTGGTCCACATTAGATACGCAGTATCTAGCCACATCTAGCATAGAGCTTGTGTTTTGACCAAGTCCTCTGTAGCTGCTAGGGCAGTGCTTCTCATTACCATCATTCAGTTATTCATCCATGAGTCCTTTGTATGCAGCTAAGTCGATACTGACACCAGCTCAACAGTTAATGACTAACTTCTTTGATTATTTATAACCTTGAACTATTAATTTAGCATTCAGTTAACAAGAGAGGGCCATTAATGAGGAGAGAAAAAAAAATCCTAATTTACAGTGACAGCAACCGAAAAGACAAATAGGCCTCGCAAAGACAAGCGAGTGGAAGGGAGCTTGAAATAAAACAAAGAACCGAGTTATCATGAGTGAATTTAAAGGTCACCCCTGGTGGATTATTAGACGTCTGAGCAGGCGCGACATGTCAGAGCAAAGCAAAAAGTCAGACAAACTGAAAGAGCGGGGAGGACCAGCACACAGGAAGGCTGCAGTTGACCTAGCTTGAAGAAGTGCGGGGAAAGCCAATACAGAATTACCCCTGAGAGGAGAGACAGACAATGCATTCTGTCTCACTTTTTATAATCTGTGGACACAGATAGGCGAGGCTACTGAGATATCTCTACATAAAAAAAAAAATTTAAAAAAACATTTTCTTTGGGACACAGATTTCAGAAGCAGTTGTCAAGTCGGTATCGGGAGTGCACACGCACTTTCAAACTATTTTCATACAGATGCCTGTAAAGGAGACAACACCAATAATGCTGCTTGTTTTCCCTGCTACTGTCATTTAGATATAGTAACTTAAATGACCTCAGGAGAAAAAGGTTGCTCATGTCTGACAGTGATGAAAAATCAAACCAGCGGGTTTGGCGATTGAAGAACAATGATGCTTCAAAACTTGAATCTTATTTTTGTAGTCATCAGCAAAAGAAAACGCGCAATGGCGTAATTCAAAGGTGGTTCTCTATTTTCGCGTGCTTCTTGTATGTCACGACATGATGGCCACGCTGTAAACCTACAGTAATGATGATGAACGATCGGATGAGTGCATAGCTGTGAATGAGTCAGTTATTGTGGAGCGTGGCACTGCTCATGCCGATCAGCTCGTATGAGTGCAAGTTCAGTGTTCTGCCTGGACTGATGTGCTTCGTAAATAATGGCCAAGATTACATCATTACACACACATGCACACGCAAACACACACACAGTAATGCATACGTATATGACTGGGTACGTTTGTAAAATGAAAACAAATTATAAAATAACTTTAAATAATTGAACAAATGAAAAGAAATGCTCAATAATACAGGATACTGATGTTATAGGTCGACTTAAAAGGCAGCTGCGATGAGTATTTAATCTTGACTGACAAGAAAATTCACTTTGATGTTTCTGCATTCCCAATAACTTCCTCATCTAATCAAATCACACAAAGAAATAATATTTTTTTTGATGGATTCCTGTAATTAAAAACATGGTAATAGGGTTTTTATTCACCTGCTCCAGCTTATTTTTTAATTATAATGTGACAGCTGAACATTAACCCATCAAGATGAAGTCTCTTTGCTCTAACAAGGTATTATATTATTTGTGGATATTATGTGGCATCATCTGTTCAGAGTAACGCACTCACATTCTGAAGTTATAATCTTCCATCTGGCAATCAAATACATTCTCTTTCCCCTTGTTCGAGGGAGATAACTGCTTCAGTTCCCCTTCAGAAATGGCTGTGTGACGGCAACGTAAAGCATGCATATAATCTAATTATTAAACTGAATTGATGTTTTTAGGTAGCTAAAATAGGTTTTGATGCTCCGCGTCAGCACGTTGTTGAGCTTCCTGTTGATACACATGGGGGAGAGGTATCCATCAAAATGTCATCTGCCACACCAAACAGCAAAACGGGTTGTTTCTGAGCCAGGTTTTCTAATAGTTCTAAATGTTTACTTTCACTCAGAGTTTTGGTGATATCTCAGATGTATTTTTACTATTTATACTGGTCGTGGTAGATGGCCGCCCACCAATAAATTGGGTTCTGCTCAAAGTTTCTGCCTGTTAAAAGGATGTTTTTCCTTGCCACTGTTGCCAAGTGTTTGCTCATGGGTGGAAATTGCTGGGTCTTGTTTGGTAAATAATATCACACCAAGTATGGTCCAGACCTGCACTATTTGGAAAGTGTTGTGAGATTCAGATCCAGTCACTCCCTCCAGCCCTGCAGTCACCGCTTCCCCACCATTTCCATCACTTCAGTTTAGATTTCTTCACTCAGCCTTGCAGTGGACAATCTCCACATTGTCTAGTTTGCATCTTACCTACCTTTCTATCCAGACAAGAAATTGTCTGATCCTAAAAGATGATTATGATTCTCTGTCCAACCTTCATCTGGATACGTTTGCCTGCATGTTTTCTGTGCTGGTGCCTAGTTTTGACTTTTATTTTGTTTTGTTTTTTGCTCTGATGAATGCTTTTACTGGCACATTCTGGCTATGCATCACATTACATTATATGATTAAGTACAATATGCTACAGTACTACAAATGCGAAACCACAAATCATATCATGTCATATAATATCATGTAAACATAGTCCATAGAGACTTGGCTTGGGAACCGGAGGGTGGCTGGTTCAAGTCCAGTATGGATTATGTATATACAAAAGTATGGTGGTGGACTGGTAGCTGGAGAGACACCAGTGCGATACTTCAGAAAAATATATTTGAAAGCTTTTTCGTTCATTAGTGAAGGTAAAAACTTTATTCCATCTGTATTGACTCGGTGTGTGTTTCCCATTCAGCGCATTCATCAGATATTGATGAAAATGTTAACGCGTGGCTGATGGTCTTGCTAACACTTCCAGTCACCCCCTTCCATATAAAACACACACACACACACAAGCACAGCGAATCAGGCAGGTTTCTGTTTTCCCAACAGAATTAAACTAGTTATTCTTTTGGTGGTGGGTCGATACGAGCAGGCAGGAGATCAGAATGATCACTAATGATCTCACTGGAGCATGTTATTGTAGAATTGGCACACAAAAGAGGATCTTTTATAATCTTAATTAGACCAAGGGTGGTAATATAAAGAAATGGTAAATATTACTGCAGCGATTGCTTGTTCAGTGCTGTGGAGACTGTGGGGAAACCCGTGTCACCCGTGGAGAGTTTAACTTTCAAGCAGCAGGCAGAACTTCGGGGGGGTGTTCATCTGGTAGATGTCCCATTTGGGAATGAAACTCTTCAAGCTTGCATTTTTATTTAACCTGTGGGGGGCGAACAGCTCTGCATTTCAGGAGTCCGATTGACCAGCGAAGCAGCTGTTCTTTGCCCACCGGGTCGATATGTGCAGTCAAGAGAGCAGAATAGTCACATCAGCACAGCTCGGCCCGCTTTGTATTGTGGAATCACTTCACAACAAAGCACAAAGATCCAAAAAACTTTACTGCGATTCTGCTGGCAAAGTTAGTACGAGTCAGAAATCTACTTAAAACAGAATTAATTATGAACAGCAATCATTAATTCTTCTTTTTCTTCTGCCTCTGAAAGTTCTTTTAAACAAATTGTTATTGGGGTAACTTTATGCAGTGAATTGCTGGTTAAGCTGTTTTTTATGTTCTGTTCCAGAAATAAATAAAGCGAGTTGCATGGCTTCGTGATAATTCCTGTTGGTCGGTGCACCATCACTTTGGTTGGCTCCAATATAAATAATTATTTGATAGATTGCCATGAAATGTTAACATCCATGGTCCCCAGATGATATATCCTCATGACTTCAGTGATTCCCTGACATCATATTGATTGCCACACTGAGGCTGACATTTGTGCCTTGAAGTCTTGACAACTGTAGGGTGGATTTCCATGAATGTTTTTATAGAGGCATTCTTAGTTCCCACAGAATGAATTTTCAATTATTCTGGTGATCTCTTTAGTCAATTATCAAATGACTGATTATCATAGTAAACATACCGTAACATTGTCATAGCGAATATGCATGTAAATGGTTGCAGATTTGAGCGGTTCAATAGAGGTTTTTGGAGATAGCGGTGGCGGATGGTTCGGGTTAGATTGAGGAGCAGCTACCTGAATATTGGTTGCGATTGTGTTTCAGAAGATAGTCTCTATTTGAGTGGATAACAAAATAAAGCTAAACGTTGTTCCTCAATAAAGAAGTACTTCCCTTTCTGTATCTAGATAAGTGGTTACCAATTTGGACAACCCGACAAATAAATAGTTTATTTTTCTTGCAAGTTTTACTTGTGCTTCTTAGGCATTTGAAGAGGATACAGATGAGATATTATGTGATATTATGATATTATGCACAAGACCAATGGACGCTCTGGCTGGTGGGTGACGCAAGTTGGTTAGTCTTTGGTTTTGGATTGTCAACGGATCTGTTGTGTCTGTACCTTTAGAAGCGAACATCATTGTGGGTACACCTTTGCTTTTTGCCAAAAAATAAATAAAACGTTGGGACCCAATGACTTAGTGTAAATGTATTGGAAGTCTTTGATAGCCCATTCAATTTTGCAATACACCAAGAAAACAAAGAAAAAGATTGCTCATATCCTCACAGCCCTCATATTTATGCTGAACAGAAAACAGGATGAGGCAACCTCCGCTAGTCCGATTCGTGCCAACTACCCACATAAGTTACTTCTGGTTAACTAGTTATGTGAGCTTATGGCGTTACACTAGTTTTCAACATTGCTTGGCTTTTGGTAATTGGAAAATACCAAAGAATACTGTACCAGGATCTGGTCCTGGCCAAATTGTTCCACGGAAATGATGCTGCACTTTTTAATATTAGAATAAACAGATGTTCACATGTTCAGTTCAGATCAGGACAAGACAAGTTCACATAAGGGCAAAAATGCTAAAGTGATAAACAAATTCTTTAACATTTGTTGGAAAATTTGGACTTCCGAGGACACTTTAATCCAATATCATGTTTTTCTCTGAGTGTTTGCACTTTCCTGGTCTGATTACACCCCTCTTCCTCATGTTTGCTTTCACTGGTACCCCCCTGCAGATGTGGAGCCTCCTAAGGCAAATCAGACACGAGTCATGCACCCTTTGAAAATTCAGCAGGAGCAGAGGCTTCACTAAAAGCCCACCACTGGGTTCACGCTTAAACATCCCCATGTTCATGTTGATTCGATAAAAAAATATTTTCTCTGCACAGTTTTGTCTCAGTGTTCACCTGTAGGAATTGTCAAAATATATTTTCTCCTGTTCTCCTGTTTTAATTAATTTTTACTTTTGTACAGTTTATCCTCTTGATTCTGAAGATATTTGTGCATCTGGCTCTCACATTTCTCATTTTCTCATCTCATTTTTTTTTACCAGTCAAGTAAAATAATGCTCAAATAAAACTTTCCAGCCAACATGCCTAGGAAGAGGGGGGAAAAAAAAGTGTTTTGCCAAATGCAACCACCTGTACCTCTGTATCTCAACCAGGCTATGTGGTTGAGACACTCCTTGGATGTGTTTGCACATCCGCAGGCACATGCATGTGTGCGTCTGTGTGTGTTAAATCTGTGCCTCAAAAACCTTCAAACCGGCAAATGACATCAATGCAAATAATTTTTACCATGAATTCCCTGCCTTGGGACCAGCTCGACGACAGGAAGTGAAGCATAGGATAAACGGCAGCAAATAAAGGGGGTGTTTCAGGGACACAAACAGCAAACAAAATCTCCATTTGAAGCCTGAGGAAATGCCAAATGCTAAACTGTGCCATGTCTCAATACACACAAGAGAACACACTGTAGCCCTTAAACGCAATGTTGACTCTTACATAAACACTGCACTTTGACTTTCATATGAGCGTTTTACATGAAAGTTGTTGAATTGAATATGAAGCATGGGACCAGGCTTAGCTGCTTGTCCTGGTACTGAGCACTCAGGCACACACACACACACATTTTGGATACAAAACAAACAACACAAATAAAGTACAATTACAACCGCGAAGCTCAGCAACACACACCACTTAAGCAGAATATCTTTTAGAAGCAGAAGTCACAGGACTCACATCGCAAGTCATGTGAACTCGCGTGGAAGACGAATAATGCATAACGCAGGAAGTTATTCCCAGATAAACTTCTGATGTTACTGCATTGTGCCAGTTATTTACTTGTTCCTGAGGCAGTAATCTCCCATGATCTCAGTGAATGGACTGAAATGTTTGTTTTTTTTTATTCATGCCATAGTCCTCAAATGAGTCGCAAGGAAAGGACATTGTGACACTAGCTTTGTTGAGTGTGCTCGTGTATGTGTGTGTCCCTGAACCCCAGCCAAGTACTGACTTTAAATGACTGAGGTCTGTATTTGTGTGTTTCCAGAACTGTGTTATTCGCACAGGAACACAGGGCTTTATAGGCATGAGTGATGAAGCTTTATTTTTATTATTTAATCTTCTGCGTGAGGGAACTGAACATGCATGCATGCACAAACACACTCGGCCACTGAAATAGAAAAGAGAGAAGCGCAGATAAACAATTGTTTATTGTTGGGTATCAAAGTGTCTGTTCCACAATTCCAGAGCCGAGCCGTACTGTGACAAAGCACAGAAAGCCGACTCCCTTAAATATTGTGAATGACACTAGGAATTCTTGCATCATTGTATGAAAATGTGAGAAGAAGGGGCTGTACCAAACTAAATTTGCATGGGGCCTCAACAAGGTCTTATGAGTGTTGAAAAATCACAGTAAATCAAAGTCATGCTTCAGTTACAGTATTTACATATTGTGACGATTTCCTAACCCTAACTAAGTAGTTTGGTAGCTTAAACATAAACTGCAAACGGTTTACAAAGTTAATCGTATTTTTTATGATGATAATGAAGTAACTTGTTCCTGTATGTCCAAATTTTTTGTTAATGGCAAGTGCAAAAGTTTGTAAAGGTCACATATTTCCCATAAGATATAGTGGTTTTAAGTACCAAACATCTTGACGAAGTTTAAATTCTCTCTTACGCTACTGTCTGAAGATCTAGAAAAAACAAGGCATCTCTCATTATTGGCTGATTGTATTGGCTGAAGCCAATCAAAGGGACAGGACTGGAGCTTATCCAGAAAGTGTGTCCAGGTGAGCCATGCTGGAAGTATGGCCAAGAGCAGTGACTGTAGTGACATTTAAAAAGTCCTGTGTGTTATGGAATGGGTTACACAAGGTCACATCTGGGCCTTGGCAATATTAGTTGTTTGGCTTTGGTTGAGAACAGTAGGTGCCAGTCTATCTCAACAATGTGGGGGCCAGGGTCAAAGAGACCTATTGCTGCGTTCCTAGACAAAACAGATAGCTTGCTGTTGACGTTCCGATCTGTGTAAACAGACATCTGTGTCTCCATACTAGAATATGTTGACAATAACACCTCCATGGGTAAAGACATTCTCTTCGGCTAATTCTGGGTGTATAGTATTTGTGGAGTTATCTCTGGGTTTAAAGTCTATCCACCAGCATGAGTTGGGCAGAATGTGACACCGACTCAGGCACTTCTGATGTACTTTGAGAGTGTCTCTAATTCTTCTTGATCAAGTGTCAATAAATAATACAGCATAAGACATCAGAGGCTCCTGAACACTTTCTTCCTTCCTGACCTCACCATTGACCTTTGACTTCAGCAATTTCTCCACAACACTGCTGACTTGTCTAAAAGCACAGATTCTAAACATTGGCTGTGTTTTGACACTTTTATAGTATTTATATGGCCAGTTTACATCATCTATCATAATTCATATAGTGTAAAAAGATGGTAATCTTCCTTTTTTTTCATTATGGGACCATTATTATTAGTGTGGTCTTTAAACGCCATCCCATGATAACACGCACACACATTGCTGCTTCAACATGTAAATGTGTCTTTTATGAAACAGCGTTGACATTTGAGAATTAAGTGCTATATATTTATTCGCCAGCCACAGTGACTGGTTACACTGCAGACTCTGAGATTCTGTCTACAAAATGCATAACTGGCCTATAAAATATCACATATAACATATATAACGTTCCACTCATCCTGGGGTTATTGGGGATAATTTCCAGAGCATAAAACAGTTAAAGACACTTTGGATTTTAATAATCAAGGCAATCAAAAAAAAAAAAAGTTCAATGTAGATATGCAGCCATGGTGCAAGAGATACAACAGTAAACAGTACAGTGCATGCCGGCATGAAGATTCCTGCCACATGGTACACAGCTTGTGCTTGTAAAAGGCTTGTGTCCCCACAAGGCTCACTTACTTTGCTGAGGCAAAAGCAATAGTTTATCAGCTGTGAGTCATGGTACAGGTCTCTGGAGTTGACACACAAATATCCACAGCACAACGGGTTGCTCCCAGTGTGGAAATGTCACATGAAGTCTTGCATGATAATGTTTTAATGAAGATAAAGTCTAATGGTTTTGTGTGACCTTTATTTTTTATTTTTTTTATCCAGAGTGCTGCAGAAGATGACTACATGCAGCCACACAGGGAATCAAACTGTTTTCCCATGGGACAATGACTGAAGACCCTGAGTGATGGGGTTCATGTTTCCCAGTTTTAACTGTTATGCTTCTGATTGATACAGACTCGACCATGGCTTCAGGGCAGAATCTCAAGCCGCGTCCACATTCATGTGCAAAGAGCTGTTTACATGTCAGATGAGATTCCATGAGACCTAAAATAATAATAATCTTAAAATTTATTTTTTTAATTTTTTAATTTAACATGTGCCCTGCCATGCCTCTATCAGAGCCTGCCCCACAGTCTCACAATGGCTATCTCACTTCATGTCACTTCATGACTTCATTTCCACAGAGCATAGGAAATGTTTTCTGTTAAGCAAGTGATGTACAGTAAAATGGACTGTTTATTATCACAATGCAATTAAATGAATTGGTAATTCTTTCTAAAAAATCAAATTGATTGATAAAGTCAATAAACTATTTAGTGAATTAAAAGAAATCACAGTACTTAAGCTAAGTCAATCGCTTTTCCCCCACGCCTACAACACTGGTGCTGCCACTTTTGGCATTTACTTTGAATTCAAGTGTCTATCAGTGCTATCATTCAAGGGAATATATGTTCACCATATAGTCTTCTGCCTTGGATATGTACATACATGCGGCATATAAACAATTGATGGATGTTATGCAATGAATTTAGAGTTAAATGTGCAGCATGCATGGAAACAGTATTACGGCAGACATCATCTATTCAGGGAACGAACACAGAATGGAAAGCAGGAGAAAGACAAAAACTAGGAGGAAGAACAGATTAGTGTGTTTACTAGAAGAGCTCTACCATCCTCCAGGGACATTTTTTCTTCTTGTTTATATGAAATTACAATTCTTTGTTTGTTTGTCCAGTATAAATAATGTCATTAATCTGCAGCTGCTCCTACTGTACACGTGTGTTTTATACACAAGCAGAATTTGCAAATGTACCTAATTGCACGCTCTTTTCTCCCCAACTGATGCACACATACACTACACCATAAATGGGCCTAATGCACGTGAGGAAGCACACGCAGACGGTGGTGATGTATTCATGTGAGACGATCACAGGACTTCTGCTCATGTGAACAGAGGAGCTTGCATAAAAGACAGGGCAAAGGATGGATTAAAGTATGGATGGATGGAGAAAGGGAGCTAATAAATGGACAGATGGACGGATGGATGGATTTCACTTTTAATATTACAAGAGAGAAGGCTTTAAGGGTGAGATCTAACCGGTGTGGTTGACAAACGTAATACTCCCAATCCAATTAAAGGCAGGACAGCTGCTCACGTTAGCCTCAACTCTGATAGCACCCAGGGCAGACAGCGGGGAAATACTACACAGTGGATGTTCCAGTCCTGTATTAAGCTTAAAAAAAATATTCACTATTATGTTAGTTAGTTGCTGATGGCAGAAGTTCAGTCCATAAGAACTTGGCTTGGGAACCGCAGTTCACCTGGAGAGGTGCCAGTTCAATAGGTTCCCCTGGTGTGGAGAGGGTTGAACTTCGGGCCTATGTATGCAAAACTTAGGTGAAAAAGATAGACCGACATGCTAACAATTGTAGCCTATTTTAAAGCAGACAGAGCCAGCGTCTTTATTCTTTACACCATTTGCGTTTGTGGTTTTGATGGAATGGTGAAAAGGGTAACAGTTTGGTTATGGTTAGGTAAAGAGACAACTCCCCTCAAAACTCCCCTTGTTATCATAAGTTAGTATTTTTTTTTTATCTTTATGTGTTATCTTTCTGTGCTGTTGTCCCTCCCTGCCTGAGCTTGGTGCTACCACCCTAGGGCCTCTTTCTCTCTAGGTACTGTTCCTCCCTACCTGATGGTGGTGCTACCATCTGCTGGCTCTCGATTGGTGGATGGACTGGTGGAGCTGCTATAAATGTCCGCCACTTGAGCCATTCGTTCTCTTCTCTTGACCTACTCCCAACTGCACCAGACCTTGTTGTGTCGTATCGTGTTGTGTGAACCCGTGTTTAGTATTGTCTGCCTTTGGTTAGCAGTCCAGGTAGTTTTAGGGGTGAGTAGCTCTTTTGGTTGATCTCTTTTTCTCCTGTTTATGTCGTAGGGAGGCAGGTTAGAAGCCTGTAGTTTGTTTCCTTTGCTTTGGTTAGGTAAATTAGTCTTGGGTCAGGTTGTTTTTTGCTTGTTGTTTTGGGCCATGCTCACCCTGAAGTCCAATGCTACCAAGACTGAGTAAATGATCTTTTGTTGGACTGCAGCTCTAAGGCCTTGGGTCATTCTTGGGAGTGGGGAAAGAGGGGAGCGTCCTTTTCTTGTTGTGTTCGGTTCCCCTATCCCCTAGACCGGACGTAACAGCCTCTCTCTCTCACTACACACACACACACACACACAATACCCTGATATTGCTTCAGGGTATGGAGAAATCTGAAGTGTGACAGGTCTGCCATGCCTAGTTACATTTTGTTAAACTATAATTGGACAACACCTGTTAAAATGGTCAACTACCCAACCACACATTTATTGCACATAGCTCCAGACGGGAAGAAACCTGTTGAAGATTTCAGGACACCCACGAACACAAACATAAAGTTTCCTTAAGAGAGCTATAATTCCCATGTTCTTCAGTATTCAGTTTTTATTGTTTTCCAGTCAAAACAACATCATACAAGCATTTGGAATCAGATTCTGCGATCCCATTAAATGTACATCCAAAGCCTTAGTGGGAGTTTAGGTGATGTTCTGCATGGTGGCTTTGTGAACACAATCCCACTCTCACACCTCACCTCTGCCTTGTGATATAGTTATAAATTTTAATGTTTGCTCATCCTCATAGCATCGGGTAAACAACAACCACTGGAAATCACTTACCTTTGTTCTGCTGGCAGCATTGTTTTAACACTGGAGGTGCACTGTAGAAATTCCCTGAGCTCTGGAAGCCACAGCCAAACAGTCACAATACTATTTTGAGCATTGCTGCTCAACCACATAACATGGTGTCCTTGGCATGTTTTCCTCTGCTGTTTGCTCTGTTGTTTCCTTGTCTCTCCTCCTCCTCACTATTATCACCTTCTTCCACGTCAAACTCTATGTTGACGTGGAGCTATATGATATGCATCGCCTGTTCCTCTAGCTCTTTGACTACAAATTTCATTAATTTCCTCAGCCTTCAGGAGGACAGAAAGCCCCCGGGGAGCACTGTGATATTCTCCCTTCCTTTCATCTTGCATTGGAAGCTGCCAGGCTTATCTCTCATAACACCGATACCTAGCAGACGTAGACAGCGAGCGTCAGTAGAACAAATAGTTTTTATGGTAGAGTTCCAGGCTTTGGCATTCATCACACTGCATTAAAGAAGTGTCAGTCAAAGTGAAAGAATAATCATGAAAAGAGGAGTCAGCCATATTGAAAGCATTAAATGATGAATGGGTGATGTTAATTTTACCAGGGGATCAAGAGTTGACTCCCGTCCTGCTTTCTTTACTCTGTGATGTCGTTAAATGCATGCCAGAAATCTTCTACAAGTAAAAGTAAAGAGCCTTGCTCAAATAAAAAAACACTGTTTGTTCATTACCTTGACACAAACATCAGGAATCTGACGATCAAACTGTAACTAATGATGATTTGCATTATCAATGAATCTTTTGATCACTGTCTTGATTAATCTGTCATTATCTTTTTGGTCCAGGAAAATGCTGATTGCTGTTTACCAAAGCCCAAGATGACGTCCTCCCAGAAAATATTCACATTTCAGAAGCTCAAATCAGACAAAACATCAGACATGTTTTTCTTATAAATGAATAAATAAATACATGCTTTAAATGTTAAATTTAAATATTAAATTAGAGAGCCAGACCTGCTGTGACCCCCGATGAGGATAAGCGGTTACAGGAAACAGATGGATGGATGTGATATTAAATTAAGTTAATTTTATTAGTCTATCTAATAAATGTCAAATTAATCTATTAAACGTGATAACACATTTCCCCATTTGTATATGACAGAGAACCAACAACCTGTTTTGATGATGAGTCATGACTGATGCTATTATTAACTCCAGAACTCCCAAACAATTTTCTTTCCATGACGGTCTCATTTTCAGAACTGGAAACCAAATTACATTTTTATTAAATTAAGTCACTTTTCAACGAAAAACTTTTCAATGAATGCATTATAGAAAATTATAGCAATTTGTCACAAAAGTAGAAAATCACTCATGTAATAGCTGATCCGATGGCTGCCTGTGAACATTTTCGTCTGCAGACTATTTTCTGATTTCCGTTTATTATTATTTTTAATTTTTAATTTTTTTTTCTGTGTTGAATTAAGCCTCATTTTCTTCCACTGAAAAGTTAGAACTTAATATCGTTGTCCAGTTTGTGCTTTGGTCTGCCTTTGGTGTTGTCATTGTGACAGTGTCTGATGTGCAAATGGTAGTCATTTGATTATTAAAATGTCCTATTATAATGCAATGGGATTAATTCATGTAATAAAATCCACATTTGTTAATGGGCTGTGTGTGTGTGTGTGTGTGTGTGTGTGTGTGTGTGTGTGTGTGTGTTCTGGGGAGGTGGAGGTGTGCGGATGGCTGGCGGATGTGAGTGTTTTCATCCAGGTGATAATTAACATGATATGAAGTGGACACCTCGCAGCTTGCTCTGTTCAAGTAAGCGCTGAGTTAATGGACATTGGCAGAGTGAAAACATTATTTATTTCACCACTGCCTTTCATTATGTTCAGCTTTGGCACATTAGCTGTGGGTTAATTTTCTACAACTGCTTTCCTGCTCATCCGTTCTGCCCGCAGTGTCACTGCTGCCTGAAGTGACACTGAGTCTGAAGTCTGAAGTTTGCGCTGAGATTCAGTTATGCATTGAGCACACAGGTGATTGTCCCTATATATATATATATATATCTGTATATATATATATATATACACCAAAATTAGTTAGGGTTTGTGGAGTAGAGCATGCTCAGTACAGCACACCCGTGTTGCGTGCATGCAAAATGTAGACTTAAAGGTTATCTGTTGAATTTTCTTGTTAATAGACTGTTTACATTCAGTGCTTCTCAGCAAAACATGCCGAGTGCATCCTTGAGGCCTAACAAATGCATCCCTTCCTCTCCTCATAAATCATGTATTTGCGCATTTGTGCAGACAATCTGCTGCTTCTGCTTCGCCTTCTTTACATTCTCCACTGTATACACTGCATTCCTTCTCTGTCTTCTTGTTCAAGTGAAGTTGCATAGTTTGCAGTATGACTTGCAATGTCCGTCTTTTTGTCTGTACAGTATCAGCTAGATGGATGGACCCTATCTTTCAATATTAGCTTATTGCAGATTGACTTGAAGGTCAGATGATAAGTAAAAAGAAATGAACATACAAACTTGTTTTTTCAAAGGTATCGTTGACATACAGTATTTAGCAGTGCAGTTTGTTTCCCAATGAGCACTGACAGGTTTCTTCTCTGTACTGTGACACATCTTGGTCACAAAAAAGACTGCAGACGTCGTGTTACAGGAAATGGTAAATGGACTGCATTTATTTGGTGGCTATTCTATGTGCTTTGCCTCTCATTCACACACACACAAAGATGACAGCAACGCAGCTGGACTTCGGTGTCTTGCTCAAGGACGCTTCCACATATGGACAGAGGAGGCAGGGATCGAACGGCCAGCCATGCGATTAGTGGACGGCCCGCTCCAGCGCCTGAGCCAAAGTAGTGATGGGGTTAGCGCTCTGACCATGAACTGCCATGTCCCTGATTCACCTCCAGTTGGGGACAAAGAAGAACAAAGACTCGCTCATTAAAACTCTGCTCTATATATCGCTGTATATCCCTTGTTACTAATGACTTTTTGGATAGAAGAGCTTCAAAGGTGGCCCTGATCGGTTCACACAGCATGCTATATGTTGGCGTCACTTTTCACAGATTGAAAAAAAGGCAGACTTCAGCGAAAAGTTACACTTGGTGTCGTGTTGATCAAGTGAGTCTGTACTGTGGCTTTGTACTCAGTGCTCTGTACTGTGTTTTGCATGAAGAAATATTGCATTAACAGGTTTGCAATTGGCACACTGATAGCTTTTGATAGTGAAGTTTTCACATGGAGTTTTTCTCCTTTCTCATCTCACAGGTTCTCCTGGATCGTGGCTATATGTAGAATAGGAGCCGTGCCTACTGCTGTGGTGATGACCACTACAAATATGAATATTATCAGCACTGTTACTATAGTTATAGTTGTAGTTATTAGCATTAGTATTATTGTTGCTGTTTTGCACCTTCCTCTTTCTCCCTCTCTAAACGAAGCCCGTTCTGCCTCTAGAAGGAAGTTTTTTCCTTGCCGTTGTCGCCAAGCGCTTGCTTGTGAAATTGTCTCTAAATAACATTATATAACGTATGGTCTGGTCTAACTTGTATTATGACTTGGTGCTAAATAAAACTGAATTGAAATTATTATTGTTATAAACACAGTGAGACTGACAGCTGATCCCAGAGCTGTGCGGGAGAAGCGATCTAATTAGTGATAAATAGCAGCTGATGTTTGTCAGATCGCTGTGGAAGAAAGTCTCTCTCAGCTCTGTCAACACTTCAGCGTACATTAGATTATACAACTGCTCAGGTATTTGATCAAATGTAGGAGTGTATATGTTCCGGCCAATGATGCAGACCTGCCTATCTCATTGATTGCTCTGCTCTGCTCTACATGCTCGACTGCAGCAGTTTGGGGACTAAGCTTCGTACTCATCATGCACACTTCCAGAAAGAGATTTATCCTTCAAGTCCTGGACTGAACTGATGACCTGCCAGCCACAAACTGGCTAGACTCTCTTTAAGATCACATTAGCTCTGATTCGTGTCCTAAATACAGCTTCTCTGTCTGAAAATAAATCCGCAAGATCAAATACTGTCCTTAACTTTGTCATGTTAAAGCACCAAACTGATGAACATAATCCAGACTGGAGTGATGATCCAAGACTATATGCTGACAACCTGCCAAAGATTTTCAAATTGCTACCAGTTCTACTGTTGCACAAAAGCGGATTTAACCACAGGACAAAACTCAGAGTTTGGTTGAAAGTCTACAAGTGGGAGTTGAGTGTGCACCCAGCATGCAGCACCTTTCATTTATATCAATCAAGAGGCAGCAAAGAGTGGACAAGAGCACACGCTGAAGGGCAGGAGGGAGAGGAGACAAAGCTCCCCCATTATCAACAACACTGCTGGAAAATGTCATTCATTAAGTAGCACTCTCATATAGTGCCACGGCAGTGTTTTTGATGACTGTAAACAAGAGCTCTCAGAGCTTTGGCGGATATAAAATAGTTGTGGACAAAGGGAATAAAGAAAGCGCACTCAGACAAACACACAAAGGCACGAAATCAGCCTCCCGCAGCATCCCTTGTCTTGAGGAGCTCGGTATAATGTTCTTCCTTTTTCAGTCTAAACGAGGAAATGAGGAAGAAGAAATCCTCATCTGGCTATTCTCATCTCCTTCACACACACACACACACACACACACACACAGACTGTACACACATACCAAGCTTATAATAATATATAGACAAGGCCATAAGAATTCATGATGGGATTTCTGACTGAAATTACATCAGCTTTCCTCTGACGGTTTCTCAGCCCATTTCCACACACACACACACACACACACACACACACACACACACACACACACACACACACACACGTCCTGAGACAGTTCAATCCTTTCAGAGACTCACAGTGGAAACTGGTAATTAGATATTAAAGTAGTGCGAATAGCAGCTGCGTGGATACACACATGCTGAACCAAACACCGGCGTGTGCAATGTGATGGTTAACGCTTAAATACTTTACTATGCACGATGCAGCCTTCAGGGGAAATCATAGTTTCGGCGCGGCCGTCCTCAACAGCCTGAAGGTAAAGGAAAACGCATGCAACCCCACATTGAAATGTTTACGTCCGTACGACGAGGTGTGGTATTTCTGCAAGCTTCATTCTGCACAAATCTACTGAGGACTGCATCATTATCAAAGAGCAAGTGGTATTATGATGGAAATGATGCTTAATCTAAATCATTTGCACCAGTGCTAAATGTGTAATCTCCCATAATCCACTTTGTACTGTATGCAAATGTGTTTCTCTGGTGTCACATGGCAGGTGACCCAGGGCTGTGTGTGTGTAGTGGGGGGTTGTTTCGGCACGTGTGTTGATTGGGAGCAGGGTAGTCGGTCATCCAGCAATTATCCACTGCAGTGGCAGCTTCTCTCACCCCCAGCAACTGAGCATTAATGACATTTAGAGAATCCTTATTGCTATTAATATATATGGACACAGATCAGACCATCAACTCTGGAGGAACACAGCTGATCTGTATTGTGTTGTATTGTTTATAAGTAACCCTATAACTCATTATTACTAGCTAACAGGTTTATTTTAATTGCATCCAAATTCTATTATATACAATGCGACTGCAGGATTCATAATTTAGTCGTTCATGCTCTCAGCTTTCTTTTACCCTCTCCGTGTATTGCATTTTGGAGTAAGAAGACATCAGAGCAGAATCTGCTGGTGGGAAATAACTGTGTCACTTTGTTTCAGTGTCAGCGTGAGTCTGCTGCTGCAACACAAACATCTTTAATGATAGCTATCCTGCTAGAGTTTATGCTTTAGCTCAGAAGGGGTTTCCATTGTGAAATCTGTATATCAGAGAGAGGCTCCACAGAAACGTTATGCATTACGCCAATATAATGCTCATAAAACATCACTGGATATGTGTTATACTAAATATAATTTCATCGTTGTCATTCAACATCTTAATGCTCTGTAGTCTGTTTATATCATGTGAATCTACAAAATGAGAACATTTACAAACGACAACTTGGGTTAGTTTTAAATGAAGTGGTAAAATATCAAAATCTCATAGGGGAAATACAGACTTCTAAGGAAGCATGCTTGTCTTCACATGGTAATGACATCAGTTCCCCCTCCCTGAATTTTTCCACTTTTAGTGACAACGAAGTACCCTAATACTTTTCAGGGAACATAATAACATCTTGAAATACCCCAATTGCTGTTTGTAGGACATAACATACTGAACTTTATGAGAGGTTCAAGTCTCTTCATCATAAAAAATACAAATCAGACCTGAAAGGTCATGGCTGAATGAGCTGAAGTATTTAAAGATGAACTGAGGTTTTACAGTGTCCATAACTAAATCGAGGTATGAACAGTGCCCATCTGTCAACTGATTCAAGAAACACTGAAACCAAAGAGGTTCGCAAGATATAGCATAGAGGCATTCAATCCAATTTGTATGAGAGAAGGCAAAGTTGTTACCCAGCGTCATTGTTGCCGTGGATATGGAGCCTCACACATAACTAATTTTGGCAAACATCTCCAGCTGAAGTCAGCCTGTAAGAAGAAGATGTCAAAATACAGATCTGAATGGCAGACAGACTTTAAGTGGATCAATCCTGTCACTAGCAATGAGTACAAGGCAAACTGTGCAGTTCACCTTTTTGCTGTCACCCAGGGTGGGCTGTCTGACCTGAAGCAACATTTCCTTCAGTCTGGAACAGAGATTTTTAGTTATTTATTTTGTACTTCATCTGTGGTTTCTTGCTCCTTCCAAACACAGAGTTTATACTGAGAGACCAAACATTGTACACATCTATGGTATCATCTTTAATAGAACTGATGCAGCCATACTATACTTTTACTGACTTCTTATCGCGTATATCAAAGGACTTTGAAATCGATGCATAGAAAGAAGAAACTGGCACATCAAAATTCAACAGAATGGTGTCGTTTAGCTCAGTTGGAACAACTGCACCATTACAAAGGCTCAGTCCTTGCCGCGACAGCCCAGGGTTCGAATCTGACCTGTGCCTCTTTCATCTCTCTCCCCACATTCCTGCGACTCTTCAAGCTGTCTCTGCCAAATAAAGCTGAAAAAGGCCAAAAAATATCGTTAAAAAAAAAACACAGGATGCAGAAAACAAAATGTCTCACTCTCATGGGGGAGAACCCCCCAGATCCCCTGCTTGATTTGTGTCTCCCAGGTGTGGGACTGCTGGCAATATGCCTTATTTTTCCACACTGAAGGTGGAAACCCTATTTCCCAAAAGCATGAAAGTATTTTTATATATTTCGCATTCTTCTCTATATGATAAATTGAGGTCAGTGACAAGTACACAAGATACTGGAGTCTTACTTTCTTTTTCTCAGAAATGCCAGAGTACATGAATCTTCCCTCTGCTGTATGCATTCAAACAGCTTCTGAAAAAAGCTGACTTTGAAAGTTAACTTTCGCTAACAGTCAGTGCTTCTATGCAATTCACTAAACATGCACTTAGTAACTAAACAGTAAGTTAACCCGGTTTATTCAAGCGGATGCCTCTTTTGTGCAGCACTATATACACATCAGGATGATATAAAGCGGATGGCTACATCTATTCTGGACTATTGCTTCCTCTAAAACCAAACGTTCACCAAAATTGAACTGGATAGATATGCATTTACTTCACCTCTGCAAGCAAATGTAACTATTGGGGTAAATCCAAGGGAATTAACTGATTTTACTTTGAAATGTGAGCAACTGGTCCCGACAGACGGCCGCCCGCTATGAAAGGTAAGTTCTTCCTCATGGTGGGAACTGCTGAACTTCTGTAAATAATATTGTAAAGGCTATGATCTACACCTGCTCTCTGTGGAAAGTGTCACAAGAAAGCTGGCGTATCACAGCCTCACAGCAAGAAGGTTCCTGGTTTGAACTTTCATATTCCAGCTTCCTCCTACGGTCCAAAGACATGCACTTAGTAGGTGAACTGGTGACCTGGTGACTCTAAATTATCTGTAGGTGTGACTGTGAGTGGGAATGACTGTCTGTTTCTATGTGCGTTGATGAGGAACTTGATTGCCTCTGTAAACCTGCAGCGTTTCCATTAACTGTACTGTTTGGTATGCACCGCCAAAACGGAACACATCACGTGTGCGGCTGTGCTTGTACAGGAGTGTTCATTCCATGTTGAAACAACTTTTAATTGAAACAGCAAACAGCCACAGATGACATTTCTGTTACAAAGTCAATATGTGCGGCCCTTTGGTATTCAAATTACTAGCAACATGCTTTGCATCTTGCATGGTCTTCCTGTCCTTTCCTCTTCAGCTAGATCCCCTTCCATTCCTCCTTTGCTCTCGTCACTACACACACACACACACACACACACACACACACACACACACACACAGACCTTGTATCCATTTCTCATTGTTAGGTCATGCCAGATTGTGCTGCCTCTGCCAGTGTCTTTGTGTTACAGTTACAGTGTGTGTGTGTGTGTGCAGTCATGTGCATGTTTGGGTGCTTTAGCACGCGGCAAGATACAGAGCTCTAAAAATAGCTGTGATCGTTTGTATTCTAACTCCTGTGTAAAGCTTCCCTACTGGCATTCAAATTCTGAACACACCGAAGACAGCTTATGTTTTGAAACAAAAGTCTTTATTAGCGGGATGTGCGAACAATTTCCTGTGGCACGGGGTGACATTTTACGCTGCTTGCCCGATAACACGCTGACCTTCAAGAAGTATTCCAAACATAATGTGCTGTGCCTGAGCGGTGCTATGCTTGTCATGTTACGTTTTCAACTTGTATTTTAAGGACGAATCTTAATGTGTAAATATCAATGCCAATTTGCATCCAACCGACCGATTTCCGTTATCACGTATTCTACATTTAGTAAATATAATCTCCATAAAATGACACAAAATAGTAAAAAAAAAAAAAAAACACCAGATGTCCAACAGAAATGTTTGACCAACAGTCCAAAACTTTAATATATTGGCAACTGCTTCTAAAAAAATATGTTAAGTTGTTTTTTTTTATATTCATGTTGATCAACTAATTGATTCATCAGTTAGTTATTGCATCTCTAGACTCTCACGTTTGGCCTGCTCACACCAGAAAGTGTATGTTGAACTGCGTTAGTGTTAGTGAGCAGTGCTCTAGGTTTGCTGATGTAGGGATTATGTGCAGTTTAGCAACTAACCGCTAGTTCGCTAGCTATCTGCCACGAGGACAAGAACATGCTAGTGGTAGTCAGCAAGCCGTGGACTTTTTTCTGAAATCATTCCTCAAAATTTGATCCAAAATGACCAAATCCAGAACCAAAATTGAAGAAAAGGAAGAATATTAAATTTTATGGAGGTGGAGTGATGAGCAGCTACATAGTAGCACCCTGGGAGCAGTTACCTTGCTCAAGGGCATCTTGGCAGTGCCCAGGAGGTGAACTGGCACCTCTCCAGCTACCAGTCCACCCTCCATATGTCCGAGTCTGTGCTGCACTTGAACTGGCCACCCTCAGGTGCCAAAGCCAAGTCCCAAAGACTGAGCTACCCCTGCCCTACCGCGCAGCTCCAAAACGACTGTACAATTAAATTATTTAAATCATTTTCAGTCATGTGTTCAGGAGTCAACAGGGGAATCGGCTGTCTTGAGGAGAGGAAGTAATAATAATATACTGATGATTATGATGATAATGTGCATGCTGTCAAATGGCGAGGGTTGACAAGGAGCTACAAGCATGCGGGGCACAACAACAAGGACGTGTGATGGATCCCGCAGAGAACTTTTCTCCGTATGCAACCACTTGGCATGTTTAATAAGAACAGTGTGAGTATCCGCCAACTCTCCGGCTCTCTTTCTTTCATGTGCTGGGCCTTTTTCTTGCTTCCGGCATCTTGTTCTCAGAATTGTTCGTTCATTCAATAAAAAAGATATTGACAGGACAAAGAACAAAGAGGCTCTCTCAGCTCACATGTTTGCTAACTGTCAGATGGAAACCGGTGACTCCTATTTTATAACTGTGTGTATCGCTTTTGTGGAGCAGTTTATACTCTTACAGACAAGGTTTCAATAAAAATAGATGGAGCAAAACAAAGCTATTACAGCGTCAGCCAATTTTGACATTCCAGTTCGCTGCTGGGCACAAAGTTCAGCAATCTTGAAATGGCTTGCTATTGGTCAACAGCACAAATTTGTGCATCATGGTCCAGCAAAGTGGAATCCACCCTGAAAAGAAAAAAAAACAAACTTGCGGTTTAGTAGGAAGACCTGTCCTTATAAGAGTCCCTGACGTTTGATTTTTGCAAACAAAAATGCATACTCACAGCTCTGTGTTGATCTATCGATCTGCACATGCAATCATACCCATAAAATGAAATGACACGCAGACGGCAGCACCCTTCGCATGTTTCATGGCTCTGGACAGGTTCATCATTGCCATAAGGCGTCCAGCGGATCTGGAAACGTATCTATGGCGCTGTGAATATTTAAGAGCCACAGGAGGCCCTTGGCGGTGAAGAGTCAGCATAATCTGCTACCAAATACCTCTGTTTTATGGAAAAAGATGCTAAGTGGCTGCATGAGATTGGATCTCCTATTGGGACGAGAATGATTCTGATCTCATTTCTGGGGGGAGTCGGTGTGGAGGAAGGAAGCCTGCAGAATAGATCCATAAGAGTGGTAGTGTGCCATGCAATCTTCACTGCCTATCCTATAATGCTAATACCTAACGACATTTTTACATCTCGCAAGAATGGATACTGACACCCGGAAGCTTCGTACAGACTTGTCAAAAAGGAAACAGGTGCACACTTACATTAGGATGTGAGACTCAACAAGATTCCAAATGAGATGCACAACCATCTAATTGTCTCACGAGGAACGGAACTCATGTTCCCCCTAACAACTATTGGCCAATGAAGGAGTGATTTACAATTCACAAGTAGTTTGGTTATATGCTCGCTTCAGCGAAACTGAATCAAATACCTACTGAGTGTAATTTTCTTTCCACTCAGAGCTTTAAACACCCTGCAAGTTTTAAGTGCTCTGGTGAACTACAGATCCTGTGGTTTAACTGATGCATAGCCTGCAGCGGAGCTCAGTGAAAATATAAATGCACTCTGAATGCAGAGATAATACTTTAAAAAAAGGGGCTGTGGAGCACAAGGGGCACTTGACTATAAAGTAGTTTATAGCATTAAAGAGAAATTTGACATTTAGGTTTTGTGTAACTTCCACTTTCTCTTTCTTACATGAGAAGACTGATAGCACTCTTTCTATCGGCTAAATATACATCAAAGGCCAGAGATACAACAGCTTAGCTTAGCTAGCTAAGCAAAAAGACTGGAAACAGGGGGAAACAAAATCTACCTAATAGGATCGCTAAAGCTTACTAATTGTTATTTCTTATTTGTTTAAATGCTTTAAACAAACTTGCTCAAACTTCTTATAAATATATTAATATTAATGTATATTTCCCAAAATATTGAACTATAAAAAGTATTAATAAAAAGTAATTTTGGAGAACTTCTACTTTCAGATACTGTCCATAAGACTATAAGAAGAAAACAGCCATCAGCATTCTGTATGTTACTCAATGCTTCCATTTTAGTGATCACATTCATATTATGCGCTGATTATCTGTATACATATTGTACAGTTTTTTTTTTCTCTCAGATATGTTACATCACATATATGGTACAACCAAAAAAAATGTCTTACTTCCTTGGCTAACAGGATAGTAATGAATTATTCTGTTTTTGAGAGTGATATTTAACATTGTACATTGTTGTGAAAGTGCTGTTTCTTATGTCCTTGAAAACACATACATACATGTGCAGCGTACCATTAAAGAGCATTAACTCGCCACATAAAATATGTATGCATAACAACCACGAGCACACACATACACCTCAGAATGAGTGTGTTTGTTGGAATGTTTCTGTCTTGATAATTTCACAGAGCCCCAGGCTAGGAAAGGAACGCTGAGAAGAACCAAGGTTGTATGTGTGTGTGTGTGTGTGTAAGAGAGAGCGACAATTGTTAATGTAGTGGTACTGTGACAGTAGCTCTGCCTTTGATTTGTGTGTGAGTGTGGGCCATTTTGTAAATTGTTTACGTGAACATGAGTGAAAGATTGCAGTGAAAGCGGCCATCCCTGCACTTGTGTTTGTGTGTTTGTTTGTATGTGTGTCCCCTGCATCCTAGTATGCAAGTTCTGCTGTGTGTACGTGTGTGTGTGTGTGTGTGTGTGTGTGTGTGTGTGTGTGTGTGTGTGGTAGCAGGTTATAACTGGGACAGCAGCCTTAATCCCCTTGAAGACTGATGACCCAAGCTTTACACAAACAGTTTGTGCTACCAACCAGCTTGCAAAGACACATACACATGCACACAAGTTATGTGTGTGTGTTTGAAATTGCAATTTATGGCCTTTGTCAGGGAGAAATATTGTTTTAGGAATAATTGGGGCTTTGGGACAGTGTTGTATTGTTAGTTAATTGTCATCAACAGACTGGAATAGCCAAGTGTTCAACACTGTGTGCCTGGTAGTGTGTGATCACTGACCACTAAACCTTGTAAAGGTAGCGGTTGTTTTTTAGGTTCAGGTTTAGAGGAACAATTGAAATTCATTTTTTCTATCTATTTATTCATTTCTATCTATTTCTTACTTTCTCTGTGACAAAAGGATCTGGAAAGAATACACAAATCTCTTGTAGGCTTGAAAAGTGTCTTTGAAAAGTGTTTTGTGAAGAACGATGGCTTTAGTGAACTTGGATTCAAGTTAGAACACATTAACGATGGTGAGCAGGTGTCAAGGCGAAATGAAAGTAGCAAAATATTGATGCAATGGCTAAATATTGCATGCCAAGCTGTTTGAATTCCCCTTAGTGTTAATTATTGCTGAGAGTGAGATAACTCATTTATTGATACACATTTTGGCTAAAATTTGGGGATTAACAAAAAAAAAGACACAAATCGAATGAGTTGATCAAATTAACAAGCATTGTTTGTCCATCCAGAGTTTTATATATGTTGTTTTTTGCACTTTATAGCTCCATTAAACTGTTAAAAACAAGTAGATGATTCATATTGTTGAACTGTGTGACATGTCCCTTCATTATTATGAACATGGGCAGTGTAGTTTCTTTTGGATTCAGTCGAAATCTGTTGGCCCCTGCTGCTGGAAAGAGGCACTTTCCCTATTCTCCATTTAACCATGTTTGAATGACACTCACTAAAAACCACACTGAAAATGAGTCTTTATTATGAATAAAACTTACTTACTGTTTTTTCGAGATTTACGTCTTCAGCGGGAGCCAGCGGGCTTGGGGCTGAGTGCCACGAGAGTGTAGATAGTATGAAAAGTCTTGAGAGACAGATGCTGGTTTCAGGCTTAATGGTACATAATGGCAAAAATAAAAATATGGAGGGAAAAAAAAGGCAAAATTAAACAATCATTCAACACACAGACTCAAGTCGAAAGATGAAAAACTCCCCATGATCTTAATCGAAACAAAATTAGTGAGTTTATCACAGTGCCAGACATGTATTGCAGTTTTACACTAGACCACTGGGACAGACAGAATTGTTAGCGATGAGGGGTAGCACATGATTCCTCCTTGTATAAACTGGAAGGGTCATTGATGTTACAAGGACGGGTTTAAGCAAATACCCGACCATTATCCATCCGTTAACATACAGAGCTCCTGTATTCAGATAAAATGTTTTGCACCGTAAACAAATCCACTGATCTGCGAATGAAAACAAAGTGGTATTGCATAATGATGTTGCTGTAGATGAATCAAAAGACCGCTTGAGACACGTCTATCCGCATGATTTTGCATGTCATTTACAATCAGATCAGAACATGCTGTCAGTACCGGCACATCAAAAAGTAATATGCATGGGAATCAGCGTTTAGGTCAAGCATCTTCAGCAGGCATCCCCTGTGAGTGCATGTTGACTGTTTTTTGTTTTTTTTTGTTGTTATGTCAGTCTTTTTCCACGTAGCTGTGCACCTCAGGAGCACAAATCATTTACAGATTTATAGCAGATTTGTTTTTCTCTGTGAGGTCTGTAGATTATTCCTTCAGTGCTCACGGTTACAGTCTGTTTATCTCGCACATGATAGAGAGTGAGTGGTTCGATACCGTAAATCAAATCAGCGATTAGTCCATGTAAAAATGCCACAAAACATGTCTTGTGTGATGTTTTGGAGTGTCTATGGTCCTTACTGATGAATGTTTATGAGATCTTTTCTGGGTTGTAATTGCGGCTAACCTGGGCTACAGATAAAACAGAGGACAATGATCCCGCCGTTGTATTTAGTCTGCTTTTATTTCCCTCTTGGTATAAAACACTTAAAAAGTTACTTAAAAAAGCAGATTGCATTAATTAGTATGTCAACACTGCGCAGGCATCGCAAGTCTAGACTGTATACATAATGTTATTGAGACCCAACAATTCCCGCCATGCCCAAACACCTATTAGCAGTGGCAAGGAACGTGGCTCATGATGGGCGGCCATTTGCTGTGACCAGAAGATGCAGAGCAGCAATAATAATAATAATAATAATAATAACTAAAACTATAATTATAGGCCATGTCTCATCATTTCCTGTTTTATTTTGAAAAGTAGCTCTTCTCATTTCAGCTCACTTGCCCTTCCGCGTGTGTCACCTGGCCGATTGTCTTCCCTAATCACAGATTGTATGCGCCTGGTGCTCCCTTCCCTCCATGTGTTTAAATAGTCTGCGTGTTCCTTGTCTTGTGCCAGCGTGTTCGTCTCTATCGCCATACCAGCCCGTGGCCTAGCTGTTTGCCACAGCCACAGTTTTGCCCTGCTTCACTGCCTTGACCTTTCATCTCGTGAGAGTGATTTTTCTTTGTAGCTTTTTAGCTTAGCTTTAGTGTTCAGTTTGATAGTTTAGAGACTGCCATTTTGTTTTCCTCCATTTCAAGTGATTTTGTGTCTATTCAGGTTTAATCCTTCTCGGCATTTTCCTCCTGTTATTTCAGAGTGTTTCTTAGGTTTCTGTAACGTCTGTAAGGTTTTGTTTCCTCCCTTTTGGAGCGCCTTTTGTTTAGTGTTTTTATTTGTTATTCCCCTTTGTTAGGATAGATTGCCTCGATTCTTAGACTAGGACAGGTTAGTTTGTTTAGTTAGTGGAGTTAGACTGTGTTTTTCATCCTTTTTGGAGCAGCTTTCCTTTCGTAAGATTTCACAGCCGTGCGTCTTTTTGTAGCACTTTTATTTTCACTCTGTTCAGAGGATTACTCTTGCTGCCCTTAAAGTTCCCTTTAATTATATCTGCTCTGCGTCTGAGCCCTGCCTTGAGCCCGTCCTGACAGTATGTGTGGGACAAGGCAGTTCGCATTGAATGCTAAATGGACTGTATTTATATAGCGACTTTCTAGTCTTCCGACCACTCAAAGCGCTTTTACACTACATATCTCATTCACCCATTCGTACACTGATGGCGTTGGCTGCCGTGCCGAGGTGCCAACTGCTCATCAGTTTTAGGAGATAACCATTCATACACATTAACACACCAATGGCCCAGCCTTCAGGAGCAATTCAGTGCTACTAGACAATTTTAAAATACTGAAGTCAATTTGCTCAGGTTGCGTCATCCAGGATTTTCCAAATAGGATCATAAAAAATGTAACATTCTCTGTATTAGATTTCTATTTGAATATATACCATGTAGTCTTTCAGTGGTGCATCTTCAGTATGCCGTCACAGAAACACACTATATCCTGCTGAAACAACTGCCTAAGTGAGAATTGACAGTGACACCTTTCTCTCTTTACGTGAAGCATGTGAGGCATCATGTGTATTTATCCTCCTACGCTGACATAAAATATCACATAAAGCAGTTTAAAGCCGCCGTTATACCAGGAAAGCAGTAAAAAGCCCTGACAGATAGCTGATGACTGTCGCCTTTTAATCTGTTTTACCACAGCAGCCAATAATGTGGCCTAAATCGATGGCACATCCTGCCCACCTGATTTCTGATATCAACTTAGCATGCGCACACACAGGCGTCCTTCAGCAGAGCTTATACTTTCCGTGATATTGTGGTTGTTAAGCCAGTAGCAGGTCTATCTGTAGACAGTGAGATCTGTAGACAGAGAGATTTTGAAGAGTTATGCAATGACTTGGATCTAACTTACATTTCTCCTTAAGGGGACATCCATCCATGAAAGACAATGTAGATATCCTTAGACACAGAATACGCAACCCGTTGGCCTATCTGTGTTGCTACAGGAGCTATGTTTGATTTTAACCTAGTTAAATAAAGTAAATGTTCACATAGTGGACCAAAAAACAACAAAAAAGTGATGTCACACATCGCTTTATGTGCATAGTCATATTGAACCTGACATTTGCAGACAAAATGCAGATGAACGATGACTTTGTATTTCATTTTAGAAGAAATACTATTACACCGCAAAATACAAAACGTTTGCCTGTAACATTAGAAATTACATCGCCACATAACATTGGTGAGATTAACTTAATTGAATATTCTCCCTCTAAACTGCATGCACATTACCGACTCTGCAACGCAAAGACACCTCATGCATTTATATATTAATAAAGTGAAGATTTGTGTCACGATGGATTGCCAAATATGTTTCTTTGTCTCCTTAAACAGTTCATTTCAGAAGTTGATGTAATGCCATAGCCGACATAGTGGATTGCTCTGCAGATGTTTCTAGGAACTGCTGATTGTTGATTGTGTTACTTCGGTCAGCACAATTCACATTATGAAAATGTTCACCCTGATTAGCATGGCACTGGTAAACATACATTATGGTCAAGTGAGGAGACAACAAAGAACGTGTTTACTCCTCTGCTCTTGGCCATTTCCACTGGATTGTGCTATAGTCTCTATTGGCAACAAACTAAATATCGAGTCCTACATATTCAGTCAGGCGTGTTCAACTCTTTAATTGTGTTCAATAATAGAATCCTCCTCAGAGAAGAGTGACAAACCAAAAGACCTTTTCCTCCCAGGCTGTAATCAAATATGTCCTCTTGTAATATCGTTACTATTTTAACTTAACACAAGTTAATGTAATGAAGTAATGTAATAAAGTAAACTAAATAAATACATTACAGTCAGAGGCATCAATAATATCTGTCAAGACCAATAGCATCTAACCTCCATGATCTCATCAGATCTGCACAAGCTAAGTGTATCTATCCAGAGAAACTCCTTGCGTATTCACTGCAGCTGTTTTGTTGCAGATTCTCGCAAACGTTGAAAAGTGGACAGATTCAGGATGGGGGGTAAGACCTATTCTCCAACAATGTCTGATTTTTGCACAATTTAGCTGTAACAATGTCGTGGCCAAATTGAATTTTAGGATGGATACTCGAAGGATGAGTACCTCAAATTGTAGTTTGTTGTACTAAATACTTCCACTTGTCCGCTTGTGAACCGTCTCCGATACCGTCTCTCATCTTGCATCTACTGTACACTGCAGCCACAAGAGCCACGCGTTCAGCTAAGTGCTGACTCTACAGCATTCTAGTCAAAATGAGAACTGAGGTTTCTCGTCCTGTCCCTTTCACCATAAAAATACTCATCGCAATCCACTGTTTTCATGCAGACAGCAGTAAACAATATTGGTATTCTTGCTACTCATACAGGTCATGCTGTTTTCTTTAGTAACAAGACAGCCCTGAAAAAGTTTAGACTTTAGCAAAACATTTTGCTGTGTGTGTTTAAAAAGATGAAAACTGTACCCAGTACACATTTTATTAGCCAGATACAGCCTGTGTGGTCAGAGAAAATGTCCCGTGTGATCCAGAAGGAAAACAGTTTGTAGACTGTCGAAGTCATTGCTAACAATAACTAGCAGTACAATTCCAGAGTTCAGTTCAGTTTCAAATTTTTTCACAGTTTCTCCCTTGACTGCTGCTCAACATTTGACATTAGTTAACAGGATGACATTAGTAAAGGTGAACAAAGTGTTAATCCATCGTTCCATCCCTCCGTAGTCTTTGGCTCCAGCTGTGGTGGTAATATTTTAGGTGGTTGTGCAAAGTGCCATGCTTTCTAAGGTGCCCGCGCGCTTTGTTCTGCCTCAACGACGCTGGGTAACGACACCTCTGACACGTTTTTGCTGCTGCTGAGAATCTCTTTCTTCAGCTTACTCTGCTGTCTCTCACACACGCCTCCTTTCACCCGTCTCTCTTTGAATGAAACTAAACTGAGCCGTTCAACGTGTTATGACACTGTCTTTCTCTTAGCGTTAATTTAGCCTTGAACCGCCCGCTGTGACTCAAGTGTCAAACAATCCAAGAAGTGTAGCATTACGTCTAACCTCGGAAGCAAACAGCACTCATCGCATGACAACATAATTAGAGCTCTCTTATCTCACCACCTTGATACACAACAGAGGAGACGGCGGAGAAGTGGCCGTGCATATTCTAATAGACATTCATTACTTTTATAACATTTGAAAGATTTATCTGATGCTCTTGTTGTTAGACTGACACTTAGGTAAGGTCAGGTTCTCCGATTATGAACATTGTAAACCACAGTAGGTATAATTACTTATCTGAACTTTGTGACCACAATTTGATCATAGCGTAAAAACACCGCACAAACTCTATTTCTAACAAAGTGAGAAAGATTTAAAAGCAAGCGTGAGCTCTTGAGTCCGGATTTTATCATCTAGTGCTGTCTGGTCTGTTGTCGTCTTTAATTAGTGATGTTATGTTTAGCGAGACTCAATGGTCATATCTGTTACAGCCTGCCTTGACACTTATTTTAAGGTCAGATATTTCAAGTTTTGTACAACTTGCTTTTTTTTTCCTTTAAAAAATTCTCACATCATTCATAATTAACAATTATTAATGGTAAAATGTGTCGTTAAAGCTGATAATTGCATAATGTCCATTGCTAAAGGTGTAGATAAGATCAGACTAGAATTATAGTACAGAAATGAAAAAAAATAAAAACATTTTATATCAAAGACTTTGTGGTGCATATATAGCCACTGAAATCATCCTCTGGGGGGCATGAATGTTTGAATTGAAATGAATTGCCAAATACCATCCCAGTGCATCTGGTGAATGTTGAGTTATTTCATTGGACAAGTCAAAACTTTGACTTTTTGGTGGTAATGGAAGAAAAGTATGTACATAAATGTCCGTACAGAGTTTCATGGCAATCCGATGGTTGATGAGATATTTTAGTCTGGATCAAAGTCATGGAACCACTTAGATTGCCGTAGCTCAATAAATTTAAGTTCCATTTGATGGGGCAACTTTGTAGCATGTAATCCAATGTAAAAGAGGACCGCTTCAGTCAAAGTCAATACATGTTAACATTGTGCTGCAGAACCCTTTCCATGTCAGCTGACATTTCCATCATATAGACAGCTACGATGTGTCCAGCTGCCCAAGCACAGAAGATAACATCGACATACAGCTAACACAAGATAACAAGATACCAAACGAGATATAACACACATACATTATTTATAGCATCAGTTTACTGCCAAAAACTACTCTCTCCAAAAATGTGTACCTCAATGGTCCATTCATTACTCTATCCATCCATCACTTTCAGCAGCAGCAGAGATTTATGATCACATCACAGTGGCTCTAATCTCAGCTCATAAACTCTGCAGGAAATCTGAGGCAATCACTTCAACCTCTGTCACTCTCCCGTTGTCTCTACTTACAGGTTTATGTCCAGGTGTAAAATCCAATATTACAAGTGACATGTCTATCAGTCTATCCTCTCTATTTGCAATTTTAGGCACTTAGCTGGTGCTCCTTTGCAAAGTGAACTAGTGGAATGAAACAACTAGACGAGTCCCGATAAGCATTAATTAAAATCCATGAAAAAATAATTTATGCAGGTCTCGCAAAGTTGTTTAAAAAATATCAGACAATACCGGGCATATAACCACAGTCATATAACACAGAGAATGAGAGAAGAATTTAACATGCAAACTATATGCACAAACATAAAGATTCAATGTCACAAAGAACACAGAAATGTTATGGAATGATAGCTGAGAATTGCATTTAGGACAAGTTCGGAAATACATATTTGCAGTCTCACCAAGAGTTGGATGAGGTTGATGTCACTCTAAAATGTTTTTTTTTGTTTGTTTGTATTTATTTTAATATGATGCTCAAGCCAGGATACAGTTAGCTATGATTATCAGAAAGACTGGAGGCAAAAAAGAAACAATAGTGTTGCAAGTCTTTTAACTGACTCAATCCAGTCTTTCATATTGTTCATTCACCAGTGCACCGCTGTGCCCCTCTTGCGGCCGATGTAAATGTGACAAATGAACAAAAGAACGATTAATTTGAACAAACTGGCTTATGGCTCCTTACAAAGCCTGAGCAGCCTGTCACGTGACAAATTAACGATCCGTATGACTACAAATTACTCCTCATATAAAAGATTAGTTCAAATTGGACAATATGTTCACGACTGACACACCACTAAAAAACAGCGAGCCAGGATTTGTCCCAAAGGTAAAAATACTCCTTAACCTTACCAATTCATACATTATAACTTTTTTTTTTTTTTTTTTGGTTGTGTTCCAGATGGATAGGATAAGAAAACTCATAAATCTATCAATTCCCCACACTGACATTAACAACAATGCTAATATCTAAAAACCCGGCCATTGAGCATAACCTTGGCAGTATGTCATGAAAAAAAAGGATATCTTTGTTCACTCAGAATCTTCAATCATCCGTTCAATCTATAATTATTATCATTTCTCAAAAGCCCACATACCATCACATATTAAATGTCAAGGCTCAACAAAAGCCGAGACAGCAGAGATTGCAGACAAGAAGTTGACTTTAGAAGTTGAGTTTTGGTGAATTTTATGGGTAAGGAGAAAACAAAGTTACAATGACATGAGCGCCTACACTCCTGTACAAAGTCATTGTTCTTTAACTGTTAAAGTCACATTGGCAAGCAACTAATGACTAGTATTGAGGTGGATGTCAGTCTCTGTTATGATTATGGAAAGTAAACCCCTGGAACATAGTTTCATTCCTATTCTCATATCCACACCAATAACCAACGCCAACAGAGTGGTAGCACAGTTAGAGTTAGAAGAGGAGAACAGCATCATAAACCAGCAGTCCCTGTGCAGCATATGATTGAAAAAAAAAAGAAAAAAAAAAAACCTCTCTTGGCTATGAAATGTAAAGTACAGGTCCAGACTTAGTGATTCACATCTTGAAGGTGTACTCTGGGTCTCCACTGTGATCTGCATCAGGGCAAATGTGGCTCAGCTGTTTGATCAGAAGCGCTGCCAGGTGTCTGGCAAAAAATAGAATGAAGTACAAATGCATTCGGGGATCGCATTTGTTAGTTCAGTGCAAAGCTTCAGTAAGTCATTTTGGATTAAGCAAAGTAAAGAGTGAAAATGCACTAATTCAATTAAATAAATAGAAGCTCTTTTGTTAAGTAAATGATGGGAATTAAAAAAAAGTACATTTTCGTAAAGATTACACTTTTTTGTAGTACTTGAATAATGAAGTGGTCCTGCTCCAAGCCAATTTGAGTTCAACGCCTGTCGTCTAGGGGTAGGAATTTTGATTAGGGTGCAAGAGGTCCTGGGTTTAAATTTCAGATGACTCTGAAGAGCTTTGGCTGTCCTGAAATAAAAATATAAAAAATAAATAAATAAATACAGATTGCCCAGCATGTGACTCCCATAAAACCGTAAACATTTTTAGATTTTGTATACACAACCAGAACAATACTTATGATCTTATGCTAATAAGTAGCTTCACATATTTAGCGCACAACCAACCACTCTAATCCATAACTCTATATTTAGCATGTCAAATTCACAAATTTTCCATCATTGATTAGCTCCCTCCTCGAGGCAGTTCTATGAAAATCAAAGATATTGTTGGAGCACAAAGTGCGCCTTGTTACCCCGTTTGACCTTTCATTCTTACACTCTTCATCTCTTGCCTTCCTCACACCTCTTTCCTGTTTTACTCTTTTTTCAAATCTATCTCTCCCTCTCTTTACTCCTCATACTCTCACTTTTACCTCTCTCTACCTCTCTACCCTCAGATGCTTTTGTACTCCCGCTGAAAACGCCAATTGCCCTTTGGCCTCAGATTGATTTTATTGGCCGGCGGCCCAGCCAGTAAGCTGGTGGCTAACGAGATCACCACTGGCTGCGCTAAACGCAACTGACAACAAAGAAACTGGTTTTCTACCATGTGGGAATAGGCGTGCACACGCACGGACACGCGTGCACACACACACACCAATCCGACCTCGTCAGCCAAGCAAAACCTCTCTCCATCTCACAAGTGTTGGGTCTCATCAAGCTAAAACTGACTATAGATACACTTCATTGGGCGTCGTGTGTGTGTGTGTGTGTGTGTGTGTGTGTGTGTATTACTGAGAGTAAGAAACAGACCATGTGCAGGAGTGTGAGGAAAATAGGATGTGTGCATATGTGCGTTTTCTTATATGTGTGTGTGTGTCTGCATGACCGCACCTCCATCTCGCTTGTTCAGCATTAGTGACTGTCAGGTGCCTGGAGGGAGGTCCCACGGCTCCAACCAAACCCACACCAGCTGCTGCTGCGGCTCTTGGCTGTTTATCGCCTCAATCTGCTGTATGTTTGTGTGTGTGTGGGTGTGGGTGTCTGAGAAAGAGATCTGAGGCTAAAAGCTGCAGGTTGTATGACCCAGTGTGAATATCTGAATGGAGGCAAAGTCTCATTATTGAACTACACATCATTTTTACACATAATCCAGGGGACTGACCCCTATTCTAACAATGACCTGTTCTCAGCACGCATCTGGTTGAACCTGCTTAGGAGTCATTCACTTCAAAACAATGAGCCATCAGTAGTTTCTAACAAGTGAATCTTAAGTCTAATGTCACCGCAGCCATTTCAAAAGCTCTAAACACGTTTTGAACACAACCCATCCTAAATTGACTAGTCCGTTCCAATGACAGCATAAAGAATGGACAGAGCCTGAGTGATGTCACCCATAGGTTTCCAAAGCACTGTTTTGAAGATGAAAATATGTGACACTGGCTGTTGGATGTACTGCTTCTTCTCCCAGCTGAACTAAATATCGGCAAGGGCACGGACCATTGGCATGTGAGAATGACATCCATTTCAATACGAAGCTAAAGCAGAGTTTCAGGAGCCGGAACACGCCTCAACCACGCCTCTACCAAAAGCAACATAAGCCAATGCCTAAACATGTCCTCTGTTTCAGTCTTGCATTCTGCAACCCCCCTCCCCAACTCCCAACCCCTTTATCCCTTTACTCTAACTTCTTTCCATTCTCCATAGGGCCATAGGGGTCTGCCTGGGAGCTACAGCAGATTCCCCCCTCGAAGCCACAACGTAACTGCTATCGAAGATCCATGACAAGGACATTCTCTTTTCATTCGTTATAATAAAATCTTTCAGACTTATCAGTTGATGGCGTGTTCCTTGCTAGTGAAATACACTTTGACTCATTTCTACTGCCTATCTCAAGCGGCCGCTTAAGGAATTACAGTTTTTAGGACTTCCGCATTGGCTTCCTTTCCCAACATCGAAGGATGCCGATTGTTTTTTTTTCCTAGCATACACTGTCCTTTATGAAAGGAAAAGGTTTAGTTACAAGGGCTGATGTAAACCCAGCTGCAGTGACTTGTATTGGTTACAAGACAGACACCTTTTATGATTTTTCCTTCCTTCAAAATGTTCCTGTTCAGTGCAATGGAGTCTCAAGGACGGGTAGCCAGTCAGAGGGGCATTTATTTTATGTATGTATCTTACATATTCCTATTCTTCATATTTACACCAAAACAGCTGACTACCGCTGGATCAAAGTCAAAACTCAAGAGGCAGAACCGCTCCGGTTAACTGGTCTTCGACTTTAACGACGCGCAAACAGCAAACACACTGTTACGCAAAGACATAGATGAAAGGGCCGTGGCATTGATGATATTATTCTGTGGTTAAACTGTGCACATGCATCAACACATTTAAACGCCGCAGCTCATGCATCCCATCTAACATACCTTCTCTCCCATTCAGTTGCTATGGTAACAGCTTTCTTTTCATCTTTTTCTTTTTTCGTTTCATTCCCTTTTTGCTCATTTCTCTCTGTGTCACAACACAAACGTCCGTGTCCAGCCGATGATGACAAGTTTATATGACAAGTTTCTGCAGAAACGGTGAAAAAAAAAAAAAAAGGCATCTATGAGTGATCGGTGATGAAGTTACAGAAAATAAAAATGAATCATATTGTTGAATTAAGTGCCAACACATGCTAACACTATCTTGAACCTGATTAAGTAATAATTGATAATAATTAATACACGCCTCCCATGCTTCATTCGGTGGATTAACAGACCCTCAAGTAACCAGGGTACTGACAGATTTATATAATGATCTGATGGTTGTCTGATGGTTGTAATCAATTTCTTGAGCGTGTGTCCTGTATGTGTACCGCGGTTTCTAATAAGCTCTTTACATACACAAAGAAAAGTCTTATTGCAGCACTTCAAAGGTCACTTGTAGACAGTATTTAAGTCTAAATTCCACAATTCCACAGCTGAACAGTAGACACATATGTGCCATAAAAAGAAACAAAGTTGCGCATCGTCTGTACAGGGCCTGTCCACAGCATCTGTATCACTTCTCCTGTTGTTGGTTCCAAGATGAGGTCAAGTAAACAAGAAATCTCACACATACGTGTATTTTTTACACATTTTTGGGTTACATATGCTTGGAAATATATACATTACATATTCACGAAATGGCTTTGTCAGACACACCTGTAGCGTTCTTTTCTTATTATTCAATGTAGGTTTTATCGAAACCAAGCCCGTCTCTATTCTTCTATTCTTAGAACATGTTTACTTTGTCTTCCTCTATGCTCTTTCAACACCTTCGGGTCACAGAGCATTCTAATCCTCACTAACATTTTACACCCACAGACAGAAAAACACTTTTTTTGCTTCATAGGAAGCATCAGAAAACAATCTCACTAAAAACAACAGTGGATGAGGTCAGTTTATTTCAAAGGTCATTAGTGTTGTCATCCTTGATGACATGACCGGGCTTTCTTCGTTCATGCAGACTGTGCTGAGTACATTATAAAGCCCTTTTAATAGCCTTCCAACCTGCGTGATGTGATTCCGAAATGTCACCCTGTTCCCGCGCACAATGCAAAACCTGGCACATTCATTGCTACAAACACACTGGAGGTGACATTCAAATCTTCTCCGAGATTAAAATCTGAAGATTGAGTCCAAATAAAAAGAGGGAAAGAAGATTAGACAATGTTTGACTAAGGAGGACTGAGGCTGACTGTCACTGTCACTTCAGTGCACTTTCTGCTGCAGGTGGAGTCGGGTGTCATTACAACTATTTTCTCAATCATTTACATTATATTTATAAGTAATAGACAGTATTCATCTTATCACTCTGTAAATAACGGTGTCTAGACACTTCAGACCAGGAGAATAGAGGTGAAAGAAGGATTCAAGGATGTATGTGCATGCAAGGGATGAGAAAGAAACACGCAATTTTAAACACTATCATGAATGTAAATGTGATGCAAATATATAAAACCCCAATTCCCCAAAAGTTGGGATACTGTGTGAAATGCAGTATCCCAACTGCAGTCTGCAAATCCTGATACTCCCTCCTAGCAGCTCAAAGACAACATGATTCATTCTTTATTGTAAATATATACTCATTCTGAATTTGATGCCATATTTTTGTCTTTGTTTATGTCATAGTTTTGACATCTTCAGTGTTATGGCAGACTGAATCCTGCCGCAAGATAGTGCGTCAGTGCCTTGAGATGGTGTGTCCAAACTTTCGGTACTGGTGCTGCAGGTCGAAAACTATTTGCAAATCATAATTCTGTTTTCATTTATGGTTTAGCATCCCGACATGTTTGGATTCAGGGTTGTACTTCTGTGAGAGATGAGTCAAATCCAAAAAAATTAAACTGACTGTTTTGAAACTGTGACTCTCACATTTGCTTAAAATCAAGTGGTATACTGTACCGCACTTGGAACCATAGCCGTGGACTCCGGTTCTGTGCTATTTAGCCATATGCTTCTGTATCTGCCGTACTCTTACTTCCCTGCATGTTGATTGTTAACTGTTGCCTAAAACCTGACAGCCTGTTAATTGGCAGATGGCTGATTGGCTACCTTAAACTGGCTGCTGCTAACTGACTGTTGTAGGCCATCTGTGTGTCAACATTAATCGCAGTGCTAGCTTTGTGACAGCACTTCACATAAGCATCCACTCTGGCTTCAGGTCTCTCTCCCTCACTTTGCAGGCCCATTATATTTTGAACCATGTATTTATTTTTTTTTACCCTGAAAACACTTGGTTCCTCTGGAAACATGGGACACACATTAGCATAAATATGGTTTACGATTTTACTGGTTTCATCTCTCTGTTCTCCCTCCTTGGACAGGAGGGACCTCCATGCCCTAAGGTTGGATACTATAAAGACATCTTGGCGTCTACCTGTGCATCACCAACTGTGCACTTTTGCCTGTCAGTCAGTCAGTCATCTGTCAGTCAGGTGGGAACATTCGACAAAGTCATTAACATAAGCTTGATTGTCAGATGTGAAGGCAGACACTTCCAGGTCTGTGCTGACAGTGATAGCTGTCAATTATCATCCAAAAGCTAAGAACATCTGCTCTTGTGATTTGCTGTATTGTCCCTTTATTTGTCAGTTCTCTCGTGGGAATGTATTTAAACTCGGCTCGACCCGACAAGAAACACCCGTCGCTTTTTTCCAAACAGTCAATGTAAATGATGTCAAACTTGCTCAACAATGTGTGTGAAACTTTTAAAAGGGCTGTCTGCAGGGCATGCTGCACATTTCTGGCTCTGGCTTTTGCTTGTTAACCTTTACTGATGGGTTTTATTCTTTCACAGTGAGAGACCTGGGCCCGCTTTCTAATTGAGAGGGTGGGTGGGTCCATCCAAAAAGTCAAGACACAGGAGCATGTTTTAATTCGTTTTATACTTTATGCTCAGTGGAATAAAGCCATCAGGAGGTCAGAAATACTTTGTTTCCACTTCAGCTGAAGAGGAAGAATGTGTTTGAAGAATTTTAAAGCAGTCCTCAACTTTATTGAGTGTTTTAGTGTCTTTCAGCACATTATTTTGGTTTACTCTTGTCAACCATTTCATTTTTTTTTTGGTTCCGATAAACCCACTGCATGCATGCCGAGATGCCTGACAAAGAAAAAAGTTAGAGAGCGAGTCAGTGAACACAGCGGAACATTTAGCAGTTAAAGAGCCAGATATTTCCTTTCTAATACAGACCGGACTTTAAAGTTGATAATATGTCAGGTTTGTCTCATGGCCTCAATCAGGCAATCAATTAATACCACAGATAACTGCAACAACATGGCATATAAATGTTTGATTTGATAGCTCAACATTTCAAATGGCTATTTTCAAACTGAACAGAGCAACATACGTCACATTCCAGGGCCGCTCCCTGCTTTAACCAACAGAGACTTGTATTCATTATAAATCGCATTATTTGTTTTGCTTAGTGCAGTCATTTTGTGTCACTTGAGTTCAAATAGCACGCTGTAATTCTCACCTCCCTAAAGAAACAAATGCACTACCCTGCTGTAAAAGCTTTTGACGTATTGTACACATTAAAAACATGAAACCATCTGAGCCCACTGAAGCAGGTCTAGTGGAGTAAATGGTGAGTTCATGCTAAATATCAGCCGCAAATATTGTTTTGCAGAAAATGATTTTCCATACAGACAGTCTTGGATGCCCGTGGCACTTAGTACTGCCTTCCGCATTAAATCGAATCTAACTGTCGGGCGACTAATTACATATTGATGTCCCCCTCTATGTCTAGGTTGCTTCCACATAAGGGCCACAAAGGAAGTCATTTATTTCGGTTGTCAGCTAAAGAGTGTTTTCTTTTATATTCATTAACTAGTGACAGACCAAAACCACGAGAACATTGCCGAGTATGAAGTAGAAAACAGAGCAGTAGTTGGGACTAAAACTGAGACGTGCAGAAAGTGAAAATCACAGCTGCCATCAACCAAAATTATAAAAGATGAAACGCGTAAGCACGACGCGAGTTGCGGTATCGTTTCCCGAATACCTTTGTTTTTGAAGTGAACCACATATGTGTATCAAAGTAAGTCTCCTGGTGCCCGACATTTGCAGTCCTTTCATCTTGCCTTCAGCTTCTTTTTTTTTATCTTCCCTGTTCTTCTTTCCTATTTGGAAAAAAAAAAAAAAAAGTAAGTAATTCGTGTTGTTGAGAACAGAGTGCGAAAAATGCTACAAAATACTTAATGGGAGTGATGGAGCGGTAAATACACCCACAGGGTGCTACTGATTGCTGCTTTTCTACTCCTCATTCATGACTTTTACAGGTTTTCTTCACAGAACACAGAGCAGAAACTGGGATAGAGGTATGACACCTTCGTGTAAAAGATGATCATTTTGTCGTGATGTGAGCATTCCGTTATGCAGCAGAGACGCGTTTTAGATGTAAGGACTACATTTAATTAAGTATGGCTAGGGAGGATTGAAGCAACCATTGTCGTTACAACAGTCCATCAGAGATGAGTAACTGCCAATAGTCAAGTGTTCATTCACAAATTAGCACGCATTTTATTGGAACTTCCTGTAAAGAAAATGCCAGTTTAATGTGTTTTTTTCCCCATTCAGCAGTGATGCAGAGGGAACGTTGCATTGCTAATGGAAATATTGCGTTCCGTGTTTGCTCATGTGAAGAAGGTTACAGTCTCCTCATCGCTCCGCGTAGATTGCATGTTTTCATCTGCCGCTATTTTTGACCTCTCCGGTAGAACAGAAGCTTTAGTGGACATTTGCAGTTCATTTCAATGAATCTTTGGTGGCTGTTAGTGCAGCTGTATGTGCTTTAGAGAGTTCAGAGTGTGGGTGGATGCATATCCGTGCACGTGCTTATGCTTCTCTTGTGTGCAGAGATGTGTTGCATCACCTCAGGTGAGTTTGAAGCATATTTTCAGGAGAGTTGGAGATAAATCATCCGAATCTGCGCTGACATCAAAACCCCCGAAGCACTAATAAGCAGTGGTCTCAAACAAACGCGAACAGGCAGCGGGGCGACCACTATGCGGGCTTCAATCACCGCCACTGATGTCTTACTTTGTATGTGTGTTTAACAGTTATCCGGGCTGTCGAGGGAAGAGATAAGGAGATGGAGGAGGACAAAAGAACACGGCGGAGAGAGAAAGGGAGAAAATGCAAGGCAAGGTGAAAACGCAGTGTGCAGTCGGGGAAGTTTGCCACCTTCCTTTTCTTTGGTCTGATATGCTGCGTTTGTTGGATGTAACATCTTTAAAATGTCAAACCAATCTCACATGCATTTATAGTGATATTCAAAGTGAAGCAAAGAGACCTTGTGAGATATTCAACACTATGGGCGCATACTTGCTCGCCGGTTCTCATTAAACCGAGGGCTAATTCAGGTCAAAGCTGCACGGGCAAAAAATTGTTCAGGCTTTGTGTGACCAATGCTCTTTTACATGAGTGAGCTACTCAAGGTGCACATTGTGTGGAAATGACAAGAAATGTTAACAGTAATAATAATAATTACCATTTTCAACCTCTGATTGAATCACCAGGATTGCACAGTTGTCATGGAAGGCCACAAGGAGATACAACTGAAATGAACAGACTTCAATATCTGTAATGTGCAACATCTCAACATCTATAATGTAGCGCGCTGATGCAAGTGATGTGAAGTCAGTGTACACAATGCCACAAAAAGAATAGCAAAAAATGGGCAGTGACGCCCTTACACTGGAGCTTTACAGCTGACTTGTTGACCTCAGTTCCCGGGTCAGAGTCATCCTTCTGATTTTGCCATTTTCAATAAGGCACATGTTCTGTAAATAAAATTTTATTTTAACTTCAATAACCAGGCGGAGTAAGGACTGAATAGAAGCTACTAGCGCTAGCTTTATTTGCCTTGCGTTGCTACTCTCAGTAAATCTATTGCAAGGTAAATATTTCAGACAGTGTTGCACAAGATTTCTTTTCACCGTGAAGACTGAAAGGTGTTGAAAGCCTTCAAGAAGGCACATGATGGGGGAAGATAACATGCTAGCATGGAGAGGGGCAGCTCAGCTCCTTGTGACTAGCAGTAGATCACTGCGGTTCTGTGGTTTTGTAACAAACCAGGTAGCTGCATCTCCATGCTGATATTTTGCCAAGCAAATATCTTATTCCGTCTGTGCAAGCGCTGATTTTCTGCGATGACGTGACATGCCTTTACATAGATTTTTGTCAGTTGCGTGGAAACTTAATATGCCTGTGGAACAAAACATGTAATGATTCCTTCTGCTGTTAATAGAGATTACTTCTTTCAGGCCAGGCAGAAAATAGTAGTAGAAGTAAAATTCAATAGAATATAAAGATCTGCACCCACAATATGCTGTCCTTTGCTTTATTTTCATTCAGTCTTAATAGCTTGATGGACAACGGCACATAGATTTGCCCATCATCTGTGTATGGCGTGCCACTAATAAAGCATGATTTTGCACAATCCTATCAATAATTCTGTCCTGATGTGATGGGTTTTTAATTCTAAAAGATTGATTACTCATGTCTGCAGCACTTCTAACAGTGTAGTATTTAGTTTTTATCCCTGATTGATTCTTTTAATTTATCTCTCAAATTTATCTCTCAAATGTATCTCAACTGCTCCCATTCATTTTCATGGCCACACTACTGACTCTTGTTTCATCTTAAGGTCTTAAGTCGTCTTGTTATCTCACATGTATTTCTGATCGCTGTGATATTGTAAATGCACAATGTTTTAATTAGATTTTGCCTCCCCGTTTTTTTGCAGTTCATGTGCACAGCTATGAGTTTGTATGAGAAGTATGAGAAGCTTTTAACACTTTCCCTTGTGGTAATAGAGCCCTTAGTCAGTGGATGACCATCTAACAAATTTTAATATCTGTAATTCTATCCTTGATGACATTGCACCATTTGAGGCCCGGAAACAAAAACCCCAGCCCTGGATAAATGAAAATATTCATTCTCCGAAGCATAAATGTTATAAGGCAGAGGATCAGTGGAAGGCCTCATGGTCAGCATAGGGACAAACCTACTTTTCAAATCTCATTGAATCCAATATTTCTAATCCCGAGATACTTCTTTTAACACCGCTGGTCCTTCCTTTATGCCTTCTGTAGACCCATTACGCATAATGGTTTCTTTGTTCTCTTCAGCTGTGGCTCAACCTACACTGATGGATATTGTTAACAAAATGTATCTACCCTTTAAAAGTTCAAATACAACATTAGCTTGTATGAATGATGACTGAGTGTTGGAATCTCAACACTTACCTTTTAGAGTTCACTGCAGTACAGATACTGCACTTCTGAAGGTCATGAATGACTTGCATTTAGCTTTTAGCTCCAGTTGTCCCTCCATTTTGGTACTCTTTAGTACATTAAACTATTAAAAGTGATTCCAAGTTGTAAACTTTAGCTTATCTTTTCAGTTTATTCCAAGTACCAGCTATAGTAGTGGACAAGAATAAGAAAGAAATGTCCTCAAGTTAAGACCTCAACACATCTTTCATTACAAAATCGGTGCTGGTCTTTTAAGAATGCGCTTGTGTGTAGTGGGAATTGAGATAAATTCAAACCACCAGACAAGGCCTTGTCAGTAACAGTTCCAAATTATCCAAATTAGGATATTGAATTAGGATAAGAATAATAGAAAACATTTGCATGTAGATTACATTAAGTAAATGTCACTAATAAACTAAATGTCAGAGATTAGATGTCCAAATTCTGCACCATGTAACAGTAAACAGTTTCCAGTCTTCCGTGTACATGATGTTTGCTTTATCTGTCTCTGAAAAGGTGAACATTCAGAGGTGGCTGACTATTCAGGTCCCCTCTCCGTCAGTATCTTTCTAAAATGGCTCACATGACAAGGCCAGGTTCGTAGTTTGCCAAAATAGAAGGTTGTACAGTTCAGTCACGCTTTTTGCATTTAGTGTGTTGTTCATATAGTTGGCCTCCCAAAGGTTTTCACATGTAGTAATACAAACCACCTGCCTGTTCAGCTTATGCAAACTCATATTAAGTTGAACCAAGTGGTGACAGAGGCCTGCCATCTAGGGCAGATATTTAATCAGGTTTAGGTGAGACGTTGCTGCTTCAAATATGGAGCACTAAATAGACTACTGAATGTTTCTGTTTCGGGGTTCAATGCAATGCAATGCAGGGTTCAATGCAAGTACTGCACATATTTATACACTATTGTTGTATCTATACACACAGTCTGTTGCTCATGGCAGCTTTAATGGCTCAGTCGTTCTTTGAATTGATTGTTTTTTAGTTGTGTCCCTTGAAACATCTGTCGAGTAATATTAAGCTATTTGAAAATGTTTCCATATCTCCTTTTGGAGTATAAGCACATATAACACACCTCTGTATTTTAGAGCACACCATTGTGAGTTATTATGTGGAATGTGATGCTCAAAACAACATTTCCATATGGACATTGCACCATTAAAAAGTTTTTCTTTGTCAGAGAAGATGCCTTTCACTGATCTCTTTCCCTCCTCCCCGTGGCTGTCTCATCTTGACAGCAGTATTTGGAGACGGGGGATGTTCAATTAAAAAGTGTGGAAGAAAAATAAAGTGTCTACATAATCTGGTGATTATAGCTGACTATGAAACTATTAAAGGAATCATGAGGCATATTACTTTGGAGTTTTCTGTGACTGGAAGGTGAAGTATAAGGCTTTGGGATACATGGACCAGACTAGACTAGACTGGACAAGACAACACACCATGAATTATTAAAAGCTCTTATAATTTAGCCCTATGATTAACACAGGCAAGAGTGTCAGTGATGATGAAGTAGGTAAGAAGTACGTGGAAGTGTGGTCAAATAAGTGTCTCCCCTAACTGTATTAATGAGAATGGGGATCAATGGCGAGGTGTATGGTGTCAATGTACTCTGCCTTCCATGGACAGTTTCTGCCATGGCAACATCTGGGGTGGCACAGTTATAATGGGATAGCCCCAAAGCTCTTCAAATCAATATCCCCAATTCCCTAAAATGAAGAGAAGATACTGTATTATAAACAGTCTATAAACTGAGAAATTATATTTTAGAGGCTGGACGGAAATATCATTGCAAACCCTGTTTAGTGTCCTGGAATACCACCTATATTTATTCATCCACCTAGAGCTGTTACTTTCCCAAAAATCAGGTTGGATCACATCTAAAATGACTATTTGACTATTTCTCTATCTCTGATATATATATATATATTTTGATTGATTTATTCCTTTATTCATTTATAACTTAGATAAGATTAATTCATCACTCAGTCTTCAACAAAATATTCTGCTTTACTACAGAAAAAAAATCCTTTTAAACACATCAGCCAAAAAACAGTTCACCTAGTTCACACAACAGAACTTGTCCTCTTCTTAAGTGGCATTAGACCTACTGGTCTCTAGAGCCAGTGGTAATGTTCCTAAGCACCATTGTGCACATAGGGACCTTCAAGGATCTTTTAAGGTTCCTTTTAAGATACTAGACTCATGCTATTCCTAATGAGACATTAACGTCTGACATTTTAGAGGTCCCATATTTTCACTCATGGCTAGAATGCCCTAAATTACCCAATTGTTTTACCTTGTTGACTACAGATGATATAGACTATGGGGTATTTGTGTCTTGGTAGGGTAGAGATTTTTTTTTTTTTTCTCGAGGAGAATAACAAATCTGTTCTTCTTGATAGGTGTTCAGTGCTCACATGCAAATGGATAAACTATAATTCAGCACTGATATTTCCCATATACCCAATAATAATAATAATAAAATATCACAAAACTATTGGAGTTTGGTTTTGGATTCAAGAGGTCTTACATATATACACTATCCTGATTTGCATCTGTATACCCACAAGTGTTTGGGCTTGGCAAGTATTTGGATATAAATGGACCAGAATTGCCAGAACCAAACTGAGCACAGTGCAGATTAACTGAAGACATATGCTTTGTATTTACAGGGTCAATTTATCAGGATGACTAGGATTCTGTGCGTCTTCGCCAGACTGCTCAGTGTAATTCACAAAAAAAAAAAAAAAATCATACTGCTTTAATACAGTGTAAAATCAGCTGTGGCTGTCTGTGTGCCATAATATGTGTCTGTTGGCTGCTGTATTAGTTACTGGTTGGATTCAATTCCGTGTATCTTAGTCTTGGTTGGATGGGCTCCAATCCCAATCCAGTTGACAGGGGTATTATTGGGTAACTTGTTCATATCAGGAAAGAGCAGTGCCTGTTTAAGCATACCATTAAATTTCCACAATGAAATGTTTTCATTTGGCCAATTAAACTCAAACGAGAACTGGAATATAATCATGATGAGATGTGACAGCATAGGAACTGCAGAGTTCCTCTGTGAGCTAAAGCTTGCTGCTACTACACATACTTCTACAACAGAAACGTAGGATAAGGATTCACATGCGTTCAATGACTATGCAGTATATTCTTGCTCTATTACTTCTGACAGTGGCCTTCAAAGAAATGTGTCCACCTATTCAATAACCCAGCCCTCCATTCATAACATTAATCCATCCAGCCACCAATCTGCATGGCCATATGTCATCCATCCAACTGTACATCCATCCATTCGATATCCTGAGTTTTACTTTAATTTTATGATTGGACCCATTGGAAAATAATTTCCTTGTATTAGGGAAGTCGGAACTGTTTTTTGGCATAACGTGTTTCAGGACATGGACAGAGTTGGACTGGGGACAAAGTGCATGGCAGTTACACTAACTTGCAATCAGTGCCTTGACTACGTGAAACTCCATCTCAACAGGATTTACAGTACGGGGTCAATAAATGTGGGGTCATTGTGAAGAAAGAGCCACAAGAGACCCTGTTCTTGCTTCCAAATTGTCAAATCCCAACACTTGGTTGTTGGGCATCAATGATTTACCCATAACTGTATCCCCCAGCTTATGTACATCTACGCTTGCTTTTATCAAGCAGCTGTAACATGCAATTTTCTGTCCATGATATGCAAAGGTATGTCTCTGTAAAACTGTTTCTTGTAGCCCAGTAATTACAATTGTGACAAAAGAAACACAAGAAAGAGCTTATATCCATTTAATTAGATTTTTTCAACATATATTCTGCTTTTTTCTTTCTTTTTTCAGTTGATTGCTCCCCTGCTTGACCTTGACCATTATGGATAAGTCTAAGGGCTGCCTTACAGTAACTGGGGACTGGCTAGGCCCTTGTCAGATGGGTTGTTTCAACATCAAAAGTGCTGTGGTTTGGTGCAGGAAAGGAAGCTGTACCATGCACTTCCAACGTATCTGCTTTGTATACATGCTTTCCAGGTGGCTGCTCCTCTACAGTAATGCTAATCTGTTGTCCTTGATTTGAACCGCAATACATTTAGAGACAGACGAAGAGCCGGTGGGCGGGGGAGCGAGGAGGATAGAGGAGGTCACGAAGACAGAAGAAGGAAGATGATGAATTTGTATGTATAGACGAAAACAACATCAATGAAGGCATCCATTCTTCAGACTGTGACGATTAGATAATCTCTCTGTGTCAACACCGCCACCCCCACCCTGCATCTACTTCAACACATCAATTTCATTCGATTCAATCTTCTTTATGGCCACGGCAGTTGAAAACAAACTGCCAAAGCATCAAAACAAAACTAATCAACATTTTTGGGCCATAAATTGCATCCTCTCCCCCAGCGTAGACCTTTCAATCCCTCCACCTATACCCAACACACACACACACACACTCTTACTGAGATGGATTGTTCTATAATAAAAGGGTTTTTAATTCAAGAGGGGGTAGAGCTTGTGAGGAGATGAAAGGGCCATTTTACTAAAAGTCATAGTCACAGTCATATTAAAGTCATATTAAACTATGGTCTCATCTCCATTGGGCAGGTGAGAAACAGATTACTTTTAACGTTTCGTTTGGCTTCCTCTCTGTCTCTGTCACATCCTCTGACTCCCTGTTTAGTCCTTTGATGTCTCTCTCATCTTTAGTGTAAGTAAAACCTCTCTTTTATTTATGATACCTTTAAGCCGTGTTTATCTTTTGCTATATTAAGAAATGACGCATCTCCATGCCTATAACACGAAACAAGAAAGTGAACACTGGCACAAAAGCATTAGTGTGGTGGCACAACCTGGCAACGTTCTACTTCATCCCCAAGGCATAAGGTTCTATCACATCAAATTTAGAGAACCTATTTATTTGATATTTCTAGATAGCTGCTTGGAGGCAGAATTAATGGTGAAATTGATCACCTTTTTTTTTTTTTTTTTTAAAGCTCTTCCTGTTCCTGATCGGGCCTTCAAGGTGGACTTTTTTTTCAAGTCTTCAATAATCCAATACCCATGTAACCCACAGAGTTACTGCTCACTGTTCTGATCATGCAGAAATCCCTTCTTAATGGAACTACACCGCAGGAAATAAGGGTCAACACCCAGTCAACATGCAGTCTGAGTTAGCCAAATGATGTTGATATTGTATTGGGATGCACAACACACCCCATCCTCTGAGAGTTTCCTTGCGTAACTGTCCACATAAATGCAGGTGGGCTGCCAAATACTTTTAGTCGTACTGCATTTCCTTGCCCTCAAAACATGTTCAAAAACGAGGTGCAGTGTATACAGTCGGAAATATGCACAAAACACAGACATGTTTTCTGTATTGCTTATTAAATTCCGGTTTGATTGCCGTGACGTTGCTCACATTAGAGCATATGTTATTTTACAAATGTACTGACTGCACCTATGAGGCAACATCGAGTCCTTGCCCGCTGTTTGTTCAGCGTAGAGATGCCATTTACGTAGCCTTGCATGCAGACAAACACAAGCAGTCTCTCCAAACTCGTGGCCTCAATTCACTCTGTCTCTCTCCATTCGGTTGTTACTCAGAGAGAGAGAGAGAGAGAGAGAGAGAGAGAGAGAGAGAGAGTGTGTGTGTGTGTGCTTGTGCGAGCATGTGGATTACTCAGTTGTTCAGCCCAGCATGGAGAGGCACATCTAATATGCTATATAAACAACACTCTCTTCCTCCCTCAGTTGCTATCTCTTCTATTTTCTCGCCCTCGCCCTCCGTTCGTCTCTGTTCCTCTCTTTGTTTCCAGCTCCCTCGCTCCTCTCCTGACGTTTCATCACAGCGTGGTCTGCCTCTTCCACAGAGCCATTCTGCATCTACTGGCTTTTTAACTTTGATCACTGTGTGCGTGAGGGAGTGTTTGTTTCTATGCGCTGTCCATGCTCATGTGTGCAAGCTTAAAAGTTGGGTTGAAATCAGGATTGTTCTTTTTTATTTTTATTTTATTCATTTAGCTAAGCAGGCTTCGATCTCTTTGATCGATAAAACAAAATCACTCGCAGACGAGCGAAAGCTTTCATATAGTCAATGTGTCCATAGATGCATGTTTTGCAGTCAAAGGAACCGATGCTGTTATTTGTTTGGTCCTTTATGACTAACACTGTCTCTGTGACTATAACTCCATTTCTAAATATTTTGAGACATAAGCCGAGCATGATATTCCCAAGGGAACGTGAATTACGTGTTTGAGCATTCTGGAGAGGCTGTCTGAATACTGTCAGATCCACACAGACAAAGCTCTATGGGACACTACAAAATCTCATGGGGAACCACTGAAGGAAAAAAGAAAAACTGATATTGTGTGAGAGAGAAGAGAGGAGAGAGAGTTTTATGGTGTCCATCCTGGATGTTTTGGTGCACGGTGGGAATTCTACCTTGTAATTGAAATAATTTAAGCTGAAATACACCCACACTTAAAAGATGTAGTAGCCAATAGAAGGAATTTGTTAGCCCTCAGTCTTCTTGGCCTGAACGTTGCTGTGTGCTCCTTACAACCAGCAGCATTCCATTCAAGTTCTGACGTAGCCTACAGTACCACTGTGGATATGAAAGAAGTTGTATAGAGCCTTTAGTGTCTCCAGAGGGAGCTGTGTGAAGTCTAAATTGCCTGAAGTGCTGTCACTTCAGTCAGCTTCTGTTGTGGCTGAAGTCTACAAGTTTGGAAATGAAGAAAAAAAGATATCCGGGGGGTGTGGAGGTAGAAAGAAAGAAGATGAAATAGAAGAGGTTACCTCTATAGCTCAGCCTCTCATCTCCGCTAGCAGAGGCTAGCGGCTCTGGGCTACAATGGCTCTGTATATCTGACTGTCTGTGGTCGAGTTGCGTTGTGGGTAATGTAGGAGAAGAAGAATGTGAGGAATAAAACATGCAATATGGTGATGTTCTGCTGTACGTATTGATGAGTCAGGAGTGCAATGTTGGTGGAGTACTCTATATATAGGAATGGTCAATATGGTGTGTGAGTCTGGGTGTTTTTTTTTGGTTTTTTTTTACATTTTTATTTCCAATATTTAACTAAGCACCAACTCTGTCATTATCTACAAAGCCATTCTTTTAAGAAAGAAGGCCAATCTCTCGCACACACAAATTAAGTTTGTTTCTTAAAAACTTAGTGTAGTCAAAGCCATAACCTGTCAGAGAGAAATGAAATTGATCATTTATTATATTTATTATATTATGTCAGCTTGTGGCCATCTTCAAACTGACTGACAAACTGCCTGGACGCATGGCCTACATGCACACATAAATATAATGTTTAAGTCTGTTTAAATGAATGTAATTAAATACATCCATACATCTGTGTTTTCATTCTCTATACATACATTCTTTGCACAGTCAGGGGCAACGGGAGTCTATCCCAGAATGCATTGTGTGAGAGGCTACACATTCACACCTGTAAAACGTGTGTCTCCTTAAACCCAACTTTTGATCCAGCGCGTGTTCCATCAATCAAGTTGGCCCACTACTGTAAGTCCAAATGCGCGCTACCTAAGGCCAACTGAAAATGAGACGTTTGCGCTCTGCAAAGCAATTTGGACAAAATGAGCCGATATCAGGCTGGCCAGAGATTTAAGATTTACACACATCTGTCATCTAATCTTAAATCTCCCCTCATTCTGTTCAGCGCTTTAATGTGTCCTCATCCTAACCAGATTATCAGTCCACAGCAATGGTGCGCGTTGCTCCGTTCTGTTGCAAGCCAATTCATTCTGACTGTGTCACACTATCAAATTACTGCACAACGCATTACCTCCAGGGGAGTCGCCCCCCCCCCTCCACACACACACAAATCTGCACAAATGTTGCAAACGCACAAGATTGTAGGATAAAGCCAGCACACAGGCAGCCGTGGTGATCGCTATCAGAGCAGACAAGGAAGAGGGGAAGCAAAGTCCCAGTCATAACTGCATCTCCTTCCATCTCTTCTCTCTGTCACTTCCTATTCCTTTGTCACATACATCAAGATGAGCTTCTGGACTGTAAGATTAGTTTTAAGCTTTGGTGAAAAAAAGAAGAAAAAAAAAGAAAATTTAAAAGTGAAATAGGAAAGTTGATATGGAAATTTAATAACACGGGCTACTTCTGTTGAGAAGACTTTTGTCTTTATTGCAAAAGTATCAACTTTTTCGAGAACTTCAAACAGTCTGGTCTACGCAGCAGCTTGACCTCCATTGGTTTGTGGTTGTTTGAGGTTGTCATGAGATCCATGGGCTTCTTTCAGGTCAAAAAATGGCCGACGCGCCCCCTCAGAAGACACGCGGGATGACTGCTGAGCTGCCGCTACATTTGTCTCCACGTGTAGAGTACGACCTCACCCACAGCAGCGCAGTTCAGTTGGACAGAGATAGTTTAGCTGGCGGGTTATCAAGACGGGAAAGTGCTTGTAGCCGCTGATAATGTCTTGAGAGGCCTCCAGTCAAAGATGCAACGGCCTTAATCCACAGCGGGCGGCATTAGACTTTCACAGATATGTCTGCTGAGTTTTTGGACAGGCGGATGGACAGACTTTAAAAAGCTCCACAGATTTTGCACAATAGAATCGGTACAGTCAGTGCAGCGGGGCCATTTGTAGGCATAGATGAGCTAGACGGTTGCCAGCTGGAGGGCCGCCAAAGAGTCACTGACGTACAATGTGTGCATTACTGTATTGTTAAAAAAAATCTCAGTGAACTGTATTTTTCACTGCACACATAGGGTGTGTGTATAATAGGCATCCATATGTTTCATTGTGCAACGCTGCATTGTATATTAACATAGAGTTGAACCTTGAAGAATCACGTATAAAGTAGCAGGTTCCTCATGCATGCAAACCTCATAATACATCGCCAAAGAAAGCACAGGATAGGATATAATTCCTGTGGTAGATCATTCGGTCAGCTGAGAAAGACGCTGAGGTGTGCGAGTAAGATCGTGGCCAACCCCTCCCACGCAGGACACAAACCTTTTGAGACATTTCCCTCTGGCAAGAGGCAGCAGTCAATTAGGACCAAAACCTCATGCCACAAGAAAAGTTCCTTTTCCTGACCGCCGCTGGACTCATCGACAGGACCCCTCTGACACGGACTCTCACCTGTCATGTGACCCAACACAGCATGTCTATGCCGCGCGTTAAAATCATTTGGATTACTGCGTCTTAAAAAAATATCCTGCACGTTTAAATATTCTGCACACGGTGAACTTTTGCACAGTGACTGATGAATACCTGCACAAAAACGGTATAGCTCTTTTCATTTAAAAACAACTTCTTGACGAGACAAATCCCTTCTATGCGAAAGCCCAGTTTCTCATTCTAATAGGATCCGCTCCAGGAGTCATATAGGTAGACGACTAAAGACACAAGTGCATCCTCAACTCCAGTCGTGTCGTTGACTGAGAGTCAGTAACAAATCTCACAGTGATGGACAATAATGTGCAACCCCTGCAATTGAAGTAAAACGATTGGCGCCCGGTCTATTCACGAGCAGGTCAGCTATAAATCCAGATGTTTGCTCCTGGATTGACAGCTGTCAAAAAAAGCCCCACTGTGCACCGTTATAAGACTGAAAACATTTTGTTCCAGTGAGCTGCAGGACTACAAAATATATATATAAAAAAAAAATAGCAGTCAGTAGTGTCAGTTGATTACATCTGGCAGCTAGCAGCGGTGAAACGTGTGAGCAGAGCACTAGTTTTGTGTCTATTTCAGTGACTTTTTGCAGGTGAACTGCTGCTGTTTGTTGAAAACTTCAGTCTTTTGTTGATGCAGAGGTTGACATGTGTCTGTCTAAACCCTGCCTGCACTTTTTGTGCGACATCTGATTCACGCTGACATGCTCCCTCTACGGATGGAATAGAAAATACTATCGGCAACTATACTAACTATTATAGGAAACAAGCATGCCGTATACATTCTTAATGGAGAGCTATTCAGCTCTGCAACATATCTAAATTACATTTTGAATTTGAATGCAATGCCCAGGTGTGCAGTGCTGTAAAATGTATGACGACAGACAATCAAAAAATAGAAATAAAAATCAATATTTCAGGCAATCCATACACGATGAATATGTCTGATAACATTTACATCTCAGAACAGAAAAGAGAGACTGTGAGCGTCAAAGACACTACATATATAAAAAATAATGACAGAATCATGTTCAAGGTTTCTTATGCCACACAATATGTCCTGATATGTTCTGATAAAAATGCATTAGGAGTCATATCATGATCATGTAAAAGCATTAATTGACACACTATGTCATGCTCATAACATGACACAAAGCAAAGGTTTAATTAAGTTCATAAGTCCATAATAGAGCTCCAGACTGTGTATATATTGCTGTGATTTATTTATTGTCCACAGAGGATGAATCCTAAAGACTTTGCTGAAAAATCAATCGCTTGATTTTTCATGTATTGCCAAGAGGGTTTACATTTTTGGTTTTTAATGAAATGTTTTGATACTTATTGGATGAATTGCCATGACATTTGCAGCAGACGGGATTAGAACCTCTTTGGTGATTCCCCAACCTTTCCTCCAGCAGGTGTTGGCATGTTAACACACTAATCTAAGATGTTGGCAGTAAACAAACATTATCTAACATTACATGGTAAACATTAGACCTGTTTATTTGTGGATTACTTGATTCTGATTGGTCAGATAATGTAGTGTCAAATTAATAATTTCTCAAGTAAGTAGCCATGTAATAAGCTGGTTAATGTACAGCTCAGGTTATTGATGAAAAATAATAATAGCCCTAACCCTAAACAGCAGCAATGATCCACTCCCTTATTAAGATCAGCATGTTAGCATGGTCCTGTGGCTAGCACGGCTCTAGACTCTAACCTTGGTTAATCGGTCTCTTGTGACCTCCTCAACTTCACCTCAGAGTTTTACTCCCCTGTGGGACAGTGACATGAAGATAAGTGGATTCCTCCACTCTTTGAGGGACATTTTTGTACCTCTGCTCCTGGCAACTTTGTGCCCATAGCACAGGAGAAGCTCGAGGCGGGAAGATCACTTTTATCTAGCGTAGCTGTGGATGGCGCTCATTCACATTCCACGGAGGGAACATTGTGCCAGCTGCATGCAAACATGTTGCCTGTGTTGCTCGCCATATCAAGTAGGAACATGAAATGCAATCGGAATTCGTCACGTGAGACAAGGTGTTTGAGGTGCACGGTGATGCCAAATCAATGCGATCCCAATCAAACGCAAAATAAATAGAACTGGACGCTGGTTGCCAGGTATGAATGAGTCCAAGTGATGGCCACAGTTGGGGAGAGGAGTTAGATGATGAGACATAAAAGGACAAGAGATATGTGGCAGGTGAGGAACAGATTAGAGTGTTCTTCCTAAGCCCCCCAGGACACCCGTCGAGTCCCTCACTGTGACAGCCTCGTTAAAAGCTGCCTTTTTACCATGTTAAACACACGCTCACACACCACATTCAGTCTCTCAAGGCATGTCTTATGCAACCCCGTGAGTGTTGTCTGCCAATTGAATTATGCAGAGTGGAGCGCAATCGTCTTCAGCCCTCCTCTCGAAGTTATACATACTAGAGGACACACGCAGGCTCTCTCTCATTCCCTCACCAACTAAATCACATGTGGTTATGCATATCTAAAGCTCCCCTCCGTGTTCCCTTTGTTGTTTGTAGTCCCTGGTGTGTCTGTGTTTGAAGTAGAGTCGCTGGAAACCATTTTAAATCTGCTCTCTCTGTAGCCGATACAGAGACACAATCCTGAATTTATTTGACCATGAAAAGGAGAACAGAAAACAGGAGAAGAGTTGATTTGTAAATGTATTGATAGAATATCTTGCAGCACTTACAGCGGGAAAAACACACTCACAGGTTCATGACCTGTATTATTTAGTCATATACCCACAGTCATGGCGCATTTGCTTTGCTATTCTTCTACACGCACTCCTGTTCATTTATTTGACTGTCGCAGAACAGAGTGTATTCAGTCCACAGTCTCAGCATTGATCATTTCATTTTGTCATCATTCAACATTTTTTCACAAAGTCAGTCATGTCACAAGCTAAAAAAAAAGAAAAAAAAAAGGTAAGCCTGTTGATTCATATAAAAGACCACAGTGGGATGAAAATCTGAGTTCCAAAATCAACACCAAAAAAATATTTTATTTGAAGATGTCACATTGTCTAAGTTTCACAATGCTCACTTCAACACTAATCCTTCTTTCTGTCATTTGACCTGTGCTAAATTTCATGGGATTACTGTCCACCACTTAGCGATGTGCCTGTCTTTAAAAAGGGTCTTCCACAACCTCTCCTCTCCTCCTCATTGCTGCAGTTGAGAAAGGTTGGCAGTCCGCAGACGGCATCTGTTGCCGCTGTGCCATTTAACACTTGTAGGCGCACGTCAAACCCATCGAACAGGAGCCCTCGTCAAAGTGCTGTAGAGGATGCGCCGCTGGTTTGTGGGACACGAAGACAATTTACACCGGTGTACTAACGCACATCATACGCTGTCAGCTACAATGAGAAGCAAATCACTCTCATCCCACAGAAAAAAGTATTCAGGTAACACAACACGGTTCGCGTCGCTGCTGTCACTGGGTAAAAGAAACAATACTACAGCTCTGATAAAGTGACATTGTGTAACCTCAAAATATCAGCCCCATTATTTCATTATCATTTAATGCAACATTGATATATAATCAGGTGATTAGATGGTGCCTCTGTTTCCTTGTGTATGTAACTTTGGTCTCCAGTTTTGTTGAACGTTGGCTATATGTTATGAATAAACTGTGTTCTCTCTTATGTCCTCCAGCTGCTCTGCCTCAGTTGTTTGTGATTTACAGGCTTTCCTAATGGACGGTAAAGTAACTGTCATGAACTGCAGCTGCTGTTAGTTAAAACCATGTTAGCTAATGTTAGCTAGCTCAGTCAATCGTAACAATACTGCCTTAGACTGGGTTCTCAGAACACTGGGGAAGTCATGGTGTTTGGCTTTGGATCACCTGTACGGGCACGTCTTCAGTCAGGAAGGTAGAGGAATGATGCTGATGCTGTTGAACAGAACCAGAAATGGGCGAGCGGCAATGCATCCGGCTTAGCAGCTTCTATGGACATGGCTAATGAAGTGAAGCGCCCTAAGGATGTTAACAGAGGATGCTAAGAAGAGAAGAGTAGAAAGTGAACGAGCAAGGAGCGACTGGATAAGAGTAAATCTGGGACTTAGATTAGTCATTGGCAAGAGTTTGGACTTCTTGCTGTTGGACTATTTATATAAATACAATATTAATATTACCTGGCTGCTATCTGTTTTCTTGCACTTGCTCTGTGTTTGGCTGCTAGCAAAGTTGTCGACATGTTAATCAGCGCCACGATCACAACTAATAGCTGTCCATATTCACCTCAGCGGCATTGCGCTCTGAACCTGGAGGAGCTAAATTGCAACAAATGTCACTTTAAACAGCAAAACTGCGAGTAGCAACAGCTGAAAACAAAGCAGCTTGCCTCAGTTTGCATCACAAACATTTAGCGAAGCAGGGTTACATCATGTGCTGCTCTGTCTGAGATTTTCCATGAAACACGCTGGTGGCATATTTTTTCACTATAACCGGCCCTAAATATATAACGCCTCTGTTATTTTACCTAAAAGGGAATTTGAATGTGTACTTGTAACTACTTTGACATCCTCAAATCATCTGACCACTTAGCCTAGTCTAGTCAGTCTAATTTCACTAAACATTTAGAGTTAATCTACATGATAAAAATGCAAATGACTACATTTCATGTTTACAAAGTGCATAATCAAAGTCAGCTCCCCCTAAATGACACATGAGACCCTCTGTGGCCCAGCCCAATTTCACTGTTGGTAATGATAATTATGAATATTATCATAGTAGGAAGGTCTTCTGTGTTGGAGCTTACTCTCCTAAAGGCAAGGAAGGTAATTTAAGAAAATTAAAGGCACATTATTACAAAGATTACTTCCCAGTGCTTTAATAGGTCAACCAGTCTATAAATTCACCCTGTTGTGTTTTATACTTTCTAGATGTTCCTTATATTGCATTTTCTAAAAACCATAGAAGCTTTGTTTTGATAAGTGCCGTGTAAATATATAAGGTTCATCTTATTGCTATATGAAATAAGTATTGCTGCTGTCTTCTTTATTACTTCTTTTGTTTTCTTTCTGTTGGTCTTTTTTTCTGGTGTTTGTATCGGAAGTTGCTTATTTAAATGCAGGAATGACATTAAGGTAAAGAAAAAAAAAAAATCTTTCTCTTGCTGTTGAAGAGCAGTTTTGTTCGAGACATGCTGATTTGAATTCAGGTCTGACAGACGGGTTTTTTCTGCTCTTATTTTCTGTTTTTCTTTCCCTCCACTCTCCTCTCATCACGGGGGAGTCTTGCTCTAAAGGAGCTTATTTAAATTTGTGGAACAGCAGGATTCGCTGATTTGTTTTACTTTCTAAGCTTCCATTTAGTCTTCTCTCGATACGTCTCTTTCTCCTTCTGGCTCCACCCAACTCCCTCAGAAAAATAGGCACAAAATTGGTTTGACCATTGGCCACCTATTGCCGTGCCTGACTGGACGAATTGGCCGCAGTCTGCAACTTGGTTTGATGTGGCCTCTGAGCCTGAATATAACTTATGTTTCTCCATCTTCTTCCCCAGATTGGTGTTTATAACAGCTCTTTCTTTCTTTCTTTACTAAAAAAGTATATATATATATATATATATATATATCTTTCTTAAAATATTAAACCTTCATGGTTTAAAAGTTCATAAAGAGAAGTCTGCATCCTGTTAACAGTTCCACAGTAGTTTTTTTATAATGGCGGTTTCATGACTACCAGCTAATCTGCTGGCACATTTACGGTTTCATCAACTACCATTGGTTGTGTAAGCTATTAACAATGCTAACCTCTGGACAGATTTGAGCATGTTATAATGAATACAATCTAAAGGAGCTCTGAGTCTGTGAACGTCTTGGGTCATCCAGGTCATCTTTCTTGAGCAGGATTAAATCTGGGGCAACTGGATTTGGTTGTAGATCAGTGAAAAAATATCTAATGAACTGAACTAAAGAAGCCTTTTGAAAGAGAGATGAAACATCTTTATGGATCCACAATCAAGTCCAGTTTCTCCAGACCGAACCGCTCTAAAGGAACTGGTTCAAAAAATGATTGTGTTATCATTTGAGATGTTATTTCTGCAGCCAGAAAGACGAACGCATTACACAATTGGGTTGGTGTGTAGTGTGAAAAGATTCCTTTTGGGAAATGTTAAAAAATAAATAAATAAATAATGAATGAATGAATGTCCATCTGGCTATAATGTCATCCTCCAAATCAGCAGATTATCTCACCATTGCTAGAGGCTATATGGCAATATCTGAGAGTTATCATCCAGTCATGGTGGTCTGGATGCATTTCAGGATTATTAAGAACACAATGACTTTTATTGACCTGTGAAATAATCGCCTCGGACGTGGCTCTCAGATACAAGCCTATCCCACTCGCCTACTCAGTCATCCAGTCCTTGAAATGACTGTGGCTATTAACAATGCTTGTGCATCATGTGCATCTCATGACAAAAATAACACAATTAAGGCCCCCCAACACACACGATCAAGTGGAAAACAGCCCTATGCTGACTGTGCCAAAGTTTTCTTATGGAGAGAGCAGTGATGCCCAACTAACACAGAGTGCTACTTTTATTGGGATGCGCCAATCGAAACTGCCACCTGCACATAGTTAATAAACTTAGATTGTTAAATGCTAAAGTTAGCTTAGCAGTTTATGTATGTGTGTGACAGAGGGCAGGCTTTGTATTAAAAGCATAGCTATAGAAACAAGTAGCCACCATCAGCATGACAGCACACTGTGCTCATCACCGAAGATGTTTCTCCGATATTTCCATGGCAACACTGGAACTGCTTCGCAGCTGTTATGGTGAAAAAATGTTGCTGTTATTGAGAATTTTGGAAACGATTAAAGTCATCTTTCCTCAATATATTTTGACTTTTTTTTAAACTCTGAAGTTGTTGGAAATGTTTGGATCACATCCTCCATCAGCTGCGGCAGGGAGTTGGCTACACAACACAGGCACAGTAGTTAAATCTGTCCGTGGAAAGAAATGTACAATTCGGCAGAATAACAACCTGCAAGGCAGTTTTGTGTTTATACTGTATGTGTGCTCTTTATCTGTGGAAAGCATCAGTGTTAGCTCATGTTGGCTGGATAACTTAACACAGACTGGAAATTGTCGAAGGTTCTTACCAAGGGTCAGACTACTTGCTGGAGTTATTTGACCCTGTGTATCTCTATGAAAAAAAATCTTATTTTAATATGAATCCATTTGTTTTCTTCATTCCATTGCTATGCCAATAATATTAACATAATAATACGTATTTGGTGAAGAAGAATGTTTTTTTTTTTTGCTGACCGCACTTACACTTTGAATCTGCAAGCACTGTGCAGAGAGCAAATCTCTCATGTGAAGGCAGAATTATAGCTGAAAAACTTGCTGACAGAATTATTATGGTTCGGCCCAAAAGGTGGTGATTTGCAGTGGATGGCATGTTTTCTTATTCTCAACATCATGAACTCAAGACAGACATTTCATATGTCGGCCATGTCAGGGTGGAAGTATGGAGAGAGTTAAGTGTTCGGTTGTGATTAAAAGTGATCACGGATAATCTTTGGGGGCTAAAGAATTATAGCGTCTGCAGGGGAACTGTTCTTTTTGAGCCTTCCCTCTCCCCGTAGCCCCGAAAGAGCTCAGACCAGGGCCTCTTGTCAGTCTTGTTCTTACTCGCTTGCTCTCTCTCTTTTATGCAGCTCCAAGGGAGTGGGATTTTAGGCAGAGAGACTCTCAGATGGAGAGGATAATACTGTCATTAAAGAGAGAGAGCAGCAAAAAAAAGCCGGGGATATGGGCAGAAAGTGGGATGGGAAGGAAAGATAAAGCAGAGAGAGGGAGAGTGGAATCAAAAGAAAGCATTCATGTAGTCTGACTGTGAGCGAGCAAAAAAAAAAAACATTAGCCGAATCTACAAATGTTTGCATCACATACAAGGACTGGAATTTTTACCCCTGCAAGATTTTTTTTTCTTCTTCTCGGTAAGCACCTTTGTGCCTCACAACAATAAAAGACTCTTGAAAATGAAGGAAGGCAGAGGAAGGAGGGAGGACAATGAGAGGAGAGCGTAAAGGATTACATTGACTGGAGAGATTGGCCTGTCTGCACCCCAAGGATACAGAACCCCTACATTTCTTTTATGGCACCCTTGTGTCGTTAGCTTGAGAGATGACTGTTCACGCCACACTCACATTTCCGGCACTTCACTCCATATTGTCCATCCATACATCCTTAAACTACCAGATTTGTATCAATCGTTTGTGTTGTGTTTATAATGTCAAAACAAAGAGAAGTGTTTCACATCCGGTCTTGAGAAGCTGCCTTAGAAAGTGGAATTACCAAACAACAAATTAATAATGTAAAAGTCCCAGAAATGTATTGAAAGTGAAGTAAACAAAAGGATTAAAACCAACCAAGAAGCCTGAGTATGAACATACAATCATTAAAGATTAACTTTCAGAGATGTCTTTGCCTCAGTTCATGTTTTTGGGAGCAAATTTGCATCTGTTTGCCTTAACCTAAGTATTTTACTAGATTAAAGGAGTAGTTCAACTTCGAACCCAACTTAAAGTTTGTCTGTTTTTGTCATGCTGAGAGTTAGATGAAATGATTAACACCGTTCTCAAACCTCTACACTAAATATGAAGCTGCGCAGTAGTACAGACTTAGATATTAAAGTGCTATTGATCCATATGCAGTATTGATATCTGTCCATCAAGCTATGTATCCATACTTAACTATGACTTTAAATTTGTATGACGCGCTTTCTGTGTGCGTGTGTGTGCTTCAAATGGGTGAGTTTCTCAATGTCTTAAATGATGAAAGTGAAGTGAACTATTCATGTCACTTTTCTGAACAAAGTTAAATCGTTTACAAATACAATCTAATGTTACATTGACACACAGACATCATCAATATAAGGAAGTGCTACTACTGTCCTTTTTAGCACTCATTTATTTATCCTAAATAATATATATATAAGAAAAAAGTAATCTCCAATATATAGAATATATAATGAGTGATAATAATGAGTTCTCTCTACTCACCTTACTTTCTTTCTTTCCTTTATTGGCATTAATAGCGAATCGTCTGTCTCAGTGAGTCTGTGGGTTTCCATTCACCAGGACTGCAATTCCCTGCTGACAGAGTCTGTAAAGGTAGAAGCCATTAGCAGTCCGCCTGTGTGCTGTGTGTCTATGTTTGCATGTGCGTTGGTGAGAGTTGAAGGTCAGGGAAAGGAGAAGCAAACACCATCACACTTGTCAATCACAACGTGACAGAGAGAAAGACAGGGAGGGAGGGACGTGGCTGACAGACCGAGAGGACGTGATGTACGGATAACAATAGAAAAATGGAGACAGATGGAAGGGAGCGCAGACGCGAAATAAAGAGAAAATAGACAGGAGTCGGCATTGACGATGAATAATTGAGCCAGCACTGAGCGAACGTTACTGTTGAGAAGTACTGCTTTTAAAAAGGGGACTTCCCCTACAGACACACCTTCCAACACCCTGCACACTGTAACCCAGATTCTTTCCTCTGATCAGGGTGTCTGAGTGTGCGTGTTCTGCCCCTTTTACTGCCTCCTTCGCTGCCAGTTTATCAAAGAAAGACCTTTAAAAGGCAGCCAAGTAGCATGTGAGTACTAGCAAACACTGAGCAGGAACTAACCCCGCACCACAGCTTTTAAGCTTCCGAATATTAGGTACACTTGGGAAAAAAATTTGGACAGAAGCTGAGCCGAGAAGGTTAGAATTCATTAATACCTGTCCTTGATCTGTGGAGATTCCACATTTGGGGATGCAGTGTCATTTCTTAGGAGGTTTGACTCCCAACTGCTCTATAGTTTGTTGGCGCCTGCCTTTATTGCAGTGCAGAACATAGGATTTTTGTTCCTTGAGATGAAATGAATGTATCCTTGCGAAAATATATCTTGAGATCTACACATCTTTGCTGTGATCTAATCCTCTTATGTAAATGGAAGCTGACAGAACTTCATGGAATTTAATGTTAGAGATAAAAAGAAGAAGAAGAAGAAGTAGAAGAAGAAGAAGAAGAAGAAGAAAGAAAGGAAGGCAGAGATCACATTTAAATGAATCGCACATTAATTTTCGCACGTGTGTAGGCACTTATCTGAGATACTTTCAATTAGCTCCGACCTACGACTAAACACTGCTAAAATGCTGCTTGTTTGTGTGTGCGTCAGTAAAAAAAGAGTCATTGTAACCTTATTCAAATGCATCATCGTCTCTCAGACTCACACAACTCTCTCAGCTCCAAAATCACTCGCCACCTGTTCGGGAGGAGGAGGTGCACGTTTGTGAGATGTGTATGTCTATTGGCGCCGCTGATGCAGAAGTGGGGCTGGAATACTTTCTTCGTGAGTTCTGAGCCATGTCAGAAGAAGCAGTGCTGAAAATGCAGCGGGCTGCAGGATGAGTGAAATTGCTCAGGCAGCAGCACCGTCACAAAGACCTACAGTGCAGCGTAAGGCCAGAGGTCCAACAAAGAGGTGCAGTAATAGAAAAACCCTGACTGGTCACTCTGCGGATGAAAGCCTAAAATAAAGGGACTGCTGTAGCTACTCCTTCATGTAGTAAAGGGCTGTTGAGATGTCAGCCTGGAAATGACTTTGCCAAGTGTGGGGATGCCATCTGAAACACTGTCTCTCTTTGATACCTATAGATGTCATCACTGTTACAGAGCACAGGACGGTCAGGGGCCTGCGTTTGCAGCATGTTGTGATTGGACACTGCTGGAGACTTTTCTAGTGTCTCTTGAGGCGTTCACCTCATGGCAGGATACAACATCCTGGTGGTACAGTGGTGGAATTTCGAATGCGCCTATCACAGGCTTGAAAAGGTATCTGAAGGGCTCTGTTTTCATTATATAGCATAATGGCTTCTAACATATGCATGAAACTTGAAAGCACAACAATGTTAAATTGTATTACAGCGAGCACAAGCAACTTTGTAGCCCAGAAACCAGTGTATTAAAAAGGGTAAGACAACACCTTTGAGACTATGTTTATGAAGAGAGCGTCTGTATTACCGCTGTTCAAAAGCTTTTATTAGTCAGCTGTGGGCAATTTAGGACAACATTAATGTTTTTAAGCCTCACTAGGAAATCCAACGTCTACAGATAAAAAAAAGTGTCTCTTTCAAATGATCAATATATACAGCTCTGGAAAAAAGCGTGCCATGAAAGTTGTGATTCAAAATCAGTGTTATTCCACCAAATATTGATTGCTGAGCTCTTCCTAAGTTAAAACATAATTATCGTGTTGTTTTAAAATGAATATGATCTTGTTTTCTTTCCTTTTTTTTTTTTCTAAACATTTCCTCTAACGACAAACCCAGCTCACGCTTTCAGTTCCTGGGTAATGCTCTTTAATCATATTTCTGGAATATTAGACACCTCACTGTGAAAAAAAAAAGAAAAAAGACAGAAATTATGTCAGGATGTCACACAACATAGGTTTTAGGTTGAATTCAAACCCCAGAGTATGACAGTAGCTAAGCCCCAAGGTCACCCTGGAAGAGATTTATACCCTTTCATTTTCAGCCTGTCACATGCCACTGGGTTTGAATGAAAACCCTGCATACTCGACGGTACATAGTTTGACACCAAAGTGGCACGCAGAATGCAGTGCTCTTGACATGAGACCAATGGTTCAAATTGAGTGGTGGGCACAAAGGCCACTCTACCAGTAGAAACAACTTAACCAAAGATGAATTCGCGCAACAATGTGGAAACAACAGACACAATAGGAATGGTGAAAAAAAGTGATCCATCGTCTATTTCTTCTGCTGAAGACAAAGTGGAAGAAGCAAGAGCTTCTGATGTCTTCTTCATTTCCCTTTGTCTTTGATTGATTTCTGATTCAACAGAAAGCGTTTATCGCCACAGGTCTCTCATTTCTCATCATTCAGGACAGCATATACATATGTATACTTACTGTCTTACCCATGACACAAACATATGCAGTTAAAAAATATTAACGTCTGAATGTCTAGTTGGATTAATGTTGACCATGTTCACCATCATTGTTTAATGTATACTAAGTACAGCTGAGGTACATTTTGCTCAAATACACACATTCATGGTCGTGCATGTCTGGGGGCAAATCATGGGTCACCAAGACACATTATTGAACCATGTGGACCTATCCAAAATGTGCCAATCCATGTAGAGAGTTTTGAAATGTGTTACTGGATTTTGACCTGCTAGTGGGGCCAGAAAAAAATTCAAGGGATCACCAAAGTCATAAGAATATATCCTGTGGAGATCATGAATGTTTCACCAAATTCACAGGAAAATATTCAAGATATATTTCAGTCCTAACCAAACGGGGGACGAACAAACTGACTGACCATCTCTGGTGCTGGTACTACTGAAAACATTCAACCTTGATTGCACCTCACTTGAATTTAGGATATATTTGAGAGTGGATTGTGATTACGTTGTTACAATGTAAAACAGCATACATTTTTTTTTTAAAAAGTTGACACAACTCTGCTTTCTTTTGAAAAGAAAAGCTTTGTGAGGCAACGTTGTGCGCTGTTTTATTTCAACTTGTAGCCAATGACTCAACGCAAATATCTGCACATAGACATCTAGGGTTTGGATTTGCATCAACACCTTGCTTAAGAATGCAGCTGCACTATGTTTTTAACAGCTGAAAACGTCCTTCAGAGCAAATACTGTGAAGGACCATACTTCTGTGCAGTTGTTCGAGATAGCTTGTTCATTACTGTTCAGATTGCTGTGTTTTGGAGCTAGAAACAGTGTTTAATTTGTTTTTCTTTTGTGGGTTGGAAGGTTGAATGCGGCGGAGTAAAAGCGGTAGTCCAATTAAGATCAGTAACAAAGCAAAGATAAAGACAATCGAATGAACACATCCGAGAGTGTATCACCCAGGAGCTATTGTAGTCATCTTACACTTTGTGCATGTGCCACAGAGATAGGTGAGAAGCCTGTAAGCCAAGACATTTGTTGTGAAGACAACTATTTCCGGAAGAACAATGTTTAAATGGCAGTAAAAGATGATCCAAATGTCTAGTTTGGAGGAAATGTTAGGTAAATGCTAGATTAAACTTGTCCGTTTTGCGGTATCATGTCTATACTGTAGGTCACATTCATGACTGCAATAACAAGCAGCTGACTGTTTGTATCTTTGACATTGCTTTTCTGACATAAGCTGAAAAATGAGGTCCGATGCTCAAAAAAGTGCCTCAGCCTCAAACGGGCCTCGAGTGATGAAAGTCTTTGCTTGCTGCATTGAATCGCTGATTTGTCACTTCCTCTCTGCTCCATCCTGAACTCCAACCAAATCTCCTTCACACCTCACCCGGCCCTGATGGATATAGCTGTCTGAGTGACTTCCTGACTAACTAACAGGCAGGCTGACTGATTTCTCTGCGTGTAAAGTTGTAGGAAGCGATGAAGACAGCTGGAGGACTTCCAAGTGATCGGGTATCGATCATCTAATCCTTGAACTATGGCAAACTTTGTGAGATCTTTGCTTTTCATTATGTTCACAAGCTATGAGATTGGATTTGAAGCCACTCACTATGTGTGGCCATACTTAAATGACATGCCTAGAACCAAAGTGATGGTTAAACCCTAACCCTAACCCCTAACCCAATCACGTGGCAACATAACAATACAGTATGTTGTTAATAATATGTTAAAACTGCCAATAGCTGATAGTTTAAGACATTAGTTTTTCAAATATATTTCAAAAATTAGACCTTTTCTCTCAACCAAAAACAAAAATATCCCTATTGTCTGCTATTATGACTTAACAAAGAGACAAGAGCATATTTTACAGACTCTGGCATCTCTGCACTGGCTACGCTTTGTACTTAGGAATTGATTCCAAAATCCTTTGGCTTTCTTTTAAAGCCTTGAGTGGCCTCGCCCCAAGTTATACCTGGCCTTTTAGTGCCTTATCTTCCCCCTCGCTCCCCGAGATCCTCCCATAGTTCTTTTCTAATTAATCCACTATCTAGACTTAAACAAAAAGGTGAGACCTTTTACTGTCAGGTGCCCTAGATGTTAGAACGGATTGCCCGAGGAGACAAGAACAGCGAGATCTTTTTAAAAGCACATTTAAAATAGCTCTTCAGTGATTATTTATATTTCTTTCAGTCAGCCAACTCGGATAGAGGTTATAGGTTTTATGTGAATATGTTGAGTGTTGATGTTTGGAATCCAGGCTCTTACTTTGTCACCCAACTCATCAAGGTTAGCACAGCGGGGAATGACGATAATTACTCCCGCCCCCCATGTAGTAGCGGAGGGTAGGGTAATGAAAGCATAGATTTCAGGTGAGTGGCATGCAGCAGAGCGCTGACAGCTTACGATTTATGATTAAAAGGGTGCGTTGGATATATGTTACATGGAGAGGACTCATCTATGTGAGTGTAGTGCGGTGGACTCTTTATGTGTTGTTTCTCTCTGCCCTAAAACACTCTTTTTCAAACCTGATAAAATTCCTAATGATTCCGGGCATCCCTGAGGATCTCTTTTAGCTCGGTTGTTCATGTCTTGAGAGACAGCGAGCGCGGTTTCAGAGTGACAAATCTTCCACCGCCTAACGCACGAAGCACAGTCTGGGTTAAGGTTTAGAATCACCTCATCCATTCACACTTTTCTAGCTGACAAGTAATGTCCAGTCATCTTCATTCAGGTGTACAGCACAGCCAGTATAGCATGACACTTCCTCATTACTTATTAATGTTACTCTGGGGATATGCATATGCCAACGCCATTACCAACCTCATCCTTTCTTTTTTGTATTCTTAATTTAGATTTGATTTAATGTTCATGTACAAGAATAGTTGCTGCTGCTGGGATTATGTAAGATTTATAAAGAAATAACCAGGAAAGTCCACTGTAACTATAACTATAAATATATAAAATATATGTAACTCATAAATGGTTAGTATCAGCCCTAATATATTTTATAAAGTTCTTTTTGGATTGCTTTCCATCAGAGACGGACGTAACAAAGTATGAATACACATTTTTGCACTAAAGTATATTTACAGGTATGTATACTCAATTCTTACTATTATCACCTGCATTTTTAAATATTACGTTCATGTGCGAAACTTGATTTTAGCATTTGGGAGGAAATATTGTCTTTTTTTCTTCATTATATGCCCTCCCAGCATTAAAACCAAAGCAAATCAGATCTGACAAATATGAATTACAACAATATAACACATAACAATGTAACAAGACTTAAAAGAGGGAGACCGCCTGATGTGAAGTTTTAGTTAGCTTTGCATGAAAGGCAAGAGAAACCGAGAAAATACGTTTTACTTTGGAATACATTTCAGAGCCTGCGTTGTTGTTGTTTTTTTTTCCTTTACAGTAGTAGTAACTGTTTTTATACTTGAGTAAAGCATGTGTGTACTTTTGCTACCCCTTGCCTTACTAGACAAATGCCATATGTCATTTGTCATATGTCATTTAGAGTCCATTTGACGAACTGGAGCCAAAGTGACAGTAGAATTAGAGCAGATTTTTGTCATTCGAAAAGAAAACAGAGACTAGATGTCATCACGGGGGTTTACTTCACAAATAGATCTCAAAATCCAGCTATCATTTTTGGCTCCATGGCCGTGCTGAACAGCATGAAGGCACAAGGGCGTGCGTGACAGTCACCAGAAGTCAGATGAAGTATTAATGGAGGCAGCTGTCCAGATATACTTGTCTTACCTGTCCACAAAATGCCCAAGAATAGGACTTCACAGTCTATGCTAATGAAAGATTCAGCCAGCAGAACGTGACTGCTGCTATGCCTGTTCTCAGCTGAATGATGGATACAGCTGTCTGACTGAATGACTCCCATGTGTGCGTACGCGTCACTTTATGTGCACTGTGTGTTTTTTCTCTGAGTGTGCGACGGTAGCGGGCAGAAGATGAAGGATACATTTCCATTTCAGTAACTTGTGTGTCACTGTATCAGTGTGTGTGTGTGTGTGCTTGCGTGTGTTTGTTTGTTTGGGTGTGGTTCGGTTTGTGTGACTCTGCGGTGGTGAAAGATGACGGGTGTGCATGACAGGTGTCTAGGTGATGGATGGCTGGTATTTCACTGGTAGAAACACAGCAGGCAGGCAGACTTCAGTCAGTGACTTGCAATAGCAAAAATAATATTACTGGGGTGTATCGGAATTCAACTCAGGTGACGATTTGAATAAAGATACAGTAAAAGTTTTAATGATGTTCAAAACTAGGTCAGAGTACTGCAAATAGTAGCACGATACAGCAAAGAAAAGTGTAACTTTAAAGAGAAAATAGAGGTTATATATATATATATATATATATATATATATATATATATATAAAAATAAATAATAAATAAATAGTTAGATTAGGGTTAGCAAATGCTCTCTGACTAATTGACATCAGCATTAGCTAACATTATACAACAAGTAGGTCCTACCAAGCAATCTGATTGGTCCACTAGACATTTAGAATGTGCTCAAATCAGCATGACAGCACACCTGACTCATCACTAAAAAATATTACTCTGCCATCTCCAAATTGTCACGTCCTGAAAACATGTAAACAAATACAAATAAGTCCACTGGGCTCGACTTTAATGAACTATAACACATCTAATATAATACATACAAGTAATACATCCATCATCTTTGCTCACTACAACATTGCACTAGCAAAGCAGTTTAGTGTTTATATGTGCGCTATTTATTCAGTTTGGGGAAACTCCACGGTTTCCATAAGCTTTGACGGGACTAGAAAGTTTCTCCGTTGCTAGGTCAACACTAGGGTGCAGGCTACTTGCTGGAGCAGTGAACTCAGTTTCATTACACTTAGGAGTCTACTGCTGTGACTGATTGTTTTCCAGGTATTAGTCAGACCCCGTGTATCTCCATAGAAAAGAGGTCAGAACAGAAATGGAAAGCAAAGTACATGTTTATTTTGAGGGCAAATTGCCCCAAAACATGAATATATTTTGATTTTATGTATTATTTAAGTTGGTAATTGTTGTATAATCGAGTGAAGTGAAGTGCACTGAGGTGCCAATAATAAGTTCAGACACTACCGAAAGTGACTCGGTCCTGGCCGCATCACTGTCATACCAATAATGACGTTAAAGCACACCTCTGGTGTAATATTACTTAACTAACAGTAGAGGCCAATAGTTAAATTATTAGCTTAATTGGTGACTGAATTGCTTTGTCTCTCTGTGCAGCCTTGTGATGAACTGGCGATTTTCCAGCCCCCTTCGACCCTGATGAAGATGAGTGATTATGGATACGGTTGGATCAGTGTGTCCGGAATGTGAGCGAGGCACTCGCTTAGATGCCAAGAATACAGGAATTATAGAACACAAATGGCAAATTCAGCTAAACCAGATGGAAATGACACCTGAAATTACAGAGTGAGACATGAAAAGTAGCAGAGAGATCCCAGGGAATGGTGTGAGTGCTCACAGAGGGAGGAGGAAGAGACAGGTAGAAGTTACAGTGGGGGAGAAAAAAGAAAAGAGCAATGTGAGAGACACAGAAATTAATGGAGCGACAGAGACAAAACGCAAGTCAGCGAGTCAGACAGGACAAAAAAAGAAAAAAGGTAAACAACAAGTCTGAGGACGAAGTAAGAGGGAAGAGAGAGAATCAATCTGCCATCGCAGGCCGCCACAGCCACTGACTGATTGCAGCTGCCTGCAAAACAGCTTGTGGTGTGTGTGTGTGTGTGTGTGTGTGTGTGTGTGTGTGTGTGTATTGATTAGCCCCAAACCTTTGACTGTTACAGCGTGAGGTGTCCATGACTTATCCAATCACTGATGAGAAGGACCCTGCTCACTTCCTAGTCTCTTTCTCCCCCTGCCTACACACACACAGATAAACCGGCACTCTTATCGGCATGTCTAGTATGAACACACATGCGCGAGCACACACACACACACACACATACACAAAAAGACAAACACGCAGGCTTTTCGTGATAGCAAAATGACAATGTTTAACTCTGCTGGATTGCTGCCAATTACTTGCCTCAATTGTCATTAACAGAACCCAGGAGGCAGAGAGAGCACAAGAGATACTCTAGGGCACTGCAGAGGGGGAAAAAATAAAAAATGGTGAAACCCTGCAGAATTAGCCAGACAAACAAAACATGAGCAACTTTCACTGGGAGCGGTGAGATTTTTGGGCTCCCTGTTGAATATAAAAAAAAAAAATCCAGAACATGTTACGAAAACAGCCAACAATGTGTCTTTGTGTGTCATCAGCGTGTTACCATAAAGCATGCGCCAGAAAACATACAACCAAAGACAATAGACAAGAACACAGCAAGAGCCGATTGTCATTGCCTCTTGGTTTATGATGTTTGTACTATTCTTTGATTTTCTTGTCGACAAATCCCATTTAAAATCCATGCAACAATACACTCTAACTGAACCCATAACCTCAATTAGAAAATAGAATAAAAAAAATAAATAAATTGAATAAAACAGAAAATGCAGAATATCATCAGCCTTGTCCATTGAGACAAATAAAAGCTTTTAAGTTTGGGACACAGTGAAAAGTTGGTGTATTTTTAAAAAACCAAAAGCGACAAATTGCAATAGAAACAGAATCAGAACATGAATAAATCATGATGTGCATTATGTCCATGTGAGTTTAACATCCTGTAAAGCAGATGGCACATAAACATTGAAAACATCAGATCTGTATGGAGCGGTTTCCATTGTCCTTTATTTATTTCTATTTATTTACGTGGGACTGGACAAGCAGTGCTTTGCACCTTCTTCCTGGTACTTCTGTGCAAATTCTGCCCATCGACATGAAAGAAAGTGCGCAGCTGCAATGAAACAAACTGGTGATTGCAGCATTCACTCAGGCCTCCTCGTCTGAGGGCCTCTGCTATTGGCTGTCACCGACACTGATTACCGGGACACATAAATGTAACACAGCCATTCGTTAACATTATGAGATACACCTGTGGTTTTCCTGCTGAAAGTCACTTAAGACAAAGGCGCTCTACTGCCATACTTGCACTTATTATTATGAGTACAAAAGCGCATTCACACTGACAATTACTGCAGAATGCTGTGTACTATGAATACCCAGATGGCAGCATATAAAATGTTGAGTGTGGAACACTGGACACTCCGCCCTCAGTGGTTGCCCTTTTGACTATGTAGCGGAAGGGGAAGAACCGCCAAGGAAGCTGCATCGGTTGCGTAATTACTGCAGTACACATGTAAGCTGTATATATGTCAAATGTTGGCGCTAAAAACGTTGGCGCTAAAGCTCGGTGCAGTTGCAGTTTGGTGAAAAAGAACTGGTACTCGTAACTGTACCGGTAACTCGTCATCTCCAAGAAGCGCACAACAGCTGTACTCGAGCTGAGGAAGCATCGCCCGGCCAAAATGAACACACCACACCAGGAAGTACATCATGTACACAGAGTACTACTTAGAAGTATAATAACTGAAGTACCTGACACATCAGCCAGATTATTTTTTTAAAAAGCAGCACATAATTACAAGGTGGAAAGACTTTAAGATTAAAAGTTTTTTCAAAAAAAAACAATTGACTCACACTCAATTCATATTAAGTAGGCAGCCAACTGAGGTAGAAATAACGTGAAGTGATGCAGCGCTGTTGGAACATCTTCAGTGTTTTTAAGATTATTTTTTCGTGATCTGTTATTGCCTGTCACGATGCCTCTTAAACATTAAAACGCACAAAGAGGAATGATGAGAGAAGAATGGCCACTTTCCAAATGGACTGCTGAATTCTTACACTGACAAAACGTATCATTACACATTGGCAACAGACATTTACACGTAAAAAAAGAAAGGCAAACAAAAAAAGTGTCAGGAAATGCATGTCAGACATAAATGAGTGTCATACATACTCATGCATAATTAAAACTCCCCGGTTGTTGTATTTGGGTCTTCATTACAGGCTGTTTGTTACACCACTCCATTTAAAAGCGTCTTTGTGCGCTTTGTCAGTTTTGATAGGCGTGTTTGTTACCTAACTGCCCATGTAAATGTGTAAGTGTTTGTCTTGAGAAATAAAAACCTGAATAAAATTAAAGGTAAGGGCAAGAAAGGACAGTTTATTAGTAAAAACTACTGCGGGCAGACATATAAACTACTCTGTTCTACCCTTGTGCTCTGCTCAGCCCATTAATGAATTCACTGGATGAAAGTGAAAAAACTGCACACATTTGCATAATTTATTTTACTTTGCACTGTCCAGGAGTGTATTTTACTCCACATTCTGCTTTATTTACCATTGGTTTGTTCTTTTCTCTCCTCTTCTTCTTCTTTAACGTCTTGCATTCATTTTGGTTGTGCATTTTGCATCGTCCGTTGTTTACTGCAGCCATAGTGTTCCAGCCAGCATGCGGGGAGTGAAACATCCTGGACATGACACCGCTTCTTCAGTACACTTGTAACAGATTGCGTCCGCCCCGTATTGTCACTGCCTGCTGGGCCTGAGGTCAGTCTGTTCTGACACCACGGAAGAGAGGCGACTGTGAGCTGCAGAGTGGATATTGCCAGAATAACCAGCTGCTTTCAGACGGATGCCATGCTCTGAGGGAGAGTCTTAAAACTCTTCCTCAGTTCACTTTGAACGGGATTCTAAGAGCCCCTGTTTCTTTTTCGTCACTCATGAGTTAAATATCACAAGATATCATGGCCCCTTATTTGTCGACTCAGTCACAACTAATGGGACGAGAGGAGTGATTGTTTGAGCGACAGAGGAACACAGCACAGTTTCCTGTCCAGTCATGAATCAGTCATGAGTCTGAGACGGTCTGACTTCTGTGGTGTTTAGTCGACATGAAAATAATTCTAAAAAAAAAAAAAAAAAATGTATACGGACAGCTAATCAAATAAACTAGCAGCGGAGCCATTCAAATCATTTCTGCTAAGCATTTGGAAGAATTATTAGAGGACACACTGCAGCAGAGAGCATTGAAATATAACCATTGCACTACAGATGACTGTAGTCAGCATTGAAGTGAATTATTAGCTCTCCAAAACAACAGGCCTAGTGTAAATGACAAATCAAAGATAAAGAACAAGCTAAAATCTCATTGCATCTCACAGTTACAAATTCATGAAAATATACAGCGTTTCTTGGCCTAATTAAGGAAATACCCAGCTTGAAGTGTTGTGTGGTAACAATACCTGAAAATGTTTCTTACACAGGTACGCTGACAAGATAGTTACAAAAAAGCTTTGAGGCAGTTTCTTTCTTTGGAGGGAATTTTGTGTTACAGTACAGAAACAAGCTGTAGCAATATAATACACAAAGTCTATTTTGTGCCGCTGATATTGCTGATGCTTTCGCTCGCATCACAGACTGGAATTAGAAGACCGAGTCGACAGATTTACACCGCCGTGCTTTTGGGCATGCTAATGATGACAGCGCATTAAATGCAGAGAATGAATATACAGATGGGTGACAAATCAAAGAAAATCTTACTGATGTAAGAACCAAGAAGCATAATGCATGCAGATGCTATCTAGGGCACCGGGGGGACAAGAAAGGTGTGTGTGAAAAGTGTTTTTTGCACTTCATGATTTGTTTTTTTTCCCTCCCATCTGCATCCGTAGCAAATCTCATGGCGATCCATTCAACACTAGTTGAGACACCGTGTTCAAAACCACAGACGTCAACGTCCTGGTCATTATCGGCTTATGATCTCTTTTTGCGACCACGACTGTCCTACACAACATGTCATGGTAATCCATGCACAGCCACAAACATAATGAGACCATGACATAAAACGCTTAATTAACCTTGCAACATTCCATAAGACCAGTCAAGCCTCCTAAACACGCACATCTTGTACAGCCAGAGATACCAGATAATGGCATATAGTTGCCTTGTTCTTTACTTGGTGCCATTATATATGAAGTGTCCTATTCTAATGATTGCAGAACTCGCATAAAGAGCAAATCCATCTTCAGCTGAGCATAAACCACCATTTTAGACACGGTGAATTACCACAAGAAACATGAACACTCCGACACATTCGGTTAATGTACAAAAATTGCTGTCATCTTCATTACTTTCAGCCCCAGAGTGGTACTGAATTTAGGGCTGGATCTTAAAAATGTATTGAAAGGCAAACAAAAACAAAGAAGAAAGAAAGGAAAGAACAGAGTCACTAAAAGAATATAAATGAATTGAAGTAATGTCACTAAATTTCAACCATCATTACATATTCATCTAAGAACTACGGATAGAACCGTCAGATGGAAACAACAGCTTGATAGACAATCCATAAAGGTAAACATATGTAGGAGTAAGGGTAGGGTTAGGGTTATGTACACTATTAACTGCAGCATTGCCCACCCAAATTAGCCGGTGATGTCAATAAAACGTAGTATCAACATGCATGAGTTTGCTACTTGGAGGAACAGTACATCTTGTGAGCCCACTGAGACTATTGTCTCATAACAGCCTGTAAACTAACAAATTTTAGTCAATTTCAGACAGCTCTCATTCCCGTAAAAGGTCAGCAATGACAAGACGGTTTAGCACACAAATCTGCTTGTCGAAGTTGACCAAAGTTAAACGTTACGCTAATGAGCAAATCCACCAAACGCAATGATTGTATTAAATTAAAATCATTGCCAAGAAAAAGTATTTTCTCTCTTGGCAAAACTTTTGATGACCCTACTCATGAGATAAGATGCAGACGGCTGTCTGACTAAGTTGAATCAGACCTATGTTTTAATATAACAAGAAGACTTTGTGTACATTTAGTAAAATCATCTTTTATTTCGCTATACCATGCAGTAAGTAAGTTTTTGTTTCCTTACATTACTGGCAGTCACAGGCAGTAATGTCATGGCCAAACTGGTAATACCTGTATCAGAAAGATGAAGTCGAGATGAAGAGTGCATTGCTCAACTTGGATAGATTAACGTTGTTTTGCGTGTACTGTTGAGGAATGACTGCAGCAGGACGGCGTATATGTGAGGCTGACCCAAAGTCAAATGCACCTTGTATTCATGTTAACGAAGGAAGTCAGCCAGAGCAATGATGTTGCTCACTGATGTGTTTAATGCAGTTTTTGAACCAATGTGCTCAAGCAGCACAAAAGGAATACGCTACTTCAGGAAAAGCATTCAGAAAAAAACAAACAACAAATCAAGTAAGATCCATGTACGACATGTCGCAGGCAAATCAGGGTCAGATTACCTTGTAAGTTGATCATTTGTTTGCATCTGCTTGTTTGTTGCTTGTTTCAAATGTCAAATGACTGTTGGGATCAGAACTTTATTATTAATGCCTTCATCAATGGAAAGAGAGTTGGTGCCATTTTTTTTTCGGCCTACCTGTTATTGAAGAGATAACCAATGACCGATTCGATGTGTTTCTTCTGAGCTACTGACCAAAACACTTAACCCTCTATATTTCTTGTTGAACTGATGTTGAAACACAGACCAACATTGGGTGCCGTTTAGCTCCGTCAGTAGAGTGGTCGCCCCATGTGCTAAGGCTCAGTCCTTGCTGCGGAAGCCCAGGGTTCAAATCCGACCTGTGTCTCTTTTCCGCAGCCACTCCCCGTCTCTCTCTCCCAACATTCCAGCTGTCTCTATCAAATAAAGCTTGAAACGGCCAAAAGAAAAAAAAAATCTTAAAATGTGTTTCAGATCAGGCATAAAATGGGTTTCCAGTGTCAGAGTTTACGACTGTAACATAACACCTCCAAAAAGCAATATATTAGCTTTTAGCTGCTGTCTGAGGTGTTTAGCTAGAGGCTAATGTTCTCCAGACTGTTTGTGTGTCACAAAGGTGCTATAAATAAAATGTGGTGCTTATGTTAATGTCAGCAAAACAGCCTCACACCCACATGCATGCTTGGGTAGAGGGGCATGCATTCTCTTATCTGTACACATGCATTACCGGATGCGCATTATTCCCTCAATAAAGGGCTGAATAATGGACAAGCTGTAAACACATGCACTCACATACTTTTTGGTAATGGGCCAAACACTGTATTCTCTGTATTCAAACTAACAAATTACTAAATAATTATGTGCTTGGTAAAAAGCCAAACAGTGACCTTTCTCATCTTAAACCACACACACACACACACACACAAATAAAAGACTGAAAACTAATAACCTTTTGGTCCATCTCCCAGTAGCTTAACTCACGGACAAGAAAATTCATCATGTACCCAACAAAAGACAATATACATTACCAAACTATGCTTGTCGATGTGATGCTGTAGTGTAATCACACTCCCCTTCATTTTTGTTTTGTAATATAGAATTTGTAATAAATTTCCTGAGAGTGGGCTCAGTCAACGAAGGTCGCCATTGGATTGCACAGAATTAAACACATAAATTAAGAATCTGATTCAAACAATCAGTTTTAGGAGAAAATGTGCCCCGCTTAAAAGTGATATAGCATTGCCTTGATTAGCTAAAACACGAGAAGTTAAGCGGTTTACACCTGACAGTTATGATTGGCATCCATTGTTACTATGAAGATGCAGCACTGTCTTACACTAGCATGAATTATTAACATTCAGCAGACCTACACTGTTCCGTAAGGCAGAGGGCATCAAATGAGAAAACAGCAGAGAGAGAAATGATATGGAGAGAGGACAGAGAGATGGGAAGGAAGAGAGCCTGATGTAAGCGAGAAAGAAAGAGAGACACTGACATCCCACCCACAAAGCCCAGTAAGCTTTCCGGTCTCACCAGAGCATGCACATGGAGTCAAACCAGCACCGGAAGCAAGCAAAGTCAGTAAACAAAATCTGTATAAGACTCACAAAGTTTGGTGCAGTGTGCAGTGTAGTATGAACACAAAACTTTGGATTTAATAGGCTAACTTTCTCAGCCTACTTTCTATAAGAAATAACAGTGGAATTAACAGAGACAAGAGTGTATTGTTTCTCAGTTTAAAGCGAACACCTACAAGTTACTACAGTCAGAAAATTAGGATGGATTAGAGGGAAAAGTAGCATTTTCATGCTAAAAAATGAGTTAAGATAGTTTTGGTTTTTTTTGTTTTGTTTTTTTTGCAGCTGGCAGCACCAATGTTCAGTTTTTTGTCGTCAGTACCAAACAACTACGAGAAACCCTGACTAGCTAAGGTCCTGTTTGAGGAGTCAAAGCCAGTTAGCCAACCTGCTCTCAACTGCTTTCTGTTTGCAAGATGCTAATTAATATTCATTCTCAAAGCGCAAGCTAGTTAGCCTTGCCTGTAAGCTTTAACTTTGCATTAGCATGTTAAGTTGCCTAGCTCAAATTTTCTGAGTAGTCAACCAAGCTTGCTAGTTTCCATTCCCTGAGCAAACTTAACAGCAGGGTATGTCTTCCCAGATGTTACATTGTGTAAAGGACAGACAGTTTAAATCACTAGTTGTCAATACCACATGCTATGTGATTGAGTGTCATCATTTAGACTATATGGTGTGACATTTAGGACAGACTTAATGTCTCCTAGCAAGACCAGCTCTCAAGATGTCAGGAAACTGCTTCCATGACACCATGACAAACCACAATAGCCATCGAATTGAATTCAGGCCAGCTCACCCCACAGGAAGCAGCCAAGTCTTTGCCAACATCTATGGAAAAATGACCTCAGGAACCAATTTATCTTGTATGAGTCAGATACCCATTTTAACTTTGCAACAGAACACCTTTGGGCCCCAAACTAAAAAGCTCTATATGTCAAGAAGAGGCAGTGGCTATCCTCTGTAACCCAGCACCGTGCAGCAATTTGCTGGAGCAACTTGACACAAAATCCCACTCTACAGTGGTTAACAGGATGGAAGGCGATCTCTCTAACTCTTCTCCTCTGTCTACCTTAGCCTGTCTCTCGTTCTCTGGCTTACTAACCTTTGCTTTGAATTGCCTTCAAGCCTATTTTTTTTTCTCCATCTCACCCTTGTTTTCTCCCTTAAGTCTATACTCCCACTCCTCTACCTCAGATGCTTTTCTCTTTTTCTTTGTGTTTTCGTCTCCTGTTTCCTCGTCTTTCTCCACCTCACTCAGCTCGCCTCGCAAACACATCCTCATTCCCGAAGCTAATCCTCTTCCTCCCTACTCAGTCTGTCCTTCTGCCCCTGTCCTTTCTCCCTCCGCATCCTTCTTCTCTCACACTAAGCCAGATAAATCTGAAAATGCTGTTCATGTGTGGAAAACAATATGCATCTACAACCCTCTCTTTCGGCGTGCCTTCGTAGAGGTTCCAAACTAGACAAAAGAATACAAAGGTGGTTGAATGTCTGCTTTGCCGTCCTCTTTCGGTCAGCAAGCAGCAGACTTGCGCATCACAGCGAACATCTGGCAAAGAGTGGGACACAGCCAGGTTACTGTGCTGAGTCTCAGGTGGTTAAACCTCCATTCTGTCCCCATTTCTGTTACTGATATCAGACAACAGAAGGAGCAACATATTTTGATGTGATCAAGGGTCATAAATGCAACCTGTTAAAGGAAAATTATGATGCATCACATCTTTTTTTGTAGCTCGGGAAACTTTTATAGGTTAGAATAACTTTGTTCTTGAGAAAGTAATTGAGGAGTGTAGTTACATGAAAACAGGTCCAGTAGGGCAACAGGACGTGAGCAGTCAGATGTTGCAAACAAACCCTAAGGTGGGTCAAAGTTATTTTGAAGAGGGAACAAAGGCAATTAGCAAAAATATTCTGCTGTGTTCTTACAGTGCTGTGTGACTGACTCCTTGTGCTTTGCCAAAAAAAAATTAAAGCCTATTTGCGATTCCTTGCACATCTTGATCACAAAGCCCGCTTAATGTCTATTGACTCTATCGACATTGCGTACCCTTGCATGGCCCGTGATCTTTAACTCTAAGATCTCCTTTACAGTTCCATTGTGTTTGATTACAAGTGAACATCAGGAGGGTTGAGTGCATACGCTAACAAGTTCACACGTTTTGTTTTGATTTTGCAGCTCGGTTGCAAAAAATTGTTTCATTATTTGAAGTAAGCAAGGAACTGTAAAAGTGCAAACATGTACGGGATATGGGCAACAAAGGAAACAGGAACATACAGTAAAATCGGAACAGCAACATTTTGAAAACATGCATTTCTGTTTCCTCTCATCATATGTTCATGCTTTCAGACAGTCTGAAATCTTTTACTTCAGTCCTGAGAAGCAGCAGTAACCCCCCTCTATTGAGATCCTCAAGAGTAATCTTAAAATGCACTCTGCACCGTGTTTTGTGTGACCAAGCACATTTATTGTTATTATAATTACTGTTCTATCCGTCCTTCTGTTTCCTTCCCTTATTCTCCTATTGTGTTTGTCATTTCTGTGTTCTATTGTGTGTGCTGTAAAGCACTTTGGAATAGCTGTGTTGTGTGTAAAAATTCTACCATGTATATATAAAACTGAGCTGCTATGGGTCACGGCTCAAATGCTGCAGATCACTTACTGTTTGCCATCATTTACCAAATGTCCAGATTTTCCACAATAACGCGTGAAACCGACATTTTTTTTTCATTTTTATTTATCTGCCCCGAAAAGCATTTTTTTTAAAAATGCTGCTGAAGGTGAACAAATGGCAGCTTAGAGTGGATTTTCTATCGACCTCTATTTCTTCGTATTCCATTCTCACCTCTCCCCCTCTCTCACAATGAGAAACCTTGCGAGTGAGAATGCCGATTGACGTTTGGGCAATCGCAGCTTTTCATTGTGCGCGTGTTTGTGTGTAACAGTGAGAGATCGAGAGAGACAGAGAGAGAGAGAAGAGCGATGGTTGATGCATCGGGGTGTGTGAGTGTGAGGCAGACCTGTATGGAATCAAAGCCTTTTTAGACAGCTTGTATGGATAGCTGTGAGGGTCACAAGGTATGTGTGCATGCGTGTGTAACAACACTAAGGGTCCGTCAGGAGAATTGCAGACATCTGAAAACGCTCTGCTAATGGCTCCATATCAGCAACTTGGATACACACAAACACACACAGACACCCACACCCACGGCTCACAGAGAGTGTGTCATTCAGCATCTAGTTCACTTAAAAGGATAGATAGATAGATAGATAGATAGATAGATAGATAGATAGATAGATAGATAGACAGATAGACAGATAGACAGACAGACAGACAGACAGACAGACAGACAGACAGACAGACAGACAGAAGTAACTGCACTGATAAGGTGGCATCTTAATCGAAACTGTCTTTGAATCCTGATGATTCATGTACCTGCTTTCTAGGCACTTTGCTATGAATTTCATTTGGAGGAAAAAAAAAAAAAGGAAGCACAGTGAAATATTAGACCTTGAGGCGATCCCGACCAAGACTATATTTTTTTAATAAAGACAAATCGAATGAGTCATAAAAATTCCACTCTGATACGCGTTACATTTCTCGAGTCTTTAAAATTCTTGGCTATAGAGACGGAGGCTCATTAAAAAAAACAAAAAAAAAAACAGATTCGAAACCAAATGCTATCGGACACATAAAAAAAAATGTTTCTGCCGAACAACGGACCAGCAATTTCACAGCCCAATCCATACGTATAAGTACCATTTCAGAAGCAAGCACATTCTACATCTGTTCTCTGATTGTAGTGATTCATCTTCCCAAAACAAATGCAGACGGTTTCTATCCACATCTGTGACGTATTGATCTGTGGAAACAAGCGGGGATGGTTTGGACAAAGGGTGGAAGTGTTTTTCTACCCAGATTAAGTGAGAAAAGTATGGCTAATGCTGCAACTCTAGATGAGACAAGCTGTCCCCTATCCTACCCAGCCACACTAATGGCCTATTCCGCTAGTGAGGATGTAGCATGAGGAGGTTTTCGCTTCATTCGATCAAAATGAATCATTTGGAAAAAGGTTGGGGCTGAAATTTGTTGAGTGCCTTGGGGTATTCTTTGGTTGTAAGCGTTCTCGTAAGTACTAAATAAGCTGCTAACAAGGTAGAACTTTCCGTCATACTTGGGTTAAGTGTCACTAAGCCCTAAATTGCATCAGTCATCATGGGACATCCTTGATTACCCATAATTATCTGGTTTTTTTTGGGGGGGGGGGTTGTATGTACTGTGAGTGCATTAGTCCAAACTTCTTGCGATGATGTGGTTGGGTCACACTATCACTCGTAGAGATACAAAGTCATATAACAACTCATATGTATGAGTTGTGCCTGTGTGACCTAGTTTAGGTTATAATCACATTATCTTCCCTCTTCATAATAGTAAATCAGCACTATCCATGCCAGTGTTTTTGACAGTGGTTTAGTGGACATTTGGCATAGAAAACACATTTTGTCTCTCCATCATTTCATTTTATTAGAATCAGCATTCTTTCTTCTGATCTCTAAATCCTATCTGCAGCCTCTTGGCCTGTAGGGAAGACAATTATCTCTGTCCATGCAATCGTATCCATTGGTAGCACACTTTTATCAGCTGGTCAAATCCCCCAGACAGCCATTACAGCCGGCCTTACTACTGCAGCAACAATCAGACAGAGTTTATGCCCCACTTTTTGATCAAGGTTACTTTGGCACTTTCAACGTTTAGTCGGACTGTGTCTTAAGCTTCTGCACGTGCTCAGAATCACCAGTTATTTCAGCAGTTAACGTGCTCTGTCCAGAGTCCTGCTAATATGTTTCATCTTATTTCCTTTTAAATATAAAACATTTATCTGAGAAGCTGTACTGCTGAAGTTGTGCGTCTGTGTCACCGTAAACGTGAGCTTCCATAGATGTGTGTGTGTGTGTGTGCCCGGCGCTGCTCGTGGTGGGAGGTGGGACATGTCGGGAGTGACAAAGGTTTGTCTGCTTGTGTCTGTGACACAACAGTGAACTGGGTTTTGTTTTACACACACACACACACACACACACACACACACACTGTAGAAATCTTCTAAAGAAGTTCAGATGTCTGGTTCCATGATGCCTTTGTTGTCACCTATAGCTGCATGCAAAATGGAGTTTTGAGTGGATGTGTGGTGAAAAATAGTTCACATCTTTAATATATATCCATCCATCCATGCTATACGGAGTGTTCATTGATGCACCAAAGTGTGAAATCAGATGGAATGTTTTTTGACATATATTTTAATATTCTAATAATCCCTTCAAAAAGCAGCATTTGCATTTCTTTTCTTTTTTTTTGTGTTGTCAGCATTTTCAAAGTGCAATTCATTCAAACACACACACAAAACACACACACACACACACACATACACACAGACTATATAAATGCAGGGTAGCCACATAAGGCCATTACACATACAAAATCATCAGCTCTTCATTTATCAAGTAAATAGCAAGCTCTGATCCATGTCTGTCAAAGTATATGTCATGGTTCCAGATGGCTGCCTTCCAGAAGGCCAAATACAGATACCCAAAGGTAACTGCACTGATTTGGAGTTGAAATGAGGATTGCCTTCTCTCCAGCCTTATAATTGTATCTCTTTGGCATCCGCATGATGCCTTGCTTGAATTATAGGTACAACTTCAGTTTGGACGGAGTACACCATCATGTATGCCCTAAATTTTGCTTGGATTAACTCGTTCCTCAAGTCCATAGCATTTTAGGCTAAGCCAATTACAGCTAACGTCGTCAGGTGATCCTCCCATTTCCTTGACAGGGTGACCAGGTTATCCTGTTTAAAGGTGTGACAGTATGTGTCCGGATCTGAAAACCAGCTGATGGTAGATCAGCTGTGCGCACTGAAGGAACCTCAGCAGCTATCAGCATTACACGGTCCCGCTCTCAACATGCCATCCTGAAGTCATTATAGAGAACGTAATCTTTCTGTCTTAAACACCAGTTCAACTGTGTAAACAAAATAATAAGAAATGATGAAAAATTGTGAAATGTAACATATTACTGCATTCAAAAAATAAGCCTCACTAAGTTAACCCCTTGTGGCACACTGTGTGTGTGTGTGTGTGTGTGTGTGTGTGTGTGTGTGTGTGTGTGTGTGTGCCAATGCCTCAGACGGCGTGGGTGCGTGTTTTATATGTGCCTTTGTCTGACACACTGGTCACACGTCTGCGTGTGTGTGTGTGTGCCTAAGCATGTCTCAGGGTATGTGCGTGTTGTCTCTGTGCGCATGTTTGCGTGCAAGAGCAGTAGCCCGTCTGTGTCTAATCTCTGTGCTGTGTTAATTTATGAAGTCTGTGATAATTTGGCTGTATGTGCCAACTCCCTCATCGAGAGGACTGATAATTAAATCTTCCAGAAATAACAATGGCAGACACACGCAGGCACACACACGCACACACACGAACAACCAGACCAAATAAGACATATGAGAAAGTGAGAGGGTGAGAAAGGAGAAATAAATAGTACATGCCGTATTAAGAGAGATGACAAGAGGGAAAGAGTAATAATTAGAAGAGGAAAAGAATAAAGGATGGAAAAATAAGCAAAATATATTGAGAGGTGGCAGCAGAGAACAAAGAGTTTAAGTGAGTGAGATAAAACAGGGAAGAGACACAACTAAGGAGAGAACAAGGGAGAGAGAGAAAGAGAGAGCGACAGAAAGAGAGAGAGAGAGGATGAGTAGGAGGATCATGGGAGAGTTGGAGAGAGCGAGTTTAAAATGCCTCGAGACAGTACGCGGTAAATAAAAAGCTCTTTATGGCCGGCTGAGTGATTTAGTGGATTATCCCTTTACAAAAGGTCAGTGCCGGTTTGGAGCACGACCAAAACAACAACAGAATGAAAACAAGCAAAAAGAAGAAAAAAAACCCCCAAAACTGACTGAAGCTATAAATGGCATGACCAGTAAACAAATATGCCAACAATAACAGCAGCTCAACAGACAGTGATGTGTACAAGTGAATAATGAACTGAAGGCAAATGGAAATTGACTATTTGAGTTGAAAAAAAAACAAAACAAAAACAAGCTTAACAAGCTTAAAAAGTAAAAAAAAAATTCCCAAAACACTGAGCTTCAGCTGGTGATGAAAATGGGGAGTAATGCAGCTGGACACAAAAGGAGACAGACATGGCTCATGGCAGCTTGTGAATGTTTAACAGGAAGATTTGCATAGTACATGGTGTAACCAGGTGTGCATGTCAGCCAGAATGCGCCAGAATCCCATTGTGAGACAAAAATTTGGAGTGACTAAAATTTCTGGAATTTTGGAACAAAAATGGCAATGATTGTGTCTAAAATACCTCAATATTCACTTCATGCACTATACTTATGGTGCCGTTTATAAACAATGTCCAACTTCACAGCAGAAATAAACGTGTTAACATGGCTCTTCAGAAACCTATGGGTGACATCACAGACCTGATGTATGTTCTTCATACCGTCAGTGAAATAACATCTGAATTAAGCTTTTGATTATACGTTCTTAAGGTGATCATTTCACAACTCAAACTTGAAACTGACAAACTAAATAACACAGTGCTCAAAATAATGTAACTGAATGACATATAATATAAGTGATTGAAATTATAGTGCAGACTGTGGTATAAAAATAACAGGGGAGAAAAGGGATAGACGTGTACACTTTAAAAGTTCATGCAAGTTTTACCTTTTAGAGGAAAAAAGTAGTAGTTTTCAGCAATGCTCGTTTTCACACATCATATGAGGGACTTAAAGTCATTAATGAGAAGTTAATTGTTAAACAGTTGTCGGAAACTTTGTGCAGCCCAACAGTGTAGTGACTCGTCCCGATTAGACCATGTTTTTGTTTCTGTTCTCCCTGTTGTTGTTGTCCAGTTTTGCCTTATAACTATAATGGCAGCTGAGAGGTTTCCCTGAACCAGCGATCGTGAGGTATGTTATGCTGTTCGCTACCCAGAGTTCTGCAAAGGTATCTGAGTATTCCACCCTATCGGCGAGAGGCCATCATAAGGTTTGCAGTTTGTCAGTCGCTAAACATTCATTATGTGAATCGACTACGGTATCGCTGACTAAACATTTGTTTCCTTTTCCTAGCACATGCATTGACTCTTTGAGAGGCTTCTCCAGGTCACCAGGGGCTCTTTGAAAGAGCACTGCTGTCTTGTCCTCTGCTGCACCTGCCCCACTTTGCAGATCCTGCCAAGAATGAGGCAGTCGGCTTGTATCTTGCCAGCCTTCGCAGTTTAACACAGGACTTTAGTGTGAAACAACCACAAAATTTGTTTCTCAGTCGTCAGGTTGGAGTTATTGCAACAAAAGACGGATATCTTAGAAAGCTGGTAAAGGAATTTTGATTCAATCTAGCATCAACAGGGTAACAACATGGCACCAGGCTACAAGCCAAGAATGAGTGGGTTTTCATTTTCTCAACACTGAAAGAAAGAGGAGCTTTTCATGATCAGCTAATGCTCACAAACATTTGGCACACATGGTGTACTTGCCTACAGTATGTTTGTTTTGATGTAAAGCCAGATGCAAATTGAAGCATTTCTCTGTTTTCACTCTGCCCTAAGATTTATGAACGCTGACAGCTATTCTACTCATCATTGCATCTTGTGTGAAAAGGTTGGTTGGACTTCTCTAACAGTAAGACGTGACTAGCATTAGTTTCTATTTATTTACAAAGCCCATAATGGCAACCTGTCATCATATATCATCTCCTTGTTAAACCGGTCCCGTAGTCATCATTTAACTTATTCAAGTGATTGGCTAATGTTTGAAGTCCTGCATGCAAACACTAACTTCAGCGAAAAAAGTGCTTTTAGTGTCTGTGCTGTGCACACATGGCACATTTTATAACACACATTACAACTTAGTGTTATAGTAACAAAAGGTGTAACAGATGTAAGTGTGTTGTGTTGCTGTCTGAGGGAACGAGGGAATGAATTATCAACACAAGCACCGAGATCCATATGACTTAGCGTTCAGCTTGGCTGCTTTCCCTTATGGTGAGACATGTTTGCGTTTTCCATAATTTTTCTATGTCTGCTAGTTTCTTTATAGAGTTAACATTTTTTACTTTGGATGGTGGATTTAGGACGTACTAAATATTACTACTGGGTCTTCAATGTTTTTGTTTTTTTTACAGGCCAAGTACTCCATAGAATAGTAGTTCCCAAACATGAAATAACTGACAGCCCCTGACAAAGTGATATATTTAAGGATATGTCACATTAAATTCAATGCATAACAATGGCACTATGGAACAAGAGATGAACTGTACAATGTTTGCGTCAAACAAGGGACTAGGCTGAATCATTTCCTGTGAATATTGCGTCAGATGATTTCTCCTATTTTTCAGTAACTTTTTATAGAATGGTCTATTATGTTTGTATTGAAATGAAACAAGCATACATATAATATGCTTCTTTATTGACACAGTCAGTGTATCCTTCACCCTGATGCTTGGCTATCGCTCTTAACTCTCTGGTTGTTTTAAGTGCCTATCTCTCTAATGCAAGACGAGGCCGTTTAGCAGAGAGTGACTGTATCTGTGAATATAGCTTATGTTCAAATGGTTCAACGATGATGACATTGCATATTTGTTCAAAAGCCTTGTGACCCTGTGAAGCTCTGGTGACCCCCAGATCGGAAAGAAGTGTTGCACACTGAGAAACAGAGCAAGCTTTTTGATATATGTGCTGTAAAAAAAAAAAAAAGTTTCATATTAAACTGGGCCGACAATGTGTATAGTGCAAACTCAAATGTTTGTACAAAACTTCATTGGTAGCATATTTTAATTTTGTGTTGTTCATTATGGTTATTGCATGATTAAAAAATTGTATTCATGCTTTTTAAAAGAGAAAAGTAGAGTTATTTGTGAAAATCCATCAGTCAGAAAACAAATTCAATTACTTTTGATTAGGTCTTCTACTTTGCACAGAGTGTTTTAAATAAGTTCAGCACAGACTAAACATCCTTCTTGTAGACTTGTAGAATTGTGAAGGAAGAGGGTGAGAGTGTTGATGTAAAGAGTTTCAGAGAAAAAGCTGTAGAGAATCAGAGGGAAAAAACAAAACAAAAAAAGGCAGGTAAGGATGAGTAGAAGAGGATGAGTGAACACATTTTAATCAGAACTAAATGAGGGAGAATGAGTGGGCAATAAAGGAGGATACTGAAAGGGATTAAAGTGGAGAGAGACAGCAAGAGAGAGACAGAGGCAGGTCATTAAGAAGCCTCTAGTGGAATAAAATGAGGCATTATCATTTTAATGCATGACTTAATATTCCTGCTTGTGAAATATGTGGGAGGCACGCATGCATCCATGAAGCCTACACATCGCCCTCTCTTAGTCACTCATTGCCTTTATTTAATTATTATTTTCATCCCCACCTCCTTTAACGTCAATCCATTTTTTTTTCATTTTTTTTTTTTTTTATTCTATTTTGTTTAACCGGGATACTCCCACTGAGATCACACATGTATTATCCGAAGGAGACCAAAGGAGCAGAAAAACAGGAAAATAAACAGATTTCCCGAGCAGTAACAGACGGAATGAAGAAAAATAGAGAGAAAAGCGATGAAAGAGGACAATTGTTGGCCAGATTCAACAGCTACCAACGTTCAGCAGTTTGCAGTTAATGGTGGGTGACTTGTTGATTGTCAAGGCTTCCTGCAGGCTATGACACACAAAGCGTTGGTGAGAGGCAAACCCAACCATTAGAATGTCAAACTGTATTTTACACGTCTGAACATATGAACTGGACATCATTTTTCATTATTGTCATGGTTTTCATAGAATAGTTACTACACTACACCTCACTATGGTGGTGATGTTAGTTTTGAAACGTTTTGCAAAAGAAAAAAGCATTAGACAAATCAAAAATCAGACTGAATTAAGGGATCACCAAAGTTATTACAATTCATCCTATGGGAAGATGGATATCCATCCATTTTCCATTATCCATCCAAATATATACACTCTCATATCTATGAGCAATTTAGAGTGACCACTTAACCTATAAATCTGCATGCCTTTGGATTGTGGGAGGAAGCTGGAGTTCTCGGAGAGAGACACAGGAAGGACATGCAAAAGAAAGGCCCAACCAGCTGGGGGATTGGAAACAGTGCTAACCACTGCACACCGAAAAGGAGTTTTATAGTCTAATCTAGAATCTAGAATAATCTATTCAATAGTTGTTGAGGCACTTGCACTCAAAATCACCGATGTGAACCTGATATTGGTGCTAGAGGAAAAGTCAGGGGACCAAAGTCATGAAGATTCATCCACTGAGAACCATGACAACTGTTTGTAAATGATGAAATACTTCACAAGTAAAAACTTTGACCCGCTTGTCTGCTTGATTATCAGGCATCCACCGGGTGGGTACCATAATTACCCTGTACCCAATTTCATGGACATCTATCCAATAGTGTTCAGTACTGGTGGTGCTACAGTAAGTCAGGGGATCACTGATGTCAGTGGGGTTTAATCCACTGGCCACTAAGAGTATAAACTTTAATGACAGTCCATCTATTCACCGTAAGCATGCTGAGGCACCTTCTGCCTCTGTCTCCATTTAGGACACTCTTGGAGTGGATGAGTAACTTCTGACAAGTTTATCTTTGATTGAAGGTGGAAGTCTGACACTTGCCCGTTGGGGTTCATGCAACATTTAATGCAGGACAGCAGTGGGTGGAAACTGTCTGCATGCAATCCTTTATTTTGATCCATAGTATTCCTGAAGATGGAAGTCATCTTCCATCGCAGAAACATTTTCAGCCATCAAATAGACATCCGTCATCTCTCATGTGTATAAGTTTGTCATATAATTGCTACGTAAGCAGAAGGTCTGAATTGTATGAAAAAGCTGCGTGTGAACTTGACAGACATTCAAAAGAAACATATGCATTTTTTCCGGATGTGGTGATTTTCAGGCGACCGGCCACGTGCTGCTCTTTAAGGGCAGAGATACCTTCATTTCATAAATAAATTAGATATAATGTGACAATGCATTAACCTCGGCGAAATCTGTGACATTTAAAACGAGTGAGTCACCGTCTGTTCTGTCTTTCTCTGTCACACGCACGCATACACAGACGCCAGGGACACGAGGGAAAATATGCATAATACAAACCTGCTTATTCATATTAGATATTGTTGCATTTACACAAGACATCAGCTGTACTATAGTTTTGGGTAAATGTTAAAAGGAGGTTAATACTCAGTGCACCACCATTCCCCTAGCACAAACCAAAGTCCACACTGATCTCTTTTTGATATGGTTGTAGACGGCTTTCTGCCTCCGCCTTCCACCACTGGCTGTATTAACAAGGAGAGAAGTGGACTGGGCATTGAAGCTGACTTTTGACACACCCCAGCGTCTCTGATGGTCAAAGTGAGACAACAAAGGAAGGGAAGAAGCACACCTCTAGTAGTGGAAGTGGAACTCTCTGTTGGCTGCTGTTTTATCTCATGAATGTCTTTTGTAATAGCATTCACAACCACAATGAAGTGATAATTGAGCCAAAGTAAGTCTTCTTTGTGTGAAGGACACATCCCCTTGTAGAATTGAAGGGCGACAACGTCAGGTTTAGATTCATTGCAGTCATGACTGATTCCGGTGGTGACACATTTCACAGCAGGGGAATCAAAGCATCCAATACTCCTCAAACCACTTGCGCAACGTAATTCACTTCTGTGCTGCCAAGGAGTCAGCTCTTGAATGCAGTTCAAGGTTGTGTTGAAAGAGCCTGCCTGTATTATTTGGGGGGAAATTACTTGCAAAGAATGATTGGGTGTGCAGAATGGGGTCAGAGCTAGAATGCAAAAAGATATGCAGAGGGAGTGGGAAGGTATATCCAAGCAGAAAGCACCACATGAACATGACTGAATGAAGGCACACGCAGAGGTGTAAACTGTCAGAGGGAATGCTGCTTTGAGTTAGGTGGATGAGGGAAACAGAAGAACCTCTTCCTGACAAACTTTTTTCATTAACTTCAATTAACTCTTAAGAGGTGTTGCTCAATATTAGGAAGTTAGGAAATGTTGAAAGCTCATTGCAGGCGTGGGTGGTAGGGGTAGTGCACAATGCGGGAGTGGGCGGAAGAGGTGATAAGCTGCAGTCCCACAAACTAAAAACGTGTATAAAACAAAATGTATAAATGATCAACTTATGTCTATCATATATAATTTGTGCTGGATATTTCATTTGGCCTTAATAAAAACATTTTAACGCCTGGCACCACGCATCCTCGCTATGTGAGCTAGCTGAGGGATCGGTCTGTTGAGAGCTCAGCTAAGCTCAGCGTGTTTAATTACCCAAGCCAATGAAAAGAACTTTAGTGAGAAATAATGTCTGTATCATGCAGGATATTTGCGGGTAGGAGCGGGACACAATATGGCAGGCGCAGGCAGGAGTGGGACTGAAAATTCTGTCCCTCGCAGACCTCTACAGTGATGTTGTTGGTGGAACTCTGAAACAGAGAAGTAGTCACAGTTTGTTGTGTGCAGTCTGTCATGTTTTTCTGCTTTCACAGCAAGAATTTAGGACTCTAGAGTAAGAAATAGAATAAAAACAAATTTTGTCAAAGGCTGAAGCATTGAATTCTTTGGTAACGGTAACACAATTACTGCATGATCTTTGCCATTCTACCAGGGGGGGGTTGCCTTTAACTAGCAGCCTCACTGAGTTAGTGAGTCATTAAGCAAAGACAACGGCAATACCTCCACTGGCAAAACAGAACCAACTTCCAATTTGAAGAGGATGAATTAAAGAAGAATTGAAGAATCTGATACAAGTATCAGATCATCCAATCACAACAGTGGGCACTGACAAGGAGTTAAAGGTCACCAACTATGAGTCCGCGGGCACATGGAGAATGATCAGAGAGGACATTCACGTCCAAAAAGACTCCTTGTTCAGGATGGGTTACAACTACTATCACATATATCACTTCACTTTAGCTCCCATACGATCTGCACAACCGACATCAAGCTCCACGACCGAGCACCCGCATCGGCTGTAGGAGACGATGAGATGAGGATGAAAGCAAGAGGACTTTGTGTGGATGCTTTTTTTTTTTTTTCCATCGAGATGTTATTTTATACGAACAAAGCAGCTCGTATTCTGCCGTGTACCTCCTCCACTAGACCTCCACATCTTTTACTGCCAAAAAAGTTAGACCTGAAGGGGGAAAAAAAAAAGCTTTGGTTGCTGTGGTGGAAAAAAGAAAGCCAAGTGTAGACTAATCTCTGTCTGCAAAACAGATTTAGCATCTACGCACATTTGCATCTACCCACATCCATCTTCCCCCTTGCCTGTTCTTCACCCATGAAGTGGCTGTGTGCTGCTTAGAAAGGCAGACAGTCCATAATTGTAGTGCATTCTACTTAAGTGTGGGTGGGTGAGTAATTGCATGGAAAAGTGAGCATATGTTTGTAGTGCATATGGGGGGGGGGGGGGGGGGGGTTCAGGGATATGAATTTATCAATGATAAAAGAGGTGTAAGTGTAGGCAAAAGACACACACACACAGGCATACATACTCACACTTACAGTGTGAAATAAGTCTATTATGTTGGCAATGATAGCTTTGCTCTTCGCTCTTGGCTCCTGTTTGGAGGCCAAAGAGCTGTTATTACGGCGTGGGAGATAACAGGAACACACATACACACACACAAACACATGGGATGCAGAATATAGAGTAGAGAATTGTTGAGGTCAGCGGGATCTAGGCTGTTGTAATGGAATGATGGGAGATGTAGGGGCCTATGTAAACATAAGAAGCAGAGACTTATAGATTTACACATGACCCATACATTGAGCTCGATTTCACTTTGCATTGAGCTTAAAGTACAACACACAAATTTATTTATTTTTACTGTCAGGGCAACCTGGGTCCGAGATACACCTGAAGTTAGTTAGACCCAATCTAAAGCGGTTCCAAACAGCAATAACTGGAGATAACACCTGACGCAGCCACGAGCACGATGCTCCAACAGTTAAACAAACAGCAGCAGAAGCAGATTTTTGTATCCATGCACTTCATAGGGCCACGTTTAATGTCATGCTTCAAAAAACACACTTTTCTTCTGTAATAGCCATGACTATGTTTGCGCTTTCCAACCTTTGTCTTTTAGTAGCTTCACGAGGCTGTTGTGTAATCCTAATGCCAATGCTAACGCTAACATGCAGATGCTAAGCAGGTATAACGTTCACCATTTTTTTAACGTGTTCATTAGCATTGGACACAAAGTTGAGTACAATAGACAAGAAGACACAGAAGTACAACTGAGGCTGACGGGACTTTGCAGGTACCTAAACTAGAAATGTTACTGAAAAAATACAAATGGTAACCTCATGACAGAAGAGAGTACCGCCAAAAGTAGTGACAGTCTGGACAAAATGTGCTAATCCATCAAGTGAGGGTCAAACCTTTGTCTGCTGGTGGTGCTAGAAGAAAAGTTATGGGGATATATCAAAATAAATTTTAGTGGTCTGCAATGATAAAAGCATACCATCAAGTATTATAGAAGTTTGTTTTCGTTTTTTTTAAATTATCATTTCATATTATAGTAATACACAAAGTTAGTGTTGCAACAAATTATTATTAAATATTATCTGGATTAACTGATTTAGCACATCATCTAGCAAATGTCAGAAAATAGTGATGGGTTATACACCAGGTTGATATGAACTTAAGCTATCCTTTCATATCACAGTGAATCCGCTACTCTATCACGATGGATATGTTGATGTAGCACGTGTTTATTGCTGTTCTTATACTCTGCTGTGAGCAGACAGAGAGAGAGACAGAAAAGAGGGAGCTGATGTGACGGGAAGTTTTGATGCTGAAATGGCTTTAGGCTTCAGGTCGGGTTCTGGCAAGAACACTTTGTTAGATATCAGACAAGGTCAGTCTAGACATTTCAAGCCTTGCATTCAGCACTGGTCTGGGAAAAAAAGTTTAATGTCATAGAGAAAGGCTGATAAAACTTTTTTTTTTTAAAGTTTTAAAATTATTTAAGGTGGGAAGCATGTTGTTTTATAATAACCAGAATTTTGTGTACAGAATTATGTACTTGTATTTGTGTACAGAATTATGTACAATAACAAGCTATTTATTTTTCATGACGTTTTCAACCCAGTCTAGTGGGATTTTTCATGAGACATAAAAGCTTGTTGAAGGGTATGACAAATATTTCTCCAAAGAAATGATTCATAGCAGCAGTGCTTTGGCTAAGATTTGCAGGCTTTTACTGTAAACATATGAACTCATTATAAAGTTAACAATCAACAAAAATCTCAAACTTCTAAAGGAAACAAGTTTAAAAAAAGATTTTCCCCAGGTGAATGGCATGCGTTCATAATATGAATCAGCCGAATGAGCGCCTCTGTGCAAAACTGTTAGAGAATATGCATATGATGTAGTTAGACAGAAAGCTGTGTGCCTAACACGACAGTCAAAGAAGGATGGCTCATTTACTACTGCTACACATGAATATTTGCACAACATTACAAGAGAGTGGAGGAGATGCTTGGGAATGGGTGAAAGAAACAATAAAGTAAGATCATGCAGTGAACCATGGAAACGCATGACAAGATAATAACCAAGGGATTCTAAACAGTCCACAACCTGATTGATTGAGACGCCTAAAAGTGAGCTTACTTTAGACCTAGTAACTACATGCAGCACCACTTCACGAGTTTTACCTTCACAGTGAAGCTGTAGGGTTTGCATAGCTATCATAAACATTAGCTAAGATAATGTGACACAGAAGACACAGAGCCAGGAACAATTTCAAAGTGCCGATTCCAGGGACTTGGGAAACAAACATCAAGGTAGACTGGCATGCACTTGTGTGATGAGTTTTGCATCAAAAAGATAATTCAACAGACTTGTCCTCCTGACTTGGGCGACTGTCCTGTTGGCAACCATGTGTCTGTTCTACACAAGTATGCAGCGTCCGCTTGGTAATGCTTCCCAGTCAGCTCACTGTCATTGGTTATTGTGGGTCTCCGCTTAATATTCCATCGCTGTTCCTTTCACACTAAACGGTTTAAATCATACATATCAAAAATACATGTTTGATAGTTGGGTTTCAAAATCAAGGTTTGAATTCCAGTCCATAATATGAAGATTGTGTTGAATTAGAGAATACAGCTGTATTCTTTGTCAAAATATGTAGAACACAAGTTTAAAGTTTTAGTATTTGTGGAATACTCAAATAGTGGTGCTTCAGAAAAGGCTAATCCAGCCTCATCACCTTGGGCAAATCAGCCACTTACAGTACTAAAAACAAATGTTAAGGACTGATGTTGAAATATTTCATTAATCTTCACAGGAAAAAAAATCTATTTTCCTTTTGATCTATGGTTGCTTCTGCCGCCCACTCCATCCACCTCATGGTATCATACAGGATGAGCTTCAGAACAGCACTATACCTAGCAGGGAATCAATATCTGGGCAGGTGACAAAATTAAAGCCTGAACTTACTCCAGTCTCTCCAGTGTGACACTGTTGCTCATTGGACCACTACAACTGTCCAGAGGTAACATTTCTGTTCCTGATGTGACACAAATAAAGCTGAACCACAGGGTAAGACTGTACCTGTTATATAATAACTGTAAGAGAAAAAAGAGGTGATAGCGAAATAACTCTTAACTGTTTTTTAAAACACTTCCAGCACGGTGAAAAGGGGCCATGCCTTGATAGAGATGCATCAGCGCAGGAAAAGCAGGATAAGAAGCTCTTTCCTTCCACATTTTCATCATAAACTCCATGGATAAATGTGAATGACTTGGATACTAATGCTGTCTCATGAATAATTCCCCTCAAAGGTCTTCTATGCCTGCTGAATTACTGATTGGTGCCGTGCAATGAGGTCCTGCCTTTGTTTATAAAGTGCACAAAGGCATCATGCTCTTTACACTATGTATGTGAGTAAAAGCAAAGGAAACAAGAAAAAAAAAAAAAGGCAAAATCAAGTTGGCAGAAAAACAACTGGAGTGGTAAATAGGTTGGCAAATGTAATAAACGACTAATGTTTCAGTAAATTACAATACACAAGTACAGATTTCCATCTGACAACACATGTGTTATTTTCCATAAATCTCTGTACTGTAACCTGACTGAAAATAAGCACCAGTCCCAGGAGGCACTACTGCAGAGGGTGCAATGGAGCCAGTATAACAGCCTGAACTATTAATTCCTCGAGCCATAGGAGATTCCTTCTCCCAGTGTGCCTTCCTGAGTGCAAGAACAAATCTTTCCTGCGAGTGTCATTAGTGCAGCCTGAAGAGTCCTGCGCTATGCCTGAGAACTGCAAGCTATAAAGTAGCTTCAGACAGAACGCAAAGCTTTTTTTAGGCAGGGTGGGACCAAGTTAATGGAAAGATACTATTGTAGGTCAAATAGATGGTGTGGTGGGTGCAAATTCAGGTGGAGGTGGTTAGTTACTCATAAAAGTAGCTAACTTACTCAGTTTCTCAGTACTGACTGATTGTTTTGGTCATACAAACAAGCTACACATAATCTATGTGTATATTTACTGTTAGCCACAGCTAACCACAAAGCTACATTAGCTTTTTGGTGGGAAATACACACCGACCGCACACACAGACCGCAACAATTCAAGGCAGAATTTTGCTCTAAATTCAGACTCAACACAGCTAAAACAATCCATCAGTTCAGTGTTGATGTGGTTGATCTTCTCTGATATGATTTAGTGCCGTCACTGTCTATGACCACGAGGACCTCAAAATAATCTTCAAATCAGTTGACTCCGAAAATCCAAATTCTGAGTGTTCACGTTTTGCAAGGCGTCAGGGCATGAACTAGAAAGGTGTTTAATTCTCTCAAGGCTTAATAGTTAGCGGGCAATAACTTCCCCTGCTCAAGGTTCAACTGTGGTGCACAAACCTCTTTTCAGTGCAATAACTCAGGTAAACCTTCATTGGCCCCATTATGGAAATCATTAAGCAGCTGGCAAGGAACTGATTTTTGCCTCCATTTTTTTTTTTCATAACCCCCCCCCCCAAGAGAAAAGCCGAGGGTGTTCTTTTCATATAAACACGTCTCCAGCATGCAAACACATTAACTATGTTCTTATGGAAATAAAATGCTCACATTTGTCGTGTGGGGGCTTTTATGCAGTGCACTGCCTTCCATAGATGCTTTATCTTATGGTCACATGTACGTACGTATGGTAAGCCCCTGCACAGGTATGCGAGTGTAAATGTAGAGGTAAAGAAATGGAATAATGAATGAGTATGGAATTTTCACGCTGCAGCCTTTTTTTTTTTTTACTGTATTTTGCATAAAGCTTTGTAATGCAGATTGAATTGGTAATGCTTTCTTTGAATAATTTCACAGAAGTCTCTGCGATGCATTTTGAATTAGTAATACGCTCGCCCCACGAGTTGTTATGCGTAGTAAATTAAAGCATTTTTCATTTTATCCCTCAGAAATTCTCTTTGGTTTCACTCATATTTTGCTTGTCTTCTTCTTGCTTTGTTTTGTTGCTCACTACTATGTCCATTCTTTCCTTTCCTTCCCTTCCATGCCTCTGGCAATTCTATATGGTGAAGCCTCTTTTTGCATTGATGTAATACTTGGAACTTGGATAAAGGGGTCAGAAAATGTGCACCAGCGAGGTTAAATGGTTCCCACTGGAAATGCATAGCTCGATGCCATTGGTGAGGGTTAGGGTTAGGGTCATGCCATCTATGCTATGGTCGGAGGTCGGTCTCAGGATAGGTTAATCAGAAATCCTTTGCAATTGTAGATCATTAAAGGATAAGAGTATCTATAAGGTTCATAAGACTTACCAACTGTACTATTCTATGTTGACAGAGATGGCGTCACAATCCACGGTCCTCTCTCTGAAATGCATTTAACTTCTTAGTGCTCAGCATTATGGAGGGATCTCTTAATAACTATTATTGTCATAGCAACCAACAATTGTTTCACCGCACGCATGACAGGTGGGTATTAAGATAGATTTGAACAAGATGACCATTAAGTGTCCACATTTGTGAGGCTGCACTGTGCACAGCTGCGTTTCGAGCTCAAATGTCAGCCTGCTAATATGCTCAAAATGACAGAGCTAACACACTGCTGTTTAGCAGACAGCGTTTCGGCGTTCACGTCCTGGTTAAGTTCAGTTCCATCTTTAGTGCAGTTAAGGCAGATGGGAGTGTCATTGATTTTGGAAGTATTTAATCACGAAACAAAGTATCAGACAAACATTTCGACCTGTGTCAGTAAGGTTTCACAAGTCCTTGGCTGTTTTGCTGAAGTTTCAAGAAATGTTGCTAATTCAAATAGACCATTTATGGAAAAATAAATAGTAACAAGACAGAGGGAGTCTGGCAGCCAAAGGATTGTACTTGTAGCCAAGGACTGAATAAAAAAAATACCATAAAATTAAAATTTTTATATACTAAGGAGTTTATTTTTTCGACAAGTGGATGAATCTGTGGAGCAACCTTATTCAATTCAATTTTAGTATTAATAGTGGAGCCTGAGCAATACTGGACTCATTGGGCCAATGCAATAATAAAACTCACATTCCCATTAGAAAATGGTACTTTTTCAATTTTGTAAAATATTGTAGGTGTCACGAGTTCCTGTGTTTTTTGTTTTTTTTTTGCTGAAGTTTCAAGAAATGTTGGCAATTCAAAGAGCATTTCTTCATAAAGGCTTAAATAGAGCGTTTATGGAAAAAAAAAAGAAAAAACAGCAACAAGACAGAGGGAGTCTGACAGAAAGGGTTTCTGCAGTGTGTGTGGGCAAACTTGCAGGTGAGGCAGCTGCTGTGTAAGTAGAGAGCAAACAGTGTCCTAATAGGATCATGTGAAGACTCAACCTGTCGACCGCTGAATACTGCAGAGGAAAAAAAGAGAAGAATATAGCAGGCAGACGCGCCGTTCACAACATGAGACTAGACCTCTGGGGAGTCAAAGAACCTGGTGTGTAAAGACATGGACCGACTCCAGAAACATTTGACAGCTGCTGAAAAGTGGACCTGCCTTTCTCTCCTCACTGCCCTCACAAAGCAGAACCAACACCGCACTCACAACCTGAGTAACCTCACCGCTAAGAATGCAAATGATTTCCTATATCTTGTTTCAATTTAACAGTGCAGGATCCTGTTTCACACTTGAGTGCTCACTTCGGTATTTGTTATAGAGATTCTGATTAGTGAGATCACAGTATCGCCATCAGGAAAGGGAGGTGCAGATGAACGACATGACACAAGAAGAGGTGTTGAGATTAAGTAAAGTTCATGAAGAGCTTTATTACCATAAATTTGAATGAATAATTCAGGGAAATACACAGATTAAAAACTACAGTAAATCAAGGCCAAATCACAGCTCTCTGTCCACCCCTAAAAGAAGTCTTGGACTGCCAAACAAGATAATTCTACAAAAAAAACTGCTGAAATAAATTATTTGAATAATGATCACACTTTGTAATTATTTAAAGAGAAATGTGAATAGTTGTACAACAATTTAAAATGTATTTTATTTTCAATTTAGATTTATTCAAATGAGCCAAGGAGTTGGACCAGAGGAATGATATGTGATGATGTGTCTGATCTATCTATGTTAGAACTCCCCAAAATTGTCTTGAGTGTGAGAGATTGCGGGTACAATTGGTCTAAATGAGTTTCCTCAACAAGGTGACTGAGCTCAGTCTTAGTGATAGGGCGAGGAGTTTGGACATCTGGAAGGATCTAAGACTAGAATCACTGCCCCTGTGCGTCAAAAATTGCCAGCTGAGGTGGCATTTGATTAAGGATGCCTTTTGGGGCGTCTTCACTTGGAGGTGTTCTGGGCAACTGGCAGAAGACCCAAAACTCACCTGAGGGACTATATATCCCACCTGCACTGGGAACTTCTCATGATCCCCAGTAGGAGCTAGAAATGTGTTGCTATGGGAGAGGCACGTCTGGAACACCTTGCTAAACCTGCTGCCCCTGCGATTGGACTCTAAATATCAGTGTGGGGCAGTTATTAACAATTCCTGGAAGTAAGCTGTGAGAAAACTGATCCTAATGTTTCATTAACCATCACTACATGTATACTTTACCATACTAACTTTATTCAAATCGACGTCGCCATTTCTGTTATAGCAAAATGTGTTTTAGTGACATAAAGTGACATCTCTGCCTGTGTCTAGTCCCCCCACCCCACATACCGACCTCTGCTGCATGATTGGCCACTGTGGGACTTCATCAGAGCCTGACTATTGATTGCGGATCAGTTTAATGAAGGTGACATTTCAACACACCAGTCCGGTCCATGTCATACACTCCCTGGGGGGCAGGAGGGAAGTGGAGAAACAGGAAGTAATTGATGGATGTGATTAGCTGACCAATTTGTCCTGTTTCCTAATATACCATTTCGAAGGTGTGTGTGCGTGTGTGTGATAGAAATAGTAAAGAGTAAAGATTGCTCAAGAGAGTTATCTAACTGCCTTCCATTAGTTTGGCAGATTATATGTGAAAACACGACATGCTCTATAAATGATGCAGCAACCCTTTGGGCTAAAATGTATCAGCAGAGTCTGAAACTGTCATCTTTTTGTGTCTTCATTAAAACCATCAGTATAAATAGTTTGAAAAGCTCGACTTTACATGACTCATATTAAAAGGTCTTGTGGTGTTCCCATCTCAGCCATCAGTGTTTTTTTTTTGTTTTTTTTTTGCAACACAATGTAAAATGCATTACATTTTGTCCACTATTAAGACGTTTCACTTTGTAACTCTTCTCAACTTTTTGCATCTACCTTTTTTGCTTTCACTTTTATGAATATCATTTTACACGCTGGAATTCAATAGGAAAATGCATCACAATCTGATTAGTGGGATCTATCACTTGAGATATTAGGTTTCATGGATGGACGAGGTGGATTTATCTGTGGCTATTGCCTGTGAGATCAGAATCTTTTGTATCACTTCAAAACATAACTTGTTGTTTGGTAAACCTTGAAAAGAAAGAAAATATGTATTGAGCTAAATCATGGCCGCTGTAGACAACGCTTGTGATTCCACTAGAAGCGTCGAGGCGCATTTCGGAAGCAGCTTGTATTATTTTGGATGGATGCCGTGACCCGCCACACCGAGCAGCACAGAGCAGATTGAACTGGCTGGGAGTCAGGTACAGAAACAGCATAAAGAATCTGGTGATTTTTCAAAATAAAGCACACTGTGCATCGTGAAACACAGACAAAAGGGAAACAATTTAACTAAGTCACCTACTTAGTGTTGAGGTACATAATCCAAGGAAAAACAGTCATCCTGTTGATAATGGCGTCAATGAGAATGGGCAATGGCCAATTTAACATGCAGCTTTCGGAAAAAAGTGTTCCAAACAGTATATTTCTGGTTTTACAAGACAGAGAGCTTCAAGAATGAGGACCTGATACTTGTTTTGGCAGATGCTCGACCTGATAAAGAGCAGCGCACAGCTGCTCCACTAAACATTTCTGTCTCCACACTGTACTGAGACTGTACCACAACTGAATGAATACTGACACTGAAGACAATGTCATTATCACTGTTTGTGAGTTTTGCAGGCAACACATAGTAAAACCATCAACAACAACATAGTGAAAATATGAATAATTCTAACTGCTGGATTCAGAGGGATGGCTCCAATTGAAACACTGTACTCTTGGCTGTTAAAGGATCTTACACCCTTTAAGAGAACTTGTGTGCAAGTGCTAAACAAGGGCCATAAAGCAGATGGACAATGTGCTGCATCACACCGGTACAGTACATACAGTATGTGGGATGTACAGTATATTTCTGCTGTACCTTAGAGAAAAAAAACAACAACAAAAAAAACACTTGTTATCTCAGATCATGGATATCTATACTCTATACTAGCCATAATGCAGAAATATAACAATACCCATAGTGGATATTTGAATATTGTAACTCCTGAACTCACCATCTGGCAACAGGCATTTTTTTAGTGCAGGCTGTTTTAAACTGGCACCTGCCACAGTGTGAAATGTGGCTGTAAAAAAAGTGAGATGAGCCAAAACCAAGCATGGTGTGTTTATTTGATTTGCCCACTTATCTATACCATACACGCTCCACTCTTAAATCCATTAATACAATAGGCTGTGGCAGTAATTTGTTCAGTAGATATCCAGTATTACAGGTCAGTACGAATACCTGAACTTGCAAATCCGTGATCACTAAACTGACTCAGTCCTGTGTGTGCTGACTTTTTTTTTTTTTCAGGGGTTTTGTCAGTTGTGGCAAGTTTATCTTGTGTGTCTGTGTGTGCGCTGTAATCTGCTGAGCCATCAAGAACACTGGACTGTTTTTCTTTGAGTATTGTGTTATGGTAATTCACTTTTAATTTTCCCCACCAGCACAAATTGCTGTACACGGTAATGGGACCCAGATTGCTTTGAGGTGCAACAAATTTAACAACCTGAATCTTTTGATGATTGCTCATATTTTACCCTCTGCTTTGCCAAACTGATATGATTGCTGCAATTGCATACAGTGCCAAACGCGTTGGGTGTATTGTTTGTGTCATAAGCTGTTAATTGGATAGTCCCTCCTTTTAATTAATCAAATCAAATTTTATTTGCATAGTCACAAAACGCATTTCGCATTCAAGAGGGCTTTACAATGTGAACAGGGAGTGACACCCTGTGTCCTTAGACCCTCGGTTCCAGTGAGGAAAAACTTGCCCACAAAAAAACAAAATTAACATTTCAATTTGGCTATAGAGCTTGATTTAAAACTGCCTGTATTAAAAAAAAAAAAAAAAAAAAAAGTTGGCACAGGAAACCTAATGTGTGGGACCAAAAATGCCAAAAACATTTAACTCAAGACACTTAATATGCCCAGTGAGCTAAGTAGTCAAATTAAATGATGCATTATCAGGAACAAAATGAAAGTTGAACTTAACTGAACAATGTTTTAATAAATTTGCTTCATACATAATGATATAAAAGATTTTTTTGTTGTTATTAGTCATGCAAAAACTCTAAATATATGTGTTTTAAGGTAGTTTTAAATGAATGGCTTGCCTGAAATTGGAGCTTAAAGCGGAGTTTCAGGAGCCGGACCACACCTCAACAGCGCCACTTCCGACAGTCCTATAAATACTCTCCTTAACCCAGTGGTTCCGTTCACGCTCGTATTCCGCACGCGACCGGGAAACACGCCACACGACCTCGCGCACGCCAGTACACGTCTACGAACAACGTTCATTCATTCACTCACTTTTTCGTGAACTTGAACTTCGCCCCACTTTCCATCGGAGGATCATCAGACGAAACCAGGACGACCACATCTGAAGTTTCCATCGACACACGCCAGCAGATCCAGCAACAGAAGCTGAAAACTTCTCCTCAGCCTCCGTCCACGAGGCGCCTCTTCCCGTAACCCAAAAGCCGATCAAGAAGCGAGTCAGTCCAGTGAGCATCCGCTCAGTCTGTTTGACGGGCCGCATCCAGCCCGGTTCATCTCGGCAACATGCAAGACTACTTTAATCCACCTGTTGAATTCATCACGCCACCCAGTGCACCGCCGTCTTCAGAACGAGAGACGAGACATCCAACGACAGTCCATCGTTCCTGTTCTCCAACTCACCGCCTCCGGAAACAACTCCGGCACGTCGCCATTATCCCAAATACGGCAACCAGTGGCAGCGGCACTACGCTCAGCATTCGCCATGTCTAACAGATAAGTATTCTTTACAAATCACTCCTTGCAGAAATTGTTTACTACAAGGGGATAGATTAAAACTTAACGCTTGGCGCGTCATGGTCTTAGTTCCGCCAACAATTCACGTGCCGAGTGACGTTGCCACGCATTCGCCGTCAAAGGTCACCACCTCTCACCCCTCATCTACACAGGTACGAACACTCATGCGTGACGTCATTACGTAGTCTTCCGTCGTCAAGTCATTCAAGTTTTCTGGTTTATTCGTCATGTGCAGGGTCAACAATACAATCAAATGTGTTCGGCGTTCCCATCGTTTAAGGGTCAAATCACTTTCTACTAAGAGGTTGGCTACAAGCCCCTCACACACGTCCGCGCGCATGCACGCACTTGACGTCACCACGCACCATATCCCTCCGCTGTTTAACGGATAATTCACTTTCCATCAAGAGGCCGACAAGCCGCCCACGTACGTGCGCACGCACTCATCCACGCGCGCACACGCACGTAAATTAGAGGTAGCGCTTTGCTCCGTAAAGTCAAGTCATCGTTGATGCAATTTACCCAGTTGCCTTCAAAACGTGATCAATAGTCACCTCACTTTGTAGACTTATCTCCACACTCAGTACCATGTCCGTGTCAAAGAAACCTACCCAAACGAACACAGACGGTTTTCTAATACTTTTAGGCTCGAGTATCAGTCAACCTGAGCTGCTAACCCATCTCTTAGTGCTGTAATACACTAAACCGCTAACTTGCTCGTAACAGTTAAACTAACACGTATGCATGCAAATAAGGCAGTGCTGTGCTCCGTAATGATCGTGTGTAGTTACCGTCGACTCTTCATATGCAACCTACCCAGTTATTTAAAAAAAAAAAAACAATCGTTATCAAACCGTTGCCTCGCATTGCAGACTTATCTCCAGATTTCATTTCAGTAAGGAACTTACCCAAACAGCAGTTGGAAGCGCACTTCTTTCTTCAGACTAACTTAATCGGCTCGTAGTTGGTTGAAGACTGATCAGGGTCACACGGTCAACATAGGTTCATAAAGCCTATTTCCCCTGACACAGCAACATATACACAACCTTTAATACATTCAGGCTGAAGCATCAGTCAACCTGAACAGCTAACACGTCTCTCATGCTGAACTGCTAACTCGTTCAGAACAACTGAACTAAACGTGCCCCTCACTTCACTTCCGAGTAAGCAACCATTCTCAACTCAAGGCCATGACAAACACAGTTATTGCAACCAAGGCAATAAATATAGGCTAGGGGTGCCTGGCACCGGGATGCCGGTGAATTGGAGCTTAAAGCGGAGTTTCAGGAGCCGGACCACACCTCAACAGCGCCACTTCCGACAGTCCTATAAATACCCTCCTTAACCCCGTGGTTCCGTTCACGCTCGTATTCCGCACGCCCTTCCCACCCACCCCATTTCTTTCACCTTGTCTTCTCTCTTTCCTAGGGCCTGTCAGGGGGTCCATCCTGCCCGGTTGCTACAACGGATTCCCTACCAACGCTTCCCCCACACCGCAGCATCAGACCCAAGAACTTCACAAGATCATTCTTCGTCCGCAATCATTAATTTGTCATTTTGATTCTTCTGTACACGTGACATCCATTGGGTCAGAGGGTGTCACTCCCTGTACAGATTGTAAGGCCCTTCGAGGCAAAACGTGTTCGTGACTTTGGGCTATACGAATAAATTTGATTCGAATAATAATTCTAACGTGTCTTGTTGATGGTGTGGTCCGTGCTAGTGAATTAACATTAAAAAATGTTCCCAGCAGTTAAATGAACTGCAGTGTGCCTATTTGGCCGTCTGTCCATGGAGGTAAATACAGGTTGGAAATGACAGCAGAGGCCGAGTAAGACTTTCTCGTCGTCAGTCGTTTTGATAGACTGTGTCCTGTACATTTTGTCGTAATCTTTTATTACCCATCATTTTCATTTCAATTTTTGAATGATAATCATTACATTTAATACCATTTCATTGCAGCTCAATCACACATAGAACTTACAGAGTATATATCTAAAACGGCATGGGGAGAAAAGATGAACCGAGACGCAGATCATGTGGTCGCTTTTTATGTCAGTGCCACACAATGCAGACTTTCCCCCATAACTTCAGCTGCCTCGGGCTGATAAATGTTATCAGCATTAGTTGTTTGTCCTTCATCCTCCACCGTGTCACTTCCTCACAATTACTGGACTTTCCAAAGAAACTTTGGTGGCTCTGCTCCTGCGTCATTGTAGAGTAACTGGGCTATGTAGTGATATGCCACATATATTAAGAAGTCATGTATGACATATCGAGATAAGACAATTAGACAATAGTTTATTAATATGCACACTCGCCACCAACTGGATGAGGTGAGGGGTCTACTGTGAAATATGATTTGAAAATCTAATATCAAAACATGTCGTCATGCTCTATGTAATGTGCACTACTGAACAAATGTTATTTTAGATCAGTTTCGTTGTTATTTATCTGTAGCGAGAGGCCAGATGAAGTCACATTAAGCTGCTGTAAAATGAAACTACAAGGGGAAAAATGAGGATACTAAGACATATTTTATTATGCTGCGGTGTGAGAGTAGTTGGCAGGCAGATAAGGCAAGGCAATGAAGCCCCAACCCCGCAGCAAAGCTGGAGAAGACAGAGCTCGTGCTCGTGCATTTCCCAGGGAACAGAATGGATGGAATGTAAAGCACGACATGTCTGGAAAAAAAAAAATAGACTAAGAAAAAATAGTTTATATCAGCGATGATGGTACTAAGTGCACTTGAAGATGAACCACATTTATGCACTGTGGACTCATTAAAATCACATTGCATTAAGCATTTTATAAAGGCTGCCAGCTCTTTCAAATAAAATCAAACCATGCTAAATTGATTTTCTTAATGGTACAAAATGGATGGAGAGCCACATCCACTCCAGGAAAAGTGATGTCTCGTGATGACTAGAGGACAGCGAATCACTCCATGTCCTGTCTTGGCCAAAAATGTCCAAAATATAGTATGCAGTACATATTCATCTATTTAATTTATATGTATTTTACAGCTCAGTTCATGTTTTATTTTGTCTAGTAAGTTTTCTAAAACACTGAAATATCATACAGGGTTTTCACACATTTTCATGGACAAAATCTCAAAATTCTTTTCAAAATTTCCATGACTACTCAGTATATTTGCACAAAGGACTGTACTTTATTCTAAAACTTGATTATTGTATGAAAGTGAAACCTTTTCCAATTTCCAAAAATCGGTTACGTTCATATTCAATTGAAATAAATTCAACTACAGGCACAACCCAGGCACTTGTAGTCTTTCTTCTTGTACAGGTTTTCAGCCATTAGGGAAAGTCGAACCTAGTTGTACTATCTGTTTGTCCCTAATGCATTTTAATTAAATTCGAAATGTCTGGAGGCAAGTGTGAAAAACAATGTGGCAACATAAGTATGTAAGTGTATGCTCATGTGTTAAAAGCATGCCTAACGCTAACATGAGAATGTAACACCTTTCAGGAATCAGGTAAAATCAAACTGACTTTATTATCAGTGCATTCTTAATGCATTTGATAATACACACATGCACAATAGGAAAGTGATGACAATGATGTGATGACAATAGGAAAACATGCAATTTTACAAACTAGAAAAATTTCTGGAGATTTCTTTTTGTGTGTGTGTGTGTGTGTTTTGAAGGGATTGGTGCAAGAGGAGAGAGTGAAAGAGAAACAGGAGAATGAAATGAAGTCACGAATTGAGCAAAATGAAAAAGAAAAAGAAAGCAAGTAGACAAAATATGACAACCTAAGATTTATACACCACAACACACAATGCAGCATAATTACAAATAAATTAGAAGGATTATGAAAACGCCTCTTTTCTGTAGAGTGTGCATTAACATAATATCTTCACGCTTCTGCGCTTCTGGGTCTGCAGACAAACTCTAATCGTGCTTTAATTCTCCCGTCCTTGAATCCTTAAAGGGGCACTTCAGTGGGAGCAAAAGGCTGATTTACTGTGCACATCATAGATTCTCCAATTTACTGAGCCCAGGACCCTGCATGAGAAAACAGAGGCTCTCAAGCAGGGAACGAAGACCATTTCAATGTGCTGGTGTTATTGTCATCATGAGAGGACCCAGTGGAAATATTTAGGAGCCCTGAATCAAAGCTCAAGGAGCACTGATATTCATTTCCTTTTTAAATTCCAGTAATGACACAAACTCACTTTTATAGCTTGCAGTAGCCCTGGACAGGAAAACTGTCAGCATGCTCAGTGCCTCTCCACAAACATGCTCTGAAAAACAGCATAGATAATTACCCGTTTAAAATGAAACAGACTCAAACAGAGCAGATACAAAAAAAGTATTTTTCCTACATATCTACATATCTGCGCAACATGTAATACTTTTATTTTTTGATGTCCTTTTTTTGCTTCGCCTAGTCAAGTAGATAATGCTGAATGATACTAAATGTGCAACATCTGGCTACTGAGGTTATCGAGGTTGCAGTTTGGTAAACGTCTCAGTTTTGTCTCTTCTCTTCCCAGAAAAGATCGCACCTGACAAACCTGTGCTCACTTCCGGTTTCACCGACGATTTGCTGCGAGTTTTGACAGTCTATCTACCGTAGATGAATGAAAAGAATAACCGGCGGGAATCACGGCTAATGTTAGGCAAGGAGGCGTCCACTTTTCCAAGCGAAATAACAACTTGACAACTTTATGAGTCTACCAAAATGCTGAATGCACCGCGGAAGCTGACATCTCCGAGCAACACCGGTCCCCAAATGTCAGTTAACCACTGGCCATGGCCAACATCCACAAAGAGCTTTCAAGCTTTTTATTTTTCCCCAATTTTGAGTCATGGGCACACTAGCTGCTGCATCAGTGTATTTATGTTTTCTTATCCGGAGAGAAGGGAGAGGCCAGATTTCTAATTTTATGGATTAATGAGAAAGACAGAAACAGGAGCCTGTACAGTACGTGGAGGTGAAATGAACAGCACCTCCTGCACACAGAGCAATCATGGCGTTTTATGCTGTGAGAGAAAAGCTTAGGAGCACTATATGACTATGGGCCTTAATGACACTCATTACAGAATGGGAGAGAGAAAGGAGGTTCGAAAGCCTAACACTGTCTTGTTAGCTTTACAATGACACTCAGTCGCATTGTTCGGCTGATTACAACTCGTCTGTGAGAGACAGAGTGTGGCAGAGAGGAGAGAGGGAAAGTTGTGAGAACTGACAAAAGAGGGTGAAGTTACAAAGACCGAGGGAAAGCGCTTGAAGTACGAGACTGAATACATCATTAATCAGAATTATAGGGGAGAATTACCTTGCACACACTCGCTTTTAGTCACACACACACGCTGTGATCCAAGCGGGGTGCCAGTTAGCTGCTCGACCAGCCTAACTGTAAAATGTGGCAAAAGTGGCACTAGCGCGCGCGCGTGTGTGTGTGTGTGTGCATGTGGTAAGAACCTGGAACTGTTTGCGTTAGCTTTAAACAGAATTTTACGTGCACCATGTGTATACATCAACTTGCCCGCATTGCGTATATGTGTTGGTACACGCATGTGGCTTGCGTGCGTTGCTGATGTGCGTCACTTCCACTCTCCGCAGTACAGCGGCCCTGCCAGCAAGTTAGACTGTAAATGCTATTCATTTACTTCCCAGCATGCACTTAGCTGTTGGATTGTTAGAACTCTCAAGAGTTGTTATCAACAGAGAGAGAAACAGGGCAATGTGGACAGAGAAGATGACAGAGGGGGAAAAAGTCAACGGGGTGAAGCTGCAATTTAAATTTTACTCTTTTATATTCCCCAATGAAAACTCTTACTGACTGTGGTGATCTTCTGACTTTTCATCTCGTGTCACCAGCACGTCACAAAATGACACATCTGAACATAGGCGGAGTGGCTCAAATCTAGAAAAAGATGAAGATAATCTTTGTTTTAATATGAATAATCATATTGCTTTTGATTGGTTTGGACCAAACATCCGCAAAACTACACTCCCATCGGTGTCATCTGTACTTCGTGTCTAATAGTAGGCAGCAGGTAAGCATGTTAAAACAATAAATTATGGACATTAAACCTATAAAAGATTAGCATGTTAGCATTGTCTTGGTGATTGTGTTAAAATGCAGATCTAAAGCAGTCCTGTGTGTACCTGTAGCCCTACAGAGTGGTTAGCTACTACAGCTTCATTGATACTTCAGAATTGTATTTCACCCATTGATGGCACCACTGTAAGGCTTCATAGGTCCATCATTGCATTTCCCAATAACTCTTTACAGTCTTGCATTTACTTGTGATACCAGTTAAGTTGGCAAGGTCTGCCTTCGGCACTTTACTCTTCGGCGCTCGTCTGAAATGAGTACGTACCAGAAGAATCTGCTTGTTAGCGGCAGTCAGTGCAGCCACGATGGCCGAACATGGAACAATTCAAACACAATCACAAAGTGTAGTGGACAAATTATTTTAATTTTTTTCAAGTGCAGTGTTTGGTTTTTTTTACTCAACTGAGTTGAGTGTGGATGAAAAAAAAATGTATTCCACAGCTCCTGACAAAGTGATGGATGAGTCATTGGTATCGATCCACAGTGCCATCAACCCCTACAGATACATCAAGGACATTTTGTGATATTGGACAGTAAAAGCTCTATTTATTTCCCATTTGAATGCACTACTGTGGCATGAACACATCTTATTGTTTTCATTTCGCTGTCTGCAACAACCATAACTGTGTGACACTCACTGTTTGCAGTGTAAGTGAGTGCATATCAAAGAGGCACATGTAACCCCTGTCTGAAAGGATGTACAGAGTTAGGTTTCGGTTTCAGTTCTAGAATAGGACCAATCGCAGAAGACTAGGAAATCGCTCACGGAGCCCAGGGGAGTACATCAACATTAACCACACTCACACAAATTGTAGTTCTCAGAAAGAATTGTATTCTCAGACATATAAACAACATGAGAATGAATTTGTGTACTCAATATAGAAAATAACAAAGTGCACGTGACTTAGAAAAAGGAAATAAAACTAAATAAAATGTCTGTGCATACAGTCAGTCAGTTGTGTCTTTATGTCAGTTTTTCTCCCCTTTCTTCGAGCTCAATTTCTTTTATTTCGTTGGGGCCCTTCAATTTCAGTGTTCTTTAATTTGAGTGTTCTTTTGATGTCCTACCACACCGCCGTCAACCAAAGTGAAGTCTTGGGTCCTCAGCTCTGGTCCAGCACGAAGGTGCGTTCCGTCGTCTTCAGCTCTGGCTAGACATCTGATTCAGTGGATCCATCTCTCCAGCAAAATGTCCGAAACCTCTCGGTCACCGCTGGTTCCTTATCTCTACTGGTGTCGATGTTTCTCTCTCACATCAATCGGCAGTGAATCAAACTCCACAAAAACCTGACCTAAGAAACAGGTCACATTCAATCTGTTCAGTAAAATAAAACCTCTACAGAACATGAATCCTTAATTAAAAATAAATAAAAAAATAACCTTTTTAAATTGAAATAGTTTCTCAAAAAAATATAGTTACTCTTTTCTTTCCTTTACAGATCTATTTAACTCATATCAAACAGAAAAGTATCAAAAATAAATCCAATTCCTTTCCCCATCAATCATTTGGATAAATGATCAAATATAGCAAAATTCCCTCTCTTTCATTCTTCCTCACTCTCTCACTCACTCACACAAACACACACAAGATAGCGTTTTGTCTGGCTAACCAAATCAGTGGCTCACTATTAGCTCCAATTACACATCACACTCACCCTGGCAGCTATCCTAACGGCTAATGGCTAACTGCTACATAGCTAGCGGCTACAGTCACATGGCAGTACATCAGAAGTTAGCAGCTAAATTAGCTCCGCGCTATCCCGCTTTCACTCGACGCAAAACGGACGCAAACTCACCATCTCATGTATTTTCCGACCATTTTTCTCAGGTTTCAGTTAAGTTATGAGTTTTCACCCAGGGCTCGCTCACACAACTGGACAGTGACAGGGCCGCAGCATAGAAAAAGTCTCCTCTCTCTCGTTTTCTCTCCCAGAGCGCTTTTCACACACCTTTACGTGATTGGCTACGACGTAATACCTGGCCGCCATCGGGACACATTTAACCCCATAAATGCCTGCTATCACATTCACACACAAAAAATACTGAATAAAGAATAAAGAGGATTTCGTCTATCTGCTTATGAAGCCTGGGCTACACACAGTTGCCTGATGTGATTCACTGCAGATAGTGATGCAGTTTCTTATAATGTCAGGTTATGCTTCTGGATTACTCCTGAGATTATCGTTTACGTTTCACTGTAGTAATAACTTTCTTTTGCTGAGCCAAAGATGACGGAAAGTATACTAACAACTTTACGAATAACAACAGGGAGGCAGGTCTAACAACGCATCGGCTCAAAGCGTAACTGCCATTCCTTCATCATGTTAATGGGAAGCAGTTGAGGTGACCTCAGCATTAAAATGCCTTCAGGCATGTCCAACCAGGGTGATGTTAACCATCAGTCCCAGAATATGTTTTGCTAACAATCAATATATCCTGTCTGGCCTTTAAATGCATCCAGATCTCCCAGAACAAGCTGGAGAATGACAAAACAGGTGTGGTGAGGTGCCGGTAAGTGAAATTGTACTTAAAATCTATAAATCGCAATGCAACATTAACATTTGCTAATTAGCACTTGTCACAGCCAGCTGTATATTTTGGGGTTATATGTAACCATTCTGTATGGTGCTCTCTTTCCTTTGCGAGAATCTGTATCTACTGTCAGGTGCTAGTTCCAGTGTGGTTGGTGATTGGTGGATCGAGAGCAAGACCCAGAGGAAATGTGCCAGGCTTCACAAGCATTGCAACCACCATGAAATGACTCATTTCACTCAGAATTTGAGTTTAAAGCAGTCCAATAACATTTGGAAGAGCTGCATTATTGAGTATCTTTATGAATCTATCCCAATTCAAGTTACAGAGAGCTAACTGGTAATTAGCTGGTTTGGCAGGTGGAAGTCTCTGGTGCACATGCTCTGCGCACGCTGCAGTTCATAAATCACGTAATAGAGAAAACACAGCTAATGCTGATGGGAATGTCATTGGTCTTACAGACATTTGGTCATAAAACAAAGTATTGGACAGACTGAGAGCATAATTCATCCTGTGGATATAATGAATGTGCAGACAGTTCACTGAAAACCACAAATTCATGAGCTCAGCAAATGGGATGCTGTCAAGACATTTTAGATGTAATTCCCGCTGCTCACACAAAATTTTGTGCCAGTCCATCCCGTTATTGACACATTTCAGTCTCGATCAAAGTGGGTTAACAACCCACGAGCATTGTAATTCCGAAAACACCTTTTGTAAGGCTAAATATAATAATCCATAATACATTAGTAGTTTTCAGCAAGGTTTTTAAGCAAAGTGAAGACCCAAGGCCCCATGAAATACGCTTGTTGCTTACAGGTATATTTGATTAATTTCACTCTGAACACTGAACAGAGGCTACCCATCTTCCTGTCAGCCATGATGGCAATATAATAAATACTGTTAAAATAGTCCCACTGTGCGACCCAGGCTCATTAAAACCACCCATCATCACCACTCTATAACCATTTGGGGAACCAGCTCAGTTAGGTCCATGGCCTATTTTATGTCCCAAACTCGAGTCTAATGAGCTCAGTGCGTTAGACTACATGGAGAGCAGCGTTGCTGTGTTCATTGCTTAAACATATTATGCAGCTAAGCAGCAATGGTTTTGTGCTTGTTAGTGGCCTGAACCACTTCACATTTACATTTCAGGCAATCAGTTGAGAGTTTTGTCCTGAGTAACCGAGGGCAACAGAGGATAAGCTTCAAATCCTAGCTCCAACTTGGGACACATTTGTCACGCGCTCTTACGTTATTTACTGCAGACATCTCCTGCAGGCTGTCAAAAGACACCATAGCATGTGTTGTACAAAACAACCTTGACCCTTGCGTTTATAGAATAAAGCTTGATTTACTTTATTTTCACTATCATTGGTGGTGACAGGTGCGGTGTCATCAGTATTGTGGACGTTGTACCCGAACTGTTGAGAAGAGAGAGTTGAGGCAAAGCTCTAGATTCGCCAGTCCATCCATGATCCAACCTTTACCCTATGTTCATGAGCTTTGTGTAGTGACCAAAAGAATGAGATTGCGGTTATAGGTGGTGAAATGAACTTTGACATGAAGGAGGAAACTTGGAGTAGAACCAGTTTTCCTTTGCATGGAAACAAGCCAGCTGAAGCGGTCCAGGCATCGGATAACGCCTTCCTTTGGAGGTGTTGTGGGAAAGTCCAACTGTTAAACCTGCTGTAGACCAAAACCTGACCCCAGATGAGTGGAAATGAATGGGCGGATGTGTGGATGGATGGATTGATTACAGCATCGTCACGTAATCGTATCTTGAATATGTTCTTTGATTGCCGTATTACATTGCATATCATTTAGTTGCCTGATTTACATCAAATAAGTTCTCTCCGTTCAGTGTACCACAGTTTCGCTCTGGGCAATAACAACTCTTGGTAGGCCAAGCATCAAGTATCAAGTACAGCTAATTTAAAACAAAGTGTTGAGTTATGCCTATCTGTTACATTGAGACAGGAAATGTAGAAAGAATGTATTCCTGGATACATTTACAGTTGTTTTAATAAAACATATTTTCTGATTATATGTTTTGAACTGTTTTTTAACACTTAATTACTCCCTTAGTTATTATTTTGTAAGATTATTGGTTATGTAGAAAAAGCCCATTGTTGACTTCCCCCACTATGTTGAAACTTGTCCTGAACACTACCTAGAGATTGGGGTAATATTAGCAGCTCTGTCCTCTTTTTTTAAAATTGGATTTAGATAAGTTTACCCTTTAGCACCCTCAGCAACGTAGATAGCATTTTGTTTACCGAACACATCAGTCACTCTAAAAGCCAAAAGATACTCTATGAACACGAATGTAAACCTAGCAGCCAAAACAGGACTGCACAATAACAAAATAAGTCATTTCAGGTCATTTTTCCTTATCATATTTGTAACACTAACAGCTTTAAACTGCAATACAAGAATAATGTTGTTTTTTTTTTTTCTTCAATATTTTATACATGGATCATCAGCTGGTCAGGATGCTAACCTTTTGCCTCAAACATGCAGCTTTAAACTCTTTTAGCCCAATTTCATGGAGGTATTAAGACGATATTTAAAGAACATTCTTGTCTAGGTTAGAGTTTTTCTCTCATGGAGCTCACATCAGCTTGATTTGCAGGAAGATCTACAGTAGCTGGCTGAGAATGAGAAATCTGCTTTTGTCTGCTTTTTCAAACAGCCCATTGTGGCAAAACAGTTCCCATTATAAAGGTGATCTAACCAAGATGACCTGGATTTCATCCTGCCTAGCTTTTTCTTTTTTATTTATTTATTTATTTTTACCAGCATTCTGTAAATGTTGAGTAATTTTAAACAGCAGTTTCTCCATCCGAGGCATTTCCGTCTCGCTGTGACCCACCTTTGGTTCCCTGCAAAGTGTTTGACTACCGCAGCACATTCAGTGCAGCAGTGCTTTAGGAGTCAGAAGAATAACTGTGTGCCTAGTAGGGTGTGTGATTTTGTCAGTGTCTAAAGCTCTAGCCTGTGTTCACACAGAGAGGCTCAGTGAGAGAAGGAAATTATACGAGAATCTGTGTGTGCGCGCGCGCGTGTCCATCAATGTGCTTCGTGTTAGTTTTGCTCTGCTGAGCACCGCTCTGGTTTCACACGAGTCCGCGCCGTCTTTTCCTTCTCTTCGTTTATTTTCCCTGTGGTCTCTCCCTGTTTTGTTCTCTGCTTTTTCCTCTGACATGTATCCCTTATCGTACTATTTCCTCCTTTCCTTGTAAATTAAAGGCTTCAGGTCAGGTCACAGTGTACAAACCAGGGCAGCTGTCGTTGCTGTTGAGGAAAACACTCACAAGCCTTTGCGGTGTCAGCTGATACTACCATTTAAAGGCTGTACACCTTTTAAGGCCCTGACTTGCAGAAATAATTTTTCTCATATTAAAAGGTTTTTCGTCGGATTTCTCTGATTTTCTGGAGACTACTAAATTGGCCTGCCTATTCTGATCACTGGACAGACAAACAGTCATTGAAGTGGAACTCACTCACTATCTACCATTTGGATCTGAATGTGACAAAACCAGCTATTCTCCATTTCTATTATAAAGGTGATCTATTCAATATGACCTGGAATTCATTTTGTCCGGCCGCCATTTGAAAACTGTCTGTGTGAATAAAGCAGTGAATTGCGTTTTAAAAAGAATGAAGTGTCGATGCAGCCTTGTTCGGGATTCTTTGCCAAACAGATAGATGGTTACAGAGTTGTCCACAAAAGCAGTTGCAATGTCTGAACCAAAAATACAAATTATGCAGAATTATATGCACAGTTGTGTGAAAGTCAAGGGCCAAAAATGAGTTCTTTGCGCTTTCTGATTTTTTTTTAAATTGAGAACTGAGTTATTTGAGCACCAGGACAGTAGAAGGTTTAAATATCCAGCAGTGACACCCTAAAAGATAGTTCATTAGCTCATTTATTCATTCATTACTTGGGTCATACTGACATTGTATTCCACACCTCCGTTGAAAAGATTCAGCGAGAAGAAGCAAATAAGTGTATATCAAAGACAAGCTGCATGAGCCTCCTACCGCTTTCTAGATAAACAAGAATAATTTCAAGCACAGAAGATATATTCTGAGAGATGCCATTATGCTTCAGTGCATAGAGGACCTACAGTATATTTTGCAGATTGCCCATTTCTCCTTAGTATCTGGTTTAGATGAAGTGCTACTGATATGATGTGGTTTGGAAAGAGCCATGATTTGTTGATAAGGCAATGTCTGTTGATGATGATGGTGTCACCCTGGTGGAACCCTTTCGTTGTTGTCTGTTCACTGTGTCAATTCCCTCTTCATCATCACAGTTATCACTGGCTTTTTGCTGTCATGGTCTTTCCTCTGACCTGTAGAGGGAGCAGAGGGAAGGTAAAAGGCAATGGTGGCAGTGGTGTCGACATCCTTGAAATGAGAAAGATCCTCTTGTGGATCATGATGTTGTTGGTTTGACCTTTTCAGGAGCTCCAACCATATGCTTTGATGAAATTGTTGACATGCGGATCCCCAGGTCCTACGACTGCTGCTCCTCTGTGGCTCTGTCATTGGAACACTTCGTCCTGCTGAGAGGTTAGAGACCCTTGCCCTTACCCCGCGCCTTAGATGTCCTGGATGTGTATTGCTGGGGGCTATGGCGCTCTGTGGATGCTGCACGCCAACATTCATTATGTTAGCATGCAAGTTGGTTGACTGTAATAGGCTTCCTCTGAGCTTTATTCCTCAGTGGTTTGGGTTCAGAATTGATTATTAAGTCTCCAGCTAGCTCCTGTTGTTGTCTCAGGGGTTGTCTGAATATAAACAAAATGCAACTAGCAATTTGTTGATCATTGATTCAATTAATTCATCAATAAAATGTCAGAAATACTTGATATTAGCATATAATGATATTCTAAAGACAGTAGATGGACTAACAGTTGTGATATAAAAGAGAGATGAGCATAAAATCATCTGGAAAGCTTAAGGCCAATGAGTGTTTGAGTCATTTTTCAGTCAGTTAACTGGTTATCAATTAACAGAGCAATTAATTTTCACTCATTTAAACTAATTCACCATTGTTGCTGCCCCATTTTAATTTCAATAATAAAGGCTTACCGTGTGAAAAGCTCCATCAAATGTGGCCTTTCCTTTTAACACTGAAAAGGTCAGAGCTTGCAGGAACATGACTAGTCAATTATTTGATTAGTAAATCGACAAAAAAAAAAAGTTGAATTGTCATCAGTTTTGATGAGAGATTTCTTTGATGAGAAATCATGATTAATTGCTATACATCTATAAATTCTGAATATCCTTCTAAGTATCTGACTTTTGGTCTGTTGTTCATACAAAACTGTAATCTGAGTACATTTCCATGGGCTCTGGATGTGTACTGGGCATGTTAGATGCATTTTGATTGTTTAATTAATTCTAAAAGTATTGGATTGCTGTGCATTTTGAAATATTTGATTAGATATGTATGTACATGAGATTCAAACAATGTTCACGGGTACTTTCATTGCACATGGAGTATGATGAATGATGAGATATCACTATTCAACAGCATGACTGAGTGAGTTAAATAAATAAAAAATACTGGCTGTCAGGAGAGCTGTGTCACATGAACAGCTTGTGAGCAGATGCAAGGATATGAACAGGATTCAATCTCCGATGGCCTGTTTTCATGATAAGGTACGATCGCGTTTGAATTCCGTCCAGTGAAATGTATTCACAAAGAAGCAGGTGGTGATGTATCATTTTTTTGACGCACATAGCTGCCAAGCACGTGCAGATAAGCTCCTGATATGTTATAAGCTAAGCATGATTAGCATGTTGAATAAGGATGAAGAGAAAAGGGGGGGGGGGGGGGGGGGGTGTCAGTGTTTATTACAGTCAAACAGCTGACGGTGACTCTGTTTGTTATGATGTGTTTTCTGGTCTTCTAGCACAGTAGGTTATCAAACAGAGAACACAGTGGGACAACGCCTGCGCCGCAGAATGTGAGACACGAACAAAAACATCGTTTGTACGGGCAGAAGGTCAGACGTGAGTTCAGCAAACATGAGCTCTGACCTTTAGAGGAGCCCGAGGTGGCATTGAGTCATCGGGGGAGATGTATGATTTCCAAGATGGCGAGCAAATTCTTACAAGGGCTGATGCGAGTGTGACAATGCCTTCGTGGTGAGTTTGCATCTCATCTATTTTGTGTGACGTTTTCGTTTTTGACCACCAGAGGAGCTAAACGAGCATACCAGATGAAGTAGTCACACATTTTGTCCAGACCACGTAAACTCATCTACAGGTACGACGTCAACAGAAGTCTTAGCTACCAGATGATACATATTTTTTTCTACACTCAGGGGCCTCAGGAGGTATTTGGCATTTTGGAAAATAAGTGTATTTGCTTTCTTGTTGAGAGCTCAATAAGATCCTTGCCTCCCATATTTGTGCTGTAAATACGCAACTAGATTCAGCAGCCATTTAGAGTAGCTTAGCATAAAGACTGGATACAGGAGAAGAGGAAGAAGAAGAAGAACAACAACAAGAAGAAAGAACAATTTGCCTTTTTATGGGGGCTGTTTATTTCTATCTGCCAGACAATTCCTTGGCCATGACAATGACTTCCTGGAGTTTAGACTGGCAACTGCGTCCATCCAAGAAATAATCTGATAAGCCACTCGGACAAAACTGCAAAGCTGACTCTGGTTTTCATACAAATAAAACCAATAGTGAGATTTAGAGGAGATTGTGGGTGGTATTTTTATTTATTTATTTTTTGTTTGTTTTTTACCTTTGGACAGAGCCAGGTGAGTTATTGCTACTAGTACTTATGCGAAGCTAAGGTAGCAGGTTGTAGGCTGCAGTAAATTATATATCTTACAGTGTGTGAGGTCCGTTGATTGCCTCACCTAACCCTGAAATAATGTGTAAAGATAATAAAGTATTTTTAAGAGAAAATGATCAGTCTGACATGAAGATCTAATTACAGTTTCAGAGGAAATCCCACAGTGAAAAAAAAAAACAATTGTAAAAACTGACTTCTGTAAAGTATGCAAAGACTTCAATACTCCTACTACTACTCCAAATATTTAAGCTCTTGGCAGATTCAAACAAGCCGATTCTTCAAAAACGAGTTAAACCCTCCTCTTGAACCAGAGCTCATGCCGGGTATCACCTAAAACACAGACTATGTGCGTGCGTCCTCTCAGCTCGCTCACTGTATTCATTTGCATGCTTTGAGATGGATTTTGAAATCTCCACCGCTGGCTGAGTGCTCATCACTTTAAATCAACATTCATCACAAGCTAAATTAACTGCAGTGGATTCACCCTGTCCATTTAGATTGTTTAGTCGTAATGACAGTGTATTAACAGATGCTCTGGCGGGGGAGCAGGAAGAGAGGGGAGAAGATAGTTTCCAAAGAGCCCTGTTTTATTAATGTTAACACGGTGACTGGGCAGAATGATCAGTCTCCTTCAAGCATACATAATTACTATAGTGCCCAGAAAAAGCGGAATATAAAGAGCAGAGAAAGAGAGGGAGAAAGGTCCAGACAGGTGCAGTGAGGTGAACAGTGCTGAGGAAATGAGGCTCCATTAAGTATGTCATCAGCAATACGCCACCTGAGGTCACAGCAGAAGATGACACTCTCTTGTTCCTCCCTCTCTCTCTCTCTCTCTCTCTCTCTCTCTGGCCTAATTGTTTGCGTCTTTCCATCTCATATTCTAATCCTGTCTCTCACCCTCCCATCATTTCTGTATTGAAAAGCCTCTCTATGCGTAAGGGCGATTAAAGTGGAATGGAGCGTGTACTGAACCATCTCTCTTCCCCAATTCTCCCCCCCTTCCCAACCTCTGTATTTAATATGCAAGGCTTTAACCATTAAGGTGAATGGAGCACTGTACTCCGGTGTGCCTCAATCCATCTCGCCACCCATTACGCCTCCACAATAAGGAATAATTTAAATCAAAGCCTTGCTTTGGGAAAGAGAGAGAGCGAGAGGGCAAGAGATTCACTTCAGCTGATCATATAAAGGAAGTGAATCTGTATGTATGAAGCGGTGTAGATAACGGTGAGAGTAAAACGTCGGCCTATCAATTTAAATTGAGTGGTATTACTCTGATGTGACAGGGTTTAGAATTATTCGAATTAAAACGTAGTGGTTGGCAAATATCATATTATTTAATAATGTAAAAATGAAATGACTACAACTAATGATGTACGCCGCATGCTCTCCATAAAATAGATAATGTCAGGAAAATAAACTGATATGATGAAATTGATATTTTGAATTAATTCATAAAGGTCTGGATCATAATACTGTAAATTGTGTATGATTTTTTTGATTTATGATTCTTTGATTATCAGCCCAGATGACTAGATGTGTAAGTTTAGCAAACGTATCTTACGGCTGTATATTTCTATGCTGAACAAGATCGTCTGTGGTCTGTTCAGCTGTCAGTTGGAGATCAACTTGTCTGTTGTGTATATTCAACATCTTGTCCCTGCCTTGAAATTGTGCTGCAAAAGTCTGACCTGGAAATGCTGTTACCACCATCATACAAGTGGTTTAACTGTACCTGCAGTATAACAAAGCACTTAAGCAGCCCAGTATCTGTAGGGACTTACTGGATAATACTGCAACACATGACTTATGTACCAGCGCCAATAAACACAAGCAAGCAGCAGGCCGATGTTTGATTCCTGTTGCAGGCCAACAAATAACGCTCGCTTCCCTTCCTGGTCGTGATAAATACAGCGTGTGCATATTAACTGCTTTTAAGGAGGATTTTCACCACAGGGAAGATGGTCTTTTCATAAAACGGGGTATTGTAATCCGGGAGTACAATATGTAGCGGGAACAACGGGGGCGTGGATCTCTAGGTCTGGGTATGGCTGAGGCTATGTTCATCTGCATATATTACTCACATTGGAATGATAAAAAAAGAAAAAAAGTTTTCCTTTAGCTTCATCCCTTTCCCCTAAGTTTAGTAGCGTCGCATATGTACACATCCAGCAGAGTGAGATTATTATTCATTTGGAGCGGTGTTTGTGTCCATCACTCTCCCTTAAGCTAAGTGTTTCGCTTCGTTTGAAGGAATGATTTGGCTTTTTAGTCTGCTAAACGCTCCGCCACAAAGCTAGTTGCTAACTTTGTCTGCTGGCAGTCACACGAAACAAAATGTGGCTTTTGGTTTCTTTGGCCGTTTCCACTGATGCCAGTGTAAATTGTGGCCTTGATTAGGTCGAGATTCCAGAGATTGTGCAAATTAAATAATATATATGCGATGACAAAATGCTGCCCTTGTTGAAGTATTACTCCGATGAACCCACGGCTGCGGGCTACCACTCAAAACGTGTCCCGTACGTGTTGTCACTAAGATAACTCGATTTATGCCTAATAAGGGGCAGGAGCTGTGAGAAAGGAGGACAAATGGAGAACAGAGAATGATGAGGAAAAAGGTCACCAGAAAAGAAAAAAAAAAAAGTTAGAAATAGTGTAAATGGTCAATGTAAAGGATGAACAACAGACAGGAGAGGAGAAAAACAGCGAGGGAGGCGGAAAGATGAATAGACGGACATGTTGGTCCACAGAGAGAGAGAGAGAGAGAGAGAGCAAGAGATAATAAATGATTGTAAATGAGCCTTTATTACCGTGCAGAGTGCAGCACTCAGCATTCTGTAAACTGATGAGCCGTGGAAGGTGGTGTGTGTGTGTGTGTGTGTCCTCTGTGAATGCGTGTGTGAGATCCTCAGAGACAAGGCAGTACTCACATTTATTCGTCAGCCCCTGTAGATTCCTGTCCTGCCTACTACAATTACTTTCCCTCTTTGTTTCACAGGGGCGTGTGTGTGAGAGTGTGTGTGAGAGAGAGAGACAGCGCCCTGTCTGCAAAATGTGTTCAAACATTTGAAATTTATCAAGCAATATTACTTATTTCACAAGTGCCATGAGTCAAGTTACTACTGCTGCTGAAAGTCTAAAAGGTTGTTTTTACACTCTTTCTATACACTCTCATTTTAATTTAGCTCTCTTGCAGTGCACATAGTATAGGGACACTACATTATATTTCACGTTCACCTTCACCTTTTTTTTATTTTAAACATTCCAAAAGTGTTCACTGAGGTTGTGTTCCCTGCTCCTTCCTGGGCTGAGGCCAGGCAGGAATTTACTTGTGCTTCCTGTGGTCTCCAAAAATAGAACTGGAGCCACAGCTTTCTAGCCTGGCTATTGTCAGACTATATCACATAAGTGAGATAAGTGAGATATAGTCTGGGGACCACCTACTCAATTTCTCCTAGGGGAGGTGGAGGTGGTTAATGACTGCCCATGGCTGTTTATTGGGCGTTACGAATGTCTATTATCAGTTGTACCCGATGGCGTATTTAGAGCGACAGAAATTCGACAAGAAGGAAAAGCTGTCATTTCTCCCAATCTCTGCGAAAACACAAGGCAAAACAAAAATATGATTAAACAACGGCCGATTGGGTGATTACTGTCGTTTGTGTAAGATAAATATGAGAGAAGGTGGACCGAGTCTCCAGCAAACTACAAGCTTCCGTTTGTCGAGCAGTACGCGTCATCGTCTTTCCACCCCCACCCCGCTCTCTGATTGGCTCCCTACCTCAGGCGAGCGTTTCGGCACGGGTTTCCATGCTGTCTTTCGGATCGGAACGATCGCGCAAGGCAGCATTGGATTTCCCAGGCTAACAGCTTTCAGCGTACACATGGATGCGATGTGGTTCAGGACTCACCTGAGCCAGCCCTAAGGATGAGCTCTACCAAAAAAAGATTGTCTTAAGCCTACTCTTCAATGTGTAGAGGGCGTCTACCTCCCTAACTCTGGGAACTCGTTCCTCGGAAGAGGCGTCTGATAGCCGAAAGCGTTCATCTAGCCCGCTGCTGTGGTCCCGCCTGACTTCCACTTCAAATTATTTGTACTATTTTTATTATTACTGAACTAATTATTATACTAAATTATTATTATTTAACTACAGCACAGTTTGACTGTCAAATTTGTCAAATTGCAATGCTGGCATGTACGCAGAGCCTTGAACCTGGGCAGGAGTGTGACTGACAGCGCAGAGGCACTAACCCAGCTGGGTCCATGAGTCATTGCCGTCTTTACCCCTGGATCCCATTGGGCTTGGCTGAAATGTGTTCTGAGTTCCAGTTGTGAGTGTTTGAAATGAGCGAGTGAGCATTTGATTTTCTTTTCTCGGCACACCGTTCCCAGCTGTTTGAACTTACTGCGGGAGAGGATCTCTCTTTTCTCTCCGACTCCTAGTTGGCACATGAGAGACAAAGCGCAATTACGTCCTGCCCACGCCGCGGGGGAAAACAATTCATCACTCTCCATTGACTTTGTATAACGCGAAGGTGCCTCCTTGTCACTTCTGTCTCGTAGCAAAATAGCGTAGCAGGGAAAAAAAAAAAAAAGTCTAAAAGCGGCTGAGCGGTGGGATGCAAAACCAACAGAGGAAAGAAACCCACAACTAAGTTCTCGAGCTGCCAAAGTGAAAAAAAAAAAAACGGAACCTTTAAGAAGACAAAAATGGATACGCGTGGTAGAAACAGCAGGACAAATGGAAAAACTCCTGACAAACCTAAAACTAAGCTATGCATAGCCCGGTCTTGATCTTCATTATGATGCCTCGTGATTCAATTAAATTGCTGTTATTGCATGACGCGTTGCACTCTGTCTCTCTGCAGTGCCCACATAGCCTCCTCTCACTCACAGTCACTGTGCTGCTTCCTGCTTCTCGTCTCACCCCGCTCCGGTTGACTAACTCAAGACAGGCCGTGGTACATTGCAGGGGGTTTTTTTGTTGTTGTTGTTGTTTTTGGGTGAAAGTGAAACTTTGCTTACCTCGCTCCAGAAGTTGAGCTGTGCAGCCTGTCGCCTGCAGCTCTGCATCCAGCACTGCGGCTGCTCCTTTCGTCCCCACTCGCTGCAATATTTCACATCGATCTGCTGTCATAAAAATGCCGAAAATGACCATTGTCTTGTTTTGCAGACATATTTTTGATGAATGACAGAGTTTACCACAGTCATTGTTCTCTTCTCTGCTGCCATCTAAGAAAAGAAAATTCCATGCACTCAGTGTTGTGTCAGTCTTTGTCCGCAGTGTTAAAATAGTCTCAAATATCGATATTTGATGCATCCAGGGCACACTAATTCATCTCCGTTTGAATTCTCTGTTCTCTTCATCAAATTTAATATCAGTCATAAAAGCTATATCTGAGCAGGTGCCACTTTTAGTCCAGATCGTGACCTCGGTCTGGACTTTGAGTTTCTAAAAGACTAACTGTACAGACAATGTCAAATTGTTTAAATTCGACACAACAGCGGTTTGCAGCTTGAGCATCTCAAGCTACATTTTGGGATGATATTTTACGTTTTCATCATCCATCCAGATCAGTGAGAGTCTCAAGTCAGTGTCTGACTGCTGAGGATAAAGACGTTCTAGCAGTCAGACAGCTCTCTTCTTTGGCTCCTGTCTCACTTGATACAAATGATTGATTTTTACAAATAAGAGTCCAAATTTGAAGTTCAACTTTTGGCTTGCAAATACAAATCAATTCCTTTTGCTTAGTGATGTTTTTACTTTAGCTCAAAAGCAAAATCGATTTTTTTTTTTTTTTTGTAACAGTAACTCAATCATTTATATACATAAACATCATTTGACTGTACATCGTTTTAGCAATGAATGCGATGCTGCTGTGGCAGCATTGTATCTCATATCAGCTTAACACTATAAGCGGCCTCTATTACTTTTGGCGATACCTTCATTCTGCACCTGGAGACCACACACACCCACACACACAGTGGGCAGTGGATAAGTGCACAGACATCAGCTTCACACTCTGGCTAACAAGAACAACATATAGCTGTGAGGAGAGAAGGTGTGTGTGTGTGTGTGTGTGTGTGTGTGTGTGTTTCAGCTTAACTCCCTCCATAGTGTCACTGATACAGAGTTGACAGTGAATGGAGGCTGGCTTTGTGGACACAGTGACAGGACCCTGGATGATTTTACAGGATTATCTTACTTCTGTGACAGTTGGACACTTTCCAAAGTTTTGACTAGATTTGTGAACAAGAACAAACCTCACTGGATGCTCCAAGAGAAAAAAAAGACAGAAGTAGTATAGTCCATAGTCCGTTTCCTTCACAAAGAAATGAAGGACATAAACAGACCAACTGACTGAAGCCAACTGAGAGAACCAGGATGGTTGCAGTTCATTGCAGGGAATCTGAGCAGACTGCTGAGTACAATATTTACTTCTGAAATGTGAAGCAGAGGTGGTATAATGTAACATAAATTACAAGTAAAGTTTATTCAATAAGCGTTTCCACCATTGGCCTGTACAGTAACATACTGTATTGTAGCTATGCTAATCTTTATAGTGTTTTTACAAATAGCGTACAAGAAAACGACATACATTGCTAGTTTATGCTAACGGGAAAACGATGTAATACGTGTGCTTCTTATGGACGCCGATGAAGGCATTCATGGGACACAGACTCTTGCAGACCTTTGCAGCCATGTAGCTGCTGAAAGTAGGATTTAGTACACACGGCACGGTGACATTACAGATTGCAACCAACATGGTACCTCTCGCCTCTCCCTCCACTTCCAGGTGCAGGAAAACCTGTGGTGTCTGAGAAAAATCCAAAAGGCCCAATCTAATGCCATAGTTTGGTTTGTCCACTCTGGAGTAGTGAGAAACCTGGCGGTTCAACTCCATGCTGCTCCTTCTCTAGACATGAAAAGGCTCTAAAGTAATGAAAACACCGCGATTCTTGAGGTACACAGTACACTAATGAAAATATAGTTAGAGATATTCGATTTCTGCCAATATGTCCACCTAAATGTTACACACACACTGGACCTTTAAGGTAGTACAGTATCCAAGTGCATGTGCTTGAAAATAGCCAGGAGCCATCACATTGACAAGGAAATAAAATCGAATCAAGTCAGTCCTGAGATTTATCTTGTACCTTCTGGTAGACCTGATTCCCCAGCCCAAACCGTCGTGGGCATTGCGTCTGCTCACTCAATTCAGGTTGTTTTTTTTGTTTTTTTTCTGTGAGGTTCAGATCAATGTCAAGTCCCTGTTTGAATGTACTTCTGGAATTTCATTCTTTTTTTATGGAGGATCATGTATTTATGGAGGAGCCTTTCCTCATAAAACTAATCCATATGAAACAGAAAAGCACTCGGACCTTGTTCTTCTGTGTGAAGATTGTACATTTGTGTGTGTGTTTGTGTAAGAATAAACAGTAGCAGTTTTGCTGGGACTGCCTATGCTGACCTCATTTTCACCCATGGGTGCTACAGTTTGCTCCCACATCAGCCTACAGAGTTGTTTACCACTTCGAAACGCCACTCAACCTGAGAACAGTCAGCGTAACCTTGCCGCCCTGCGCCTGCTGGGAGACCTCCAAGTTCATCCTCCAACGCACACAGCGGAGTGTCTTAAAATCCTGAGACAGGGTGGTTTAGACGGGGCTGACCCTGTAAGAGGCTGTAGAATGAAAAACAGCAGACAGATGCACACATGGGCAAACACAGTGACAACAGTTGCCAGACGCGAGGCGCCACGTGGGCCCGTTAATGCTGTTAATTCCTCCGCCTCTGTGGTTTGATTCAACCTAACAGGTCAAGGCTAAATAGCAGCAGGTTACACCCTGCTGACGCATCGGTGTGTGTTTTCTTACTGTTTATCACTGTTAGCCTCTCTTAGATGATACATTATGACAACTGCCAGAAGACAGACTTTTATTTTACATTGAAGTCATTGTTTTTGTTTTCAAAAATATATCGTGATACGTACCCTTTTTAAAACTCTCATACTGTATCAGTCAGATAAATTGTGTCACCAGCAGACAATTGTCAGTGTTGGGGGAAAAGAAGCGGGGTAAAAATTGGAGTTAGGGTTTTTACATCTTTGAGAATACAACTTCAGCATCAACAGACATTTTTTTCAAAGCAGCTGCTTTGACGTAAAATAGTAAGGCAAACACAGGGTGACCGAAAATACTAATTCAGGTCAGGGTGCTGCTATTGTACATGTTGGCTCTCTGGGAAGGCTCTGCTACACATTAGTATCATTAGTAACACCTGTGTTTGTCCTACTATTTCATGTCAAAATGGCTGAAAAAAGGTGAATTACTTAGGCATTGGTACTAAGCTTGGCTTAATCTCTTCTGGTTCTTGATTTATATTACTTCTGTACCCCTGTGGGCTCTTTGGGTTATGTATGTAATTGAGTGTGCCCGAAAGAGCAGAAACGTATGTAACCTACGTGTCGCATAGATACCACTGCTGAAGCTGTCAGTATTATAGTTTTGGCCTCAGACACAAAGATTGGCCACCAACACCCATCTCCTGCCCATGTTAATTTGAGAGGAGAAATTACCAGAAGCAGCAGGGAGCATCTGCTCTTTACCTGACGACCCAGACCAGAGTCTTTAACATTTTGCTCTCAAACTGGGCTGTATTTTCGCTGTTGCTGATGTGCATCAGCAGTGTCAATAATAATGCATTGGGGTGACGGCGCACACTCAAAATTTCTTTCAATGGTCCTTTACAAGAATTCCAAGCTGTCCTGTGAGCTCAGATCTTTATATTATGAAGCTCTAGAATGGGATCTACTCATATTTAGGTAGAAATCACCTTTTATTAAGTATATTTGGCCTTCAATCAATTTTTAGCAGGTGAAAATGCCCATTTTGTGTTGTAATGGTCCCCTACAAGAATTCCAAGCTGTCCTGTGAGCTCAGATCTTTATATTATGAAGCTCTAGAATGAGATCTAGTTGAGTGTGCCTGAAAGAGCACACTCTTTACTATCCACCCGGCTTATTCTTATTATTATTGACTGTACATGAAAGAGCACACTCATTAATGTCCCGCGGGATTATTCTTATTATTCGTCTTCCGTTTCTTCCGTGTTTTCTCCGGTTCCCCAAGGCTACCAGAGTTTTTCTCACACATACACAAACATACACAAGGAGTCAAAACGACCGGCTCGGCAAGGACACGTTGGGAATGTTATTTTCAAAGCATTTCACCCAACGGTTTTGCTGCTATCCCCCAAACACCGTGCCAAAAAATGAATGGGTGTGGTATTGCGGGAATTTTCAAGAGCCAGAGTGTGTGATGTCATAGCCAGAGTGCAGGGAGAGAGAAAAATGTGTCCAAAAATAAATTAGTAAACTGCGACTGCAGCCGCAAATGTCAAGCTACAGAAATCAAACGTAGGAAAATTTGTTGGTGTCGCATAGATACCATTGCTGAAGCTGTCAGTATTATAGTTTTGGCCTCAGACACAAAGATTCGGCACCAACACCCATCCACAGCCCTATAGACTCCCATGTTAATTTGAGAGGAGAAATCTCCAGAAGCAGCAGGGAGCATCTGCTCTTTACCTGACGACCCAGACCAGAGTTTTTAACATTTAGCTCTCAAACTGGGCACAGAAGTGATCGACAAGAAGCCCCCGATCACGAATATTTCAGCTTTTGGATATGACACACCGTTTACACCGGCATATTTCGCCACCTCTTCGCTGGGGCTTCATTTGGTTTCTCTCTCTCTCCCTCTCTGGGCATTTCCAACTGAAAGTCTAACAGGTGCTCCTAATTGCTCTGCTGATTAGGGCCCAGCCGTTGGCCCTGGTTGCTTGGCAACCTCAAGCCTACCTGAGGGAGGAGAGGAGGGAGGGGCTATTTTCACTGTTGCTGATGTGTGTCAGCAGTGTCAATAATAGTGCATGGGGGTGACGGGGCCAGAGTCAGGCACACTCAAAATTTCTTTTAGTATTAAGTTTAATGGAGTCCTCGAGATACCTGTATCCGTTTTAATTTCTTCTTTGCACGCGTCAAACCTCGAAGCAGAATTGGGCTTGCTGTAGTATCGGCTCATTTGAATGCATGCTTACTGTGTGTTTACTGTGTCCCATGCTGCTACTGCATGCTTGAGTTTCCCTCGGGATCAATAAAGTATCTATCCATCCGCCCATCTATCCAAGCCCTGTTAGCCATGAGCATACATTCACCATTCACCAGTTGTGCTGAATAAGCTATTAGTAGTCCCTGTCCTAAACGCACAAGGACATCTTTTAAGGTTGAGCCGTGGATGGTCACAGTGGACATTAGAGATAATAATGATGTCATCCTATGGTGTAAGTCACACTGTATCTTAGATACGTGTGTCTGTGTGTGTTGGGTGCTGAGGGTTTTTAAGTGCCTCCATAAGCTGTGTGTCACAGCCCCACCGCTGCAGCCATGAGTGCTGGCCGTGTCGGGGTGAATGGGCCAAATCAGCACCTGTTTTCAGGACGCCGGCATGCTCCTGACCCTTTCACCCACTTAAAATTCTCTCACGCTCATTTAAATAAAATCTCTGCTATAAACAAATACTAATATACAGTGAACTGCGTGGAAAGTCATTACTCCACATGTAAATGCGTGTTGTGGTAAAACTGCAGTCTGGATGAAAGGACAGTTTTTTTCCCCCCCTTTTGCTTATGTGTGTGTGTGTGAGAGAGAGAGGGTGAAGGGCTTTAAGTTAATTAGCCTAAAGTTAATAGAGTTAATTTATTTTCTAACCCCAGTAACCTTACAATCCGGCTGCTAGGAATTAACCTCATACATCCTCACCCTATCACACCATATGGAAGCACACACGCACACACACACACACACACGGTGTCTGCATGCAAAACAGAATCTTGAATGTGAACCGGCAGTGCTATGAATACCCTCGTGGTAATCTCCAGGCATGTGGTCAGGCTGATATTTAATCTGACCTTTGACCTGTCCTCTGTGGCTGATCAGTGGTGTGACACTCCGCTCTGTGGCACTGCGTGGAATTGTAAATAGGACAGGAGGTCACGTACACTCAGCTTCTTATTACAGAGGTCTTCCAAAACTGAAAAATGCCATCTGTTAGAATGTGTGACATGTTCAGTGCATATTTACTGATTCTCGTTTATGGAGGCACAAGAACAATGTGTCAAGCTTTCAAGAAACTGAATGGATCAACAAGAAAGAGTGTTAAACTCAATGTCCAGTGTGATCACTACTGCCAGCGTCATGAGTTTATTATTAACTGGCGAGGACATCTCCTCACCGTGGCATCACACTGCTCATTTTATTACTACTCTTTCTCGGCCTTTCTCAGCCTTCACAGTCTTTCTGTAGGCAAACTGTATTCATGAAAGAGCTTAGTGATGTGATTGCTTGATGATTTGCCGCGTTCCGACCTCAGACACCAGCCTTGATTAACATTGAAGCAAAGCACCTGGAGTGAAGGTCTCACTCTATTCTTGAGTCTTCTCGGTTTAACTGTTCCTGTGCTCCTCTCTACTCTCCCCCCCGCTCTGCCTGCCTCGACAACAAAGAGCTAGAGCCGCCGCCTCCACGGCAACCGTCGCAGTTGGCAGCACATACCGCGTCCATGTTGCTTTGACCAGTGCTCACCGACCGTTTTCCTTTAGGTATCCTCTTCTATTACTGAATAAACCAGTTAACCCTTAGTACCTGAGGGATGTGATCATGGATGTTTCATGCATGACAATAACAGTACAGGACACCTGATAAACAGATTAACTCAAACAGTGCAGGACTCCTACATTCAAAATGTTGCTATATTTTCTTGACTATTTATACAACATGCCTCGGTTTCACGTGATTCTTCTCCCACTCCTTACGCTGTGCTGTTGAAAGTGACAGCTGTGTTTTGTTCAAGCTGAAACTGATCTGGTATGATAGCAGATAAGAGTAAATAAACTGTGAAGCTTGAAGAGTCTCGTGCTTACACAGTTTTGAAAGTGTTGAACATTTTAGGGGTGTGCCGACTCCTACTGGACTCAAGCATAGCATTTAGAGAACCACCAGAATCAGTACAGATATTCATATATTCGATCCATTTTGTTGTTATGGCAAAACCTTAAAACATGGTGTTTTATTACTTCTCTAAATAAGGGTAATCTGTCAGCGGCCTCTCTGAGAACGTATAATTAGATAAAATACTGCAGGTTGTCTGCTACATTGACACTTGTGTGTACATTTCCATGGTGTTTAATCATAGCAACTTTCCTCAAGGAGCCTTTTGAGAAACTCCAGTACTTTTTTTTTTTTTTTTGACTTGAGGATCCAGGGTGTAAGGGCCAAGCAAGACAAGCAGTGCTCAGCCAGATTTGCACAGTATTTACCTGATCATGCTGCATCACCTCACACTGCTGCATATACATCAGAACAGATACCTACACCCATACCCAGTCTGCGCACACAAGACCAAACGCTTTGCAACGTACACTCATTGAGCTTGCAAGATTAAAATATGGCCCTTACAGCTCCCATGCAATAGTTCCTGAAGCCCCTTCTGCATTAGTAGAAGTCTCTTTACTCTTGGTTTTGGGGGTGTGATTTGTGGTGCCCACTGCTGCTAATTGATCAAACACTGCGGCTGCCTCAACTTCATTCACAAAGTATTGGGTGCCGTATAGTTCATTATAAATGTGCCAATATCAGCGTCAAATGAAGATCAAGAGAGACAAAGAGCAAAAAATAAAAATAAAAATAGAGACGGGGAAGAGAGCATGAGTGTCAATGAGGCACAGATGAAGAGAGATGGAGGGAGAGGAGGTTAAGTGAGCTAGCTAGTGAATAGTAGAGAGGGAGTAGTGATGAGAGAACAAGGGAAGTGAGTTTCATGACAGCTAAATCAGACATGAATAAACTTGAAACCTTCAGCACACTGTTTCTTTTGGAGACATTTTCCACGTCTGTATTTCTTATTTTAATGAATCAACTACATCCTACAGTAATACATGTCAACTACAAAATACAAAGACCAACAGATCCACAACAGTGTGAGATCTCTCAAATCCGGCTGTCATCAGTCTGACTTGCCATGCTGTCACAGTTCTTCAGACGCAAACAGGAATGTGAAAAAGGGATTTTTAGTTCCAAGTTAGTTTCTCAGTTTAGTTCCAGATCTGGGATCAATGAGGATTCTGCTAACGATCCTTCCCTTGTGCTGTATTATTGGGGGAATTTAATGTCCCCGTAGCAAAGAGATTGAGGACACAGTGTGCTGCTTTTGGTCGATTGTGATGAATTAGGCAACTTTAGACCCTCAATTCAGGACTTTTGGTTCCAGCCGCTGAAACTTTGTGAGACACGCAAAGGGAACAAACAGTATATGCATGTGTCACTCGCACCGTGAAGCATGGAGGAGGAGGCGCGATGTGTCAGGTTCAAGAAACACTTAACCAGCTCGGCTACTAGAGCGTTCTGCGACGACACGCTATCTCATTACACCTGTTGTTATATTGCAAAATCATTCTCTTGCATTAAATTACAGGCGGATGATGGATGAGATCAGAAGTGAGTGGTTAAAATAGAAATTTAAAAAAATGTTTTAGAAGCTGACATCTGGGCATATTTCAGACTTTATGAACTTTGTGGGAAGCAAATGCTGAACAAGACACTGACTGCCTGTGTTCATTTTTTTCGAAAAAGAAGCCAGGTGCAGTAATATAACGTTCTATTCTGCATATGGTCGTGTTTACAGAGTTAGGACTCGTGGGTCGCGATCGGTCAAGGTTTTTGAGCAGCAATTTGAAAGAAGCAACAATGAAGGGAAAATGTGGTGCAAGTCTGACACTCGATAATAAAACCTTAGTGATATAAATACATTAGCACATTTCCAATTCGTTTCAACGTTTGTTTGTTTAATAATGTAAGCTGGGTTCTGCTTTTTCTTTGCAGAGACTATCACCAAGCTCAAGTGTCATGAGGTAACTTCTGTTTTCAATTGGCGATATATAAATAAAACTGAACTGAGTTACTAACACTCAATAAAAAAAAACAGGCCTGTTCGAACCATATTTTTCATTTCATCTACATTATTGCTTGAAAGTACATTTGTACCTGTTAGAGGGCACCAAACATGAACATGTGTACACAGTTACAGCCTGCCGTTTAAAGGTGAACACTGATTAAAATGCAATTTTATAAAACTTTCACTTTGTCACTTCAGCTTTTTTTGTTGATGCTCTTCTATTAAAAAAGCGTACACTTACAGTAACTACACACATCAGCATTTCACGCTCCGGTGAAGTGAACTGGACGATCTACCTTTTAATTTACCTGTTGCCATGGTGAATCATATTCCTGAAGTAGAGTCCATAGCGGGCTTCTTTACATTCATTGCGCATCACGCATGCATTTTGCTCTAGGTAAACACACTCAAAGCTGACAAAACTAATGTGAGTTTGACAACTCGGGGTTAGTCGACTCAGAGTTCAGACCTCTGTCACACTGGCCTTAAGGGGGTTTACTCTTCCCTACAAGTGCATCAACAATTCATTCCTCATCTGGACAGAAACCTTTTACTTCTCCCTGTGGGCTGGTTCTTGAAGACTAGACAAAGTGAGGTTCATCAGGCTGCAGACAGGCTTTAAGGTTATCGCGACGGCTTCGGCTCTGTCCATATGCCACCGTCGCTCATTTTTCATGTCAACGTGACCACCCATCACGCAGGATTACAAGCAACTTTGATTTAATCAGCCGCTGTCCAGCTGAATCGATTCTTTATGCTTCGTTTTGTGTCAGCTGTTTCCCCATTTTCAGTGTGTGTGTGTGTATTTGTTCGTGGATGAGTGTCTGAGAAGTGTGCCAAGCCCACCCTGTTATTAAAGCAGGGTGAGATTTACCTCATTAGTTAAACAGCTTGAAAAGTACATGCGGGGGCAGTGTGTGTGTGTGTGTTCGCGTGTGTTTATGTGTGTATAAGGCACAGGCTTGGTTTGAAGACCTCTATCCCTCAAAGTGCTTGCACAACAGTTGAAACTAAATGCACTTCTGGATGAAAATGGTTAGCTGTGAAAGCTCGTCCGTCATTTGCGGGTTTAGCGCCGATTAAAACAATTACACGCTGATCTTTCTGTGGTGTCACAAATCCATCTGAAGTATTCTCACTCGATTCACAAGTTTCTCTTTGGAAGAGGAAAATAGCAGGCTGCGATGTCAAATTGGATTAAAAAGTCTTAAATTGTCGTGTTTAATGCCTGCACAGGAGGATCAGGGATTCCTCTACTGTGATGAAGGAATCAATGTCGACTGTGTTTTGCGTTCACTGATTTAAGCTATGGTGGCATTCTGGGAAATCAGACTGACTGCCTGATGAGGATTCGCTGTCACAAAGTTCGAATTAAGACGTCGCAGTGTGAGTCTAGTTGGCGATGACAAAAAAAAGAAAATTGTTGCTTTCGTGCCGCACGCCTAGCGTGTGATCTACGTCCATACTGCTGTAGCTGAAATACTCTCAGTGCTATAGACAGATGTGCTAAGTTAACAGAGGTCTTATGATATATACTATCACGTTTGGGAATCCTGTCCCTGAGGACTTGCCATGCAGCCGTGAGTGGTACAACAAACCCCAGGGGATAAATTACTTATGAGCACTGGGCAACCGGCAACACTAACTCCAATTTAAATCATCCTCAGTGAGGACCAAGAGGTAAATATGTAAGGCTGGAAGATAGCGATAAGTGTGTGGTTTCAGGCCAACTGGAGCTCCAGTAGTGCAGCTACAAGTGGAAGGAGAACTCACGGAGTTCAACAGCTGAACAGTTTAGCAGTTTGGCGCATCTTTAAAGCGTTGTGTTTAATCTTCGCGTGGAAATAAACGCCTGCAGTACCGCCGATGTAATTGAGGCCACGCGGTCCAAATATTGACAGTGAGGATGATATTTTCGGTTGCTGATTTCACAGAGTCGTTCTGTTCATTGAGCGGTCGGGTTCTGTGATGTGCGCTCCCCTCGGTACTGAAGTGATGTCGTTGCCGTCGGGCAGATTACTGAGTGCCTTGGCCTCTAGTTTTTCACGTCGGTTAAGTGGCAGCAATGGCCAATGACGCCACAGAAGCACTCCTGACAAACAACAGCATCTTCGCTGTTGGAAAGAAGAGTGCACTCAGACTGACAGTCCCTCACACAGCTGTAACTACATGCACCTGATATTAAAATTGACAGTCACAAAGTATAACATTTTAAATACTTATTAGGTACTGAATGGATTGTGCTTTAGGGTATTTCAAGTTCCTGAATTTCAAATATATAAGCCCTGACAAAGACATTAGAGGAATATTATACAAGGGTTGAAATGATACCAAATGAAAAACGTTTTTCTCGTTTGTATTAGTTTTCTTAGTTTGTATTAGTTTGTATTAGTTTTCCAACCTTATATTTTTCATTTACAACTCAGCATACTGTTGCTTTCACAACATAGAAATATCCTAAAATTGGCATGATCCAAAACCAGTTTTGAGTTTGAACAGGTAACTTCAAAAAGATTTGATTTGGAAAAATATCATCACTTTTCCTTTCCCGACATGCTTGGCATACAAGACCCGAAACTAATGACTAATGAGTTTTATAACCAAAACAAGAATGAAGAAATATTTAGAGTCTATTAATTAAAATAATCTCAATATATCTGACAAATGGTTTAGAGCATGGAATTATGAGTCGACCAATTTGTGGGATATCATCCGATGACAATTTATCCTCTGGAGACAACGGTTGATGTATCTGGGCTTCTGGTGTAGCCAGTGCATATCCAAAAAACTGCATAATGGACATCCGGGTCATCCAAGGTGATAAGAAAGACACATTTCTGCTAACCTCCATAAACAGATATCTGCATATGAATGCAGCTAATAGAAAGCTAAACTGTCATCAGACCGTAGCTGATTGATTCTCAGATTGCATTTCAGACAATGCGTTCCACCTCTTTTGCTCGCCACACTAACTGCCTGCAACCAAATTCCACTCAAACGCGACTGGTCAACAGAAACCGGAAAGCTTGCGGTGTCAAAATCTTGATCCCGCATTCATATGCACATCTGTTTATAGAGATTAGTTGGTTGCTCTGTGGCTCATTTGCTTTTCTATGTGGGTTGTGTTTTAACAGAAAACACATTTTAAAGAACATAATACATTTGGACAAACCCGTATTTTAAATGATTAAAACGAAATGATGCAACCTGAACACCATGTTGAACATATCTCGCTTCATACAGGGATTCAAGGGTGCCGAGATTCTCCTACATTTGCAAGGTCTTCACATCACAGCAGTGCTATATGACTGTGCGCGTCTGTCTACATGTGAGACTGTGTGGGCAGCATGTGTTATGTGGGCAGCATGTATTATACCAACACAGAGAACTGTGTCACAGACAGAGTGGATTTTATGCTCAGAAACAGAACAGATCTCGCCCAAAGCAAGATACAACTGAGCCAATGCTCGACTGTTATAATCTTGTCAAGAGACACTGTCTGGAGCTGTTCCCTTCACTTCATATGGGGGGAATGACTTTGTGGATAAAGATTGTTTGCTTCAGCCTTTACACCCAAGTGACTTATTTCAGAGCCACACCCTTAGTACTGTCATTTGTTCAGGCAATTTGTTCACAAAGTCAGACCGTTTCTGTCATCTGTGTCCTAGTCTTGTCAGCGCAAGAGAGCATTCTTTATTAAAATCATGTTTAAATCCATGTTTCTCAAACTGTGGAGCAGATCCCCCAGAGGAGCACTGAGTCACTCAAGTTTGGTTGAATAATTAAAACAAATTAAAGCAATTAGTTTATAAAACGACATGTGTTACTCTCGCAACAGTAGCTACACCGCATGAGCTTCTTTGGTGTGGGTCCGGGATTTTGTGGGCGGTCCTAAAGGGTGGCTCGATGACACGCTGAGGCCACCCTGAGCATTTCCCTGCACCCCTAGCAGAGAGATGGAGATGAATTCGTCTGGCTGAGTGTTTCAAAGTTAGTCATGTCATTTTCTGAACTCATGTTCAACCAGATATCTGGAACCCTTTACTTGAATTTAAAGGGTTATGCCTATGAAAGGTTCTAACCAGATTTACGAATGAGGAAAAAAATATTCAATCTCATATATTGTGTAATGTGGCCATCCATAATTGTATTAATCGGTGTCACTATTACCAACGTTTAAAATGAGAAGAAAAAAACAATCTTAGAATAACGATGAATAAGGAGGGGAGACTCTCTGAGGATTAGCCAGCAGAACAAGACATGCTGTCTAGGTCCTGGCTGAACAAATCCAAAGTGGAAACAACATGACAGACAGGACAAAAAAACAGCCACAGCAGGCTGTCCACGGCAGGTGAATTCATGTAATCTTAAGCTATGGTGACATAATAAAGAGGGAAGACAAAAAGAACAGCTAGTAGCCTCATGCCAAGGTCCACCTACTACCCACCTGATAAAACATAAGCCATCTACATCAAAGCAATGCAGGTTCCAAAGAGAGCCGTAGGAGTATGGGCACACAATAACGGTATGAGTGAAAATGACTGAATTAGCCTGTCCTTCAACTCTTAAACTAAGAGCCTCCACTGGCACGCAATCAGGTGAATGTGAGGGAACCCCACAAAGCTTTCGCATGAATTTATTTGAATAATGTTCAAATACTTTTCAGTAGAAATAAACTCCTGTTATAACAGCTACAAAAAAACACTGCTTACCGTAACTTTATAATTCACCTTCCACCATGAAATACCTCAAATAGTTTCAAGCTTTCTAAAATAAAATATTAGATTTAGCTTACTGATCTTCTGTCACTTCAGTTCAGCTTCTAGTATTGATTTGTAAACACACAGGTGATCACACTTCTGGACGGGTATGAAGCGGTGTCGGCAAACTCATAATCAAGGGTAGGTAGAGCGTAATCGCTGATATATCACACCTATTTTGTGGAGGAGTGTGTGCGTGATTTCTTAGCACTCTGTTGGAGTGGGTTATTAGGAAAATGCTCGAGAGGTATGTCTGCAAGCCTGGATGCTGCCTGGTTTGATTGCCATCCTTGGAATAGCTGCTCTGTATGCAGTTTGCATGTTGTTTATGTGTTTCATTCAAATTCACTGAAGATCTCCATTAAAAAAAAAAGGTATTAGTCTAGGACTAGGCTTAATCCATGGCTTGGAAACAGAGACATTATGTTTTATTTCAATTTGGCTTAGCTGGTGCAACAGGCTGGAGCAATTCTGTAGACTGGATGCGCAGTGCTTTTCTGGTCTTTGTGTTCTTGGTTTTGCATCACTTTTTGTATTCGCAGCGTGTTTGCTTTTAATTTGTTTTGGCTTTCTGCAGCATCCACTTTTTTTTTTTTCTTCTTCGCACCACGTTTCCATTGTTGTATCTGTTCAGATTTTCTTGTGTGTTTTCTGGGGTTCTTTGCTCCTGTTGGCCACCAAGAACAACAATGGAAAGAAGAATTTTGTGTTTTTTGTGATTTTTTGTGTTCCTTGATATATTGTAGATTATCATTCATTTAACGTCTCCATTCCAAGGCAAATAAAGTAAACAAAGACTTCTGTGAGTGATATGGATGGATGGATTAACTACGATGCAATTCAGGTAAACTATCTACATGCTCATATTTCACTTCACCGATCACCTTAAGACAACCGTCAGCATTAACAAGGGTAAACTCGGTTTGTATTTATTAATATTCATTAATACATTTGAAGCTTATTCACATATATTATGGATATGGTCTCCTGTCCTAAGTTAGAAAGTTAAGAGCAAAAACCTTCGGCGGAGAGAGCTTTGTTTTATGATTCGATCCTAAGTTCATTACAAAGCTCGAGCTTTAAGTTTTAAATTTATATGACACCATAATTACTAAGAACAGGGTACATATTGAAAATTTGCAGATGTAATCTCATGACTCCATTTTCCATTACCTGAAGCCTGATTAATTAATTTAAAGTACCACTGGAGAGCAGACCTCACTTCACCCATTTTTCTCTCCTGTCCCCCAAAGACTGTACCCAAAAAAAAATGTTTAAAAAAATTAAGTGTTTAATAAATGGAATCTTTATATATATATATATATATATATATGGTGAATAAATGTCATAGTGAATAAGTGAGGCTGTTTAGACAGTAATTATTCTTAGGCGACATTTTATGTCAGAGGCTGCTTTGTAAGAAAAGTTTCCCTCTTTTTCATCTCATTAACTCGGCCCTTGAGTAGAATAACTGAAACCACATTCTGACGAAATTTAAGGAAGATCAAGATTAGAATCAGTGTTTTACAACTTTAGAGCACTATAAGCAACCAGTAAATCTTAAGAGTGCCTGGTCTCCCAAGTAGGAAACAGAAAAAACGCTTTAATCGGCAATTAGACTAAAGAACGAGAACATGTTGCGTGAGATCAATTCCGCAGTGGAAATAAACAAGTCCTCATGCCTAAACGACACAACAGTTTATTTGTCATTGCACTGAAAATTATTACCATTCCAGAAACAATTCACAGTGTTTTCTGCTCCGCTGCACTGATGATTAAGTTACTGAGAAGGAGTGCTATGGAGCAGTGTGTTTGTTTGTATGAAGCACACACAGTGAATGTAAAGCAACAAAACTCTACAGGACAGATACAAGTGAAGCGGCTAAAACTGCTCTGATGAGGTTATGTGTTTACAAGTTGTTGCGTGGCGATAATAATTCATAATTTATACAATAAAATGACTTCAGAATAGCTTCATAAGTGTGGTGAAAAGAATGCATGTCGCTGTCTTTATGAATAGTCATGTAGCTACACAGTGTTATCTATCTATCTATCTATCTATCTATCTATCTATCTATCTATCTATCTATCTATCTATCTATCTATTTCTTGATTTGAGAGCTTCCTTCTTAAATTGCTCCTTCCTGCTGTTGAAAGTGAACCTCTTTTAGCTCGACAGTCGATCGATTTGGAGTTGCCCTACGGTGTCCGTAGCTGTCATGTTTTACAGTAGAACGATCCAGAAGGCCGGTCAGATAATGACCCTTCTCTCTCGTTTTCTGACAGGGGAGATGTAAAACATCGATAGCCTCCATTCAGCCATTTTTAATGAGAAATACCTCTGGGTGCACCGTCTCAAGAGGTGCTGAACAGCTGAAGAGAAGATGGAAACAATTTATTGGTGCATCAAAGACAGCGGCCATGATGACAGACATGCTATGCAGGTACAGCGCGTATCTCTCATCTAGCCATGTATGTAGCCATCTATTTCCCTGAGTTACTCTTCAATGTTTCTTTATCCTCACATATCCTCCCACCTTTATCTTCCCTTCTTTTGGCTGATAGATCAAAAATAATCATTTCTACTTCACTGCTGTCTCAACACAAACTGCAAGTTTAAATAACATTTACTTCAGTGAGTTTTTAGTCGGAATGGGGCTTTTAAGATTTGTCAGCCTGATTAAACTGTATGATGAAGAATAAAGTCTAGTTTCCTACTTATGTGACAAATCCATGCCCAGCTTTGTTTTCCTCAGCAGCCAGTGTAAATTAGCAACCAACAAGAGCGAGACAGACGACATAAGAAGACAGAAGAAATTCTTCATTTGAATTGATTTTTCCGTTGTAAATTCTTTTACGTATTCCTCAGCCTTCTAAGAGCTGGTCATGTGTGCCGTAATTGCATGTTGACTTATCTATCGTAGGCTGTAGTTATTACATTATGTTACTGCATCAATCTGTAGCTTCTTTAACTCTGAAGGGCTTGGGCTCGGGCTCGCGTTAGGACTCGCACGGTGAATGAGCGATCGTGTGCTGTGTTTCGATCTGCACGAGACAGGTGAAAAAATGGATGCTGAGGAGGTGAAACGGAGATCCGCCTGTGGTGACTTCATGTTGGTTGAGCCAGTGATGTGCAGCACAAATGAGTCATTCTTGACTGACATGCCATATGCGCACATTTGAATAACGTCGGGCTGCAAATGGGTTCAGGCTCCACAAAGCTGCCAATCAAGACGGGCTGGGCCGGGCTCGGGTCGAATTCTATCAGGCCCGGGCCTGACTTCTAAGGCCTGTTTCATGCTCTAAAGCAGGGGTGTCCAAACTACGGGCTCATTTTTAATTGGTCTGCAAGACATTTTTTAAATAGAATAGAATATGGCCCGCACTTCAACTTTTGCCTGAGTGTATTGCACTTTTTAATTGTAACACCAGGGGGGCGCTACTATTCGACTACTACTGTTGATCAAGGCAGTTGCTCCACCAAAAACGACAAAAGTAGACAAAGAAGAAATTTACAACAAGATACTAAACATAACAGAACCAAAGAAGCGAAAGGTAGAAAGTGAGTGTAAAAAATTTCAGACACGTTGGGAGAGTGAATACTTCTTCAAAGAATTCAAGGGGAAGTGTGTCTGTTTGATCTGTAATGAAACTGTGGCCGTTATGAAAGAGTATAATGTACGATGTCATAATGAAACCAAACATCGGGCCTATGCATCCTACAATGGTGCCGAACGAGCACAGAAAGTAAAGCAAATGGTAGCTACACTGCAGGGTCAGCAACAGCATTTTTTCCGCGCTCAAAAAGTCCAGGAAAAGGCTACAATCGTGAGCTATGAGGTTGCCCAACTCAGCGCAAGACATGGCAAGCCTTTTTCAGATGGTGACCTCATAAAAGACTGCCTCGTTAAAGTCGCCGAAATAATGTGCCCAGAAAAGGTGCAGGACTTCAAAAACGTCAGCATGTCCAGAAATACAGTTGTGCGACGCATAGAAGACTTGGCAGCCAACATTAAAGTGCAACTGTCAGATATCCCAGGAGCCATGTTGTCGGGGGCTTCATGCCCCTGGTACACTGTAAGAAAAAAACCCGTAAAAAAACGGTCAATGACTGGCAGCTACGGCTGCCAAACAAAAACCTTAAAATTAAAGTAAAATACCGTAATCAAAAAAAAGTGCAAAAAACATTAAATTTACAGAAAATGTCATTACATTTTTTACAGAAAAATACTGTTATTTTACTGGTTTCCCCCCAAATAATTACGATCAATCACCTTCAATAAAGGGAGAATCCTAAAAGTTCTGCAGGAAAATACCGTTATTTTACAGATTTTTACTAAATAATTATGATCAATCACCTTCAATAAAGGGAGAATCCTAACAATTCTGCAGGAAAATACCATTATTTTACAGATTTTCACCAAATAATTATGATCAATCACCTTCAATAAAGGGAGAATCCTAACAATTCTGCAGGAAAATACTATTATTTTACAGATTTTTTACCAAATAATTATGATCAATCACCTTCAATAAAGGGAGAATCCTAAAAGTTCTGCAGGAAAATACCGTTATTTTACAGATTTTTACCAAATAATTATGATCAATCACTTTCAATAAAGGGAGAATCCTAAAAGTTCTGCAGGAAAGTAATGTTATTTTACAGATTTTTACCAAATAATTATGATCAATCACCTTCAATAAAGGGAGAATCCTAAAAGTTCTGCAGGAAAATACCGTTATTTTACAGATTTTTACCAAATAATTATGATCAATCACTTTTAATAAAGGGAGAATCCTAAAAGTTCTGCGGGAAAATACCGTTATTTTACAGATTTTTACCAAATAATTATGATCAATCACTTTCAATAAAGGGAGAATCCTAAAAGTTCTGCAGGAAAATACCGTTATTTTACAGATTTTTACCAAATAATTATGATCAATCACTTTTAATAAAGGGAGAATCCTAAAAGTTCTGCGGGAAAATACCGTTATTTTACAGATTTTTACCAAATAATTATGATCAATCACTTTCAATAAAGGGAGAATCCTAAAAGTTCTGCAGGAAAATACCGTTATTTTACAGATTTTTACCAAATAATTATGATCAATCACTTTCAATAAAGGGAGAATCCTAAAAGTTCTGCAGGAAAATACCGTTATTTTACAGATTTTTTATCAAATAATTATGATCAATCACTTTCAATAAAGGTACAATGCTAAATGTTGTGGGAAATGAATTACAAATAAAGTACACATCACTATTGATTCTAAAACCATTTTATTTCAGATGTATTCAGATGTAAATTTACAATGTTAACCAATTATTCACAAACAGCTCTTTAGAGACCCCCAGGAGGAACTGAAAACTAAAAATGGTATTTCTCCATGTGTTACGTGTTTCTATTTGCATTTCTATCAAAATTAGGTCACTTTTGAAATGGATAGAGAAAGCAACAAATAGTGCTGTTGAGCTGAGGGGGTTGTGGTCTTAAAGGGAACGTGGTTCATTTAAAGGGAAAGTTCCGTTTCTAGCAAAACATATGTGCATTTACTCACCAATAACATTTTGGTGTAACTTGGAGTCCTGTTTAGATCATTCGAGATCCACGTATATCCATATAATGGGGGTAAATGGGGCTAGGACAATGCAAGCTCTAAATAAGGCATTATCTGCCATGAAACTTCATTTCACCAATACTTTAAGACAAATGAATGAACGAACGAGTACTATTGCCCTGTGAGTTCAGCGTCACCCTGTTGTTGTTATCAGGGACTTTCTACACACGGGTCACATGGGACGACACGCCCCGCCTGCAGCACAGCTCATAGCAAATTCCATGTAAAGATGGCCGACCGTCACAGAGCATGAAGTGAATGAGCTGTGCTGCGGCAGCGCGTGTCTGACGTCATCACAGTAAGTATGTGTGAAAGCCCCCGATAACAACAACTCTGTACTTACAGGGCAATAGTACTCGTTCATAAATTCATTCGTCTTAAAGTATTGGTGAAATGAAGGAGTTTCATGGCAGATAATGCCTTATTTAGATGCTGCAGTCCTTGCCCGGTTCACTCCTGTTATATGGATACACGCAGATCTCAAATGATCTAAATAGTGTCCGAAGCACTCCAAGTTACACCAGGTTAAAAGAAACTGAATTTCCCTTTAAGTTTTATATTGTTACTACAATATTCTCCTAACCCCTGGGGGCTCTGTGCAAGGTAGTTCTGATAACATTTGTGGACAAGCATTACAGTGTTTTAATTAAGAATCCTAACTATACAGTGTATTAAGTCAAATGGAAACATACCACAAAAGGTCAATGAATCTGTAACACAGGTGCAACACAGCAGAAAAAGCAGAAAGATCTGAATCCCCCTCCAAATTGCCAGTAATCGTCTGGATCTCTGGTGATCCTGGAGGGGACACAGACAGAGAGAAGCTAACACCGAAAGGTCTTTACTGTAAAAAGTAGAATTTCATTTATTGTTCACACTGAAATCAGTCATTATCTACTCACTCTTGCGTCAATGAAAGGTCAGGTGAAGTTTTTTGGTCCACAAAAGACTGAAGTTCCACAGGAATCAGTGTTGTAGCATTTTCCCAAACAACTGCAGTAAATAGTGACTACATTTTAAATGCAAAAAACAACTGAAGAATCCTCATGCTCTTAGCTCTTCAATGCGGTCAAACAAACCCACACCTACAGATCAACGCAGCTTCCAACTAAGAAGCTACAGTGAAGCTAAACACATGGTGCAAATTATGACTTTTCAGGTCAACCTGGCATGCTGCTGTTGACTACAGTTGTTTGGGAGGATGCTGCAAGTTTTCAAGCACAATCGGAAATTACAGAATCTGGCGAACGGCAATTAAAGGAGCAGTGTGTAAGCTGCTCCTTTAATTTAAAGTGAACTAGTCTTTCAAACAAACTTCATTTAAATTTTCTATGAGACATTATAGTTCAAGGTTTTTACCCAGAAAGGATGTTAAAGTGGCCATTGGACTGCAGAGCTGGATAACTTTGGGGAGTAACCACCCAACCTACCTTACTGTGCGACCCAATTGTATTACAGATATTCCTGGCCAGCATGATGGAAAAGTCATAGAGAACAGGGATTCATGTTTGAGGCACTGTGTACATATTTCATATTTCACCACTGGATTCATGCACATTCACAGTCGTTATGTCAGGATAACATGAATACTCACTGGCTCTGAAGACCTTGTGGCAGGATACTTTTCATTTCCATGTTGTCTGGATGATGAGGGGAAAACACACCGACAAACAAACAATATTAGCCAGCTTTCCATTGGAGACATAGACATGCAAAATATTCCTCAGCAGCCTCACACATACATTTATTCTTACATAATATTCATATTATGACTGATGTGAACTTGGTTCCATAAAACAAATCCATTCTCTGTATGTTTTGCCTACCTGTTCCTGAGTTTGCACCCCAGCAGTCGGTGATGTCATGTCACTCCTGGTTCTTCAGCCTTCTCATGACCACACAGGTGATGCACATCTATGGGTTCTTTGCTGTGTGAAATACAGGGACACAGTGAAGAATACAGTAAATGGATTGTTCTTGAATTTAAAGTGCTTTTCTAGTATTATCAACCACTTCAAGCACTGCAATACATTCATTCACCCATTCGCACACTGATGAGGGATGAGGGAGCCCTAATTATTTACACACACATTCACACGCTGATGCACAGCATCCATGGCAACTTGGGGTTAAGTGTCTTGCCCAACAGGTGAACAGGAGCCAAGAATCGAACTGCCAGTCTCAGCAAATTCTGCATTTTGCCTTTTGCAAAACCTGCCAGGACAGAGACAGTTCGGGCCATGTTTATCAAATGTCTTTGTTCTACTAAGTTCTCAACTGGATAAGGAACACCAGATGAGAGATGAGAATGGTTGCTATGATAAGCATTCAGTGTCATTCTGTCACCGATCAGGATTGTTGAATTGGGCAAATAGTATGATTTATGGAAATACATCTTCCCTAAAAATATTTTGTAGTATAGGCTATATATTTTTTAACTTACATTTCCCTCTGGCAATCATCACCTCACCTTGATAAGGATGTCTCTGGAATTAAAAGAATATCAGTGAATGTATGTATTACATAAACACATACATGGAACTTAAACATTTTGATTCACTGAAACTTAAACTGTCCCCCCAACACACACGTTGTGACCAGAAGTTAGATTACATTATAACTTTTAAATTGATATTTTCAGAAGGCAGTTACCACTCAACCGCCACAGTTATTACACAAGCAAGTACAGTTATGTTATAACAATGTAACGTTATTACTGAGCTGAGCAACACACATCTGTAACTTTAGTAACATAACGTTAATGGTATGACAAAGATCTGCTGTCTGTAGCACACTCAGTATTAACGTTGTGTTTTACTCGTTAACGTAACACGTAACGTTATCTGTAACATCAGTTCATTACTGACAACGTTACAGTCTAAACTATGAATATGAACACAAGCATTACATTAGGTTATTAACTAAAAAAATAACAGGGAAATGTTTTCTTACCTGATATCGTCAGGATTACAGTTATAACGTGAAGTTCATGTTAGCAGACCGCACAGATCTTGACTCTTCCTGTGTCCATATTCCCGTTTTTGTTTTGTTGTTATGTTCTCCGTAGAAATCCCATAATTTAAATTCACTAAAATAAGAATTTGGCGTGCAGATGTAAAATAATCCAGGCAATGATCCACCTAATTAATACGAAGGGACCGACAGAGTAGCGGTGAAGTCCTGCAAACCGACGTACTTTCAAATAAAACCGCGCTCAGCAGTCATTGGACAGTTTCCTGGATGACAGCGACACTGACCAATCATACTCAAAGCATCAAAGCATACTCAAACAGCCAATAGCAATTGTTTCAGCGGGACAACTCAAAAAAGATTTCATAGCACACTCAGTATTATATATATACACACACACACACAACACACACACACACACATATATATATATATATATATATATATATATACAGCTTTCTGGGTATTTAGTTTATTGTATTTGTAGGTTGTACAACGTACACAGGAATATGATCTGGTATAACAGCACCACAGAACATTAAATAAAATAAAATCGACTTAACTAAACAAAGGTAAAGGGTAAAAACAAGTTGTGCTTTTCTTTAAATACATTATTAACCTAAGCATAACTTTTTATTGTGCGTGTGTATTTTTTAAGCGTCATCCAAATTCAAGTTTGGTTTTACCCACTAACAAGCAGAATGATTGGATATGAACGCATCGCTGCCCCGCCCCCGATACGCGCATTGCTGACTGTCAACGTCGCAGTCAGTGCCACGTTGAGCCACACGGAGAGTGCATGCCGTCTGCAGAATCAACGTGTTTTTTTCTTCCAACAAACTTCAACAAACTTTTTTCCCCACTGTTTTCAGTCTTTGATACTTCCAACGGAGGCGAATAAGGTAAGAGTTAACCACATTGCATGTACGAATATAAAAGGGTATTAATAGTGGCTTTATAAGGTTAGCTTGCTAGCTAAGTAAATTAGCCTAGCGACCATCCAAGTGTCACGTCTAAACGTGCGGAGGTCGCGCTCATACTATGGTCGCGCTACTGTCGTGTCTTTGGAAGCCCTTTTCCGCCACTTAATTCAAAAAATTAAGATATTAATTAAACCTTTTAATTAGATTAAGTCAAAATTATGAGGTACTACTCAGTGTCTCATTATTATGACTTTTTAAAATCTCAATATGACTTTATCTCATAATTTTGATTTAGTAAATCATAATTTCGACGTTTGTCTGATTATCACTTAGTATCTCATAATTTTGACTTGGTATATATATTTTTTAATATAAATTAAGTGGCGGGAAGGGCTCCCATACGTGTCTTGCTCATACATTGGGTAGCTGACAGGGCGTGCATGCGTGCTGTAGCTTGTCGGTTTGTGAGAAAGAAGGATAAAATGACATTCAAAGTGTATTATTGACAGTCACTGATATTATACAGAGAGTTCAGTTAAGTAAATAATCACAGTCAGGCTTGTGAGGTGTCAAGCAACCAGGGCCAGGTGGAGGCCACCAATCAGAACAGGGCAAGCAACCGCGCATCAAGTGCTAGCAGTAGTATAACGCGGAAACCACACTCCACACGTCTCTGGCACATTGCTATGTGCCGCGGTTTTGGTCCGTCCTGCACGCAACTTCAAACCCCACCGCGAGCGTTTGAAAAGCAGAGCGTCTTGTGTTTACTTGCTGATTTGATCGTTCGCTATTTGCTCTTCTACCATGGGTAAATAGGCTTCATATTTGCAATTTATCTTAACCGTGTGTTTATTGTTGTTTCCTCTCATGCTATAGCCTGTGTATTTTCTATTTACTGCTTAAAGTACAGATATGAGCTACGTGAATGAAAGCTTTGGCTCTGTGTACTGACTGTTTAACTGCTGTTTGACTACACGTCACAACATGTAGTAGTGCTACAGGTCTACTAAGTTGGGTTTTGGCGTTCAGTAAATTTATTAGTTTATAGTTTATCAGTGATTTTTTTTTTGTTTTTCCACACTGCTATTCACTAACTTAAAATGTCATGTGCTGTATTTTTCCTGATGGCTGCAGGTGCCGTTTCTACAAGCAAGCCTTTCTCCAGAAACATTCAAGGCAAGGACAGGAGATTTTCCTACGGTGGGCTACAATGGCATATGTTATGCCAAAATTCACATGCCGTTCATGTGGTATCTCTGTGAAAAGTATTAAAAGCTATGTTGATCATCAGCTTCTGCATAGACATGAGGCAAATAGCTATTATCCATGTTGCTTTGCAGAGTGCAAACAAAAATTCACCAAGTACAATGCTTTAAAAGCTCATGTCTATCGTTCCCACAACAGTCCTGTTTCACAGTTTGAAGACTCACAAAGGTCATTTGTATGTGATGATGTGCATTGTAAGAAGAAATGCATAGATTTGAGAGATCTTATTGCGCACCTCAAGGTACATTTGAATAAGCATGAGTTAGTACATTGCCCATTTAGCAATTGTAACAAGGCGTTTAAAGTGAAGTCCTCATTTACATCCCATGTCTCAAGAACACATAAACATGAAATTGTAAATACTGGAGTCACATCCTCTGAGCCATCTGTATCCTCTCAGATAGAGCCAACTGAAACTGCAATGGACCAAAGTGAAAATCAGTCTCAGGTTACAGATGATATTGATATAAGGTCTTTGTACATGAAGAATCTGTGCCTGTTTTACATGCAACTCCAGGCAAAGTATCTGGTTCCATCATCAACGATTCAAATGATTGTTGAAGAGATCAATAGCTTAAATGGCATTTGTCATCAGTACACAAAGACAAAATTCAAGAGACACTTAGAGGAAATACTAATATGTCAGATGCTGAGATTGATTCTGTTTTTCAGAGTCTTCAGGAAGCTGATTTGCATGCTTCATGTAGTTCTCAGCTGTCCACAGAATATATCAGGAGGCAGTATTTTGTGAAGAACTTTGCCTATGTGCACCCAGAAAATGTTTTTCTGGGCACCGATGAACATAGAAGAGACAGTTATGCACAATACATACCCTTGCTGACTTTGAACCATTCCATCGTTCCAGTATTGACCATATGCAGTTAGTACTGTTGTGCAAAGAGAGAGACTTTAAATTCTTTGGTCAGGACATAGTGTTTGAGAGAATGTTGTCAGATCTGAGACAACTTGAAGAACATGGATTTGTAACCACTTCTGGTCATGTGGTACGAGCAACAATAATATCTATTGTAGGTGACAATTTGGGATCACACTGCATTGGTGGCTACACACAGAATTTCAGCACTTCCAAGTACTTCTGCAGGTATTGTGAGGTAAAAAGAGACCAAGTTGAGAGTGTGAGTCAGAGCTTTCCTGTACGAACAGTCGATAACTACAAAGAAGCAGTGCAGTTATTGCAGGAGAGTGAAATATTTCCATGTATGTCAGCCAGGCCTTCCTCCATGCATAGGGCATGACTTGTTTGAGGGAGTTGTAGCTTATGACTTGGCCATTTACTTGCGTTACTTCGTAAAGGTCAAGCATTGGCTCACATACTCTCAGCTAAACAGGCGAATCACACAATTTTCCTACAAGGACTCAGATTCCACCTCATCTCCTTGTCAGGTGAATGAAAAGGCCATCACAATAGGTGGCCAAGCAGCTGAGAACTGGTGTCTGCTTAGACTCCTGCCTGTCATTATTTGTGACAAAGTTGATCCTCATGACCCAGTGTGGCAACAAGTGATCACTCTGAAAGAACTTGTGGAACTAGTGTGTGCACCCAAGATCACCACTGCCCAGGTGGCTTACCTCAACATTCTTGTTGTTGAATATCTGGAAACAAGGAAAACATTGTTTCCCACAGATCGCCTGAAACCCAAGCACCACTATCTTCTCCATTATGCATCACTGATCCTCAAACTGGGTCCCCTAATACGGCTGTGGACAATGAGATTTGAGAGTAAACATTCCTACTTCAAGAGGTGTGTGAGGAGGACACAAAACTTTAAGAATATATGCCAGTCTCTCGCAAGCCAGCACCAACTCCTCCAAACAACCCTCAACTCAAACTCCTTTTTTGCACCAGTGCTGAAGTCAAAAAACATTACTCCATATCATGCTCACCTGTACAGTGATGCAGTGCGCAATGCAGTTGCAGCACACATGCTTACAGAACCGGATTCTGTGTCAACTGAGGTAGATTTTAAGGGCACTCTTTACAAAAAGGGATCTTTTCTCTGCCTCAAACGCGAGTATGATGAGTCAATCAAGTTTGGTCAGATTGAGCTTGTTTTGATCGATGACAAAAAGGTGTGCTTTCTGGTGACACCGCACACTTCAGTGTATTTATCAGAGTATGGACTTTATGAAGTCAAACAAGCAGCTGAGGATATGCACTGCATTAATGCAGAACACTGCCTGGATTCCTACCCATTGCCTCTTTACAATTTGAATGGGAATAAAGTCATATCTCTCAAGCACAGTGTTGTTGATCAGTAGGAGTGTGATGAGGTGTTGGGGTTTACAATCAAGTTTTTGACGAGTGTGTAAATTGGGGGGGTGGTATTAATCAAACTAACATGGTGATTGTGCGGGGAAGTGTAATCCACAATCTATTGTTCACTAAACTTTTAAGCTAACCACTAAATTAATCTTTTGTCCCCCTCTAGAAGTCATGGATGAGTCATGGGTGAGTGGTCTTACGTCATCCCTTAGCACATTCTTCAACCAAGAAGCACAAGTAGCACAAGTAGTGGAGGTGCTCAAAAACATTGGCGTCTGTTCATCTGAGGACCTGAAGTACGTGGCGGCAGATGACCTTGCAGCAGTCCTGAGGCCAATAGAGGCCAGAAAAGTTATGGCCTGTATTAAAAGTAAGTAAAATAATACAGTGCCATTTGTGATCAAAAGATTAAGTGAAAATTATATATGTGATATTAACATGACACGATTATGTCTTTTTGTTATTTAGATTTAATGACTAGAATAGAGGATTCATCGTCCTCAATATCTACCAGCCACATGGAAGAATCCAGCACTGAAGATTCATCATGAGTGACATCCCCATAACTATTCACTCCACACCAAAATCCACCGCTTCAAGCAGTCCAGCTTTGACCATAGCATCACCTACTGGATCAGAGAGCAGTGTCAGAGAAGATAATAGCTGGCATTACAGCTTTGACATACCCTGGAGTAAGATGCCCTCCAGTACAAGGAAACTGTTCGATACTGGTAAGAGGCCTTCTGCAGCACAGAGAAGAGAGATTATTAGGATTGTCGCTGGAGAAATTTTGAATGTCTGCAAAAAACCTGGAAAGAAACACGTTTCTGAAATTTCAAGGAAGATGGTACTTTGCTACCCAAAATCCTTCCAAGATGAGATTGAGGGTCAGATTGTTGGCACTGGATATGACTCACTTGTAAAACAGTTTATATCTCGGCTAGATAATTGCAAACGACTTCAAGCTGCTACTGCCCAGAAAAGGCTTCCTGAAGGTTGCAGCCCTGACAACGGGAAGAGAGCATGCAAAGATGCATATGGATGTATTAACTGTGAGCCAGAGCTTCTTCCTGGTGAAACAAAACAATTGCAAAAGCAAAAACAAGAAGAGCTGATTAAGATGTACAAAAACAAAGACAAAGATGCAAAAAAAATAGAAAGACTAATGGTGGAGACATTTCCCTCACAGAGGAGAGACCTACTATCAGGACTGAAAGAGACAGAAGAGTTTCTTAAGGAATGGCCTTTCCTCTGCCAGGAAGCTGGGATGAGGCTTCATTTCAGAGAACTAACAGGCGTCCAGTTAGATGACAGCTTTGAAGAATCCAGAGCCACCAAGTTCAGAAGAATCCTGCAGTACTTTCAGTTTGGTAAGACTGAGTCATCCACCGCAACAAATACCATTCTGAGGCAAGCCCTGGCAGGAGGTGAAGAAACAAGTGCAGCTGTACTGATACTTGTTGCCCATTTCAAGGGAAGATGTTCATAAATGTTGATGACACTGCCATTGGAACTGATGTGGACACCACCAAACTACCATGGACACCCTGCATTGTGGTCTGCGGTAGGTGTGCCAAAAACAGTTTTCATCCATTCATTGTAATACTGTTAATACATTAAGCAAGCTATTTACTCACTATGAAACATATTGTTCTTGCTCTGGTCACAGGTAACAGCCCACTTACTGCCAAGATGTTCATGGTTGCAGTGGACCAGGTCATTGTGAACGAGCAGCTTCCCTGCTTCAACAAGGCGTTTGAAATGATGTTTTGCTCATATTATGTGCACAACATTGATTATCCTGTGGAACTTGCAGCTACTCTGGAATTTTTACAGAGGTACGCTTTCAGTATGCATTACACATTACTTTTAAGTAGTTTTGCTACCTAGGTAGGTTGCTCCTTTCCTCACTCACCTCTCTGCTTCTCTCCTTGCATCTCCCTTCTCCTCTCTTCACTCCTCTCTCTGTTCCTCTCCCTGCTCCTTTCCTTGCTCCTCTCTGTTCCTCTCTTCACTCTTCTCTTCACTCCTTTTCTTGCTCCTCTCTGTTCCTCTCTTCACTCTTCTCTTGACTCCTTTTCTTGCTCCTCTCTGTTCCTCTCTTCACTCCTCTCCCTGCTCCTTTCCTCGCTCACCTCTGCTCCTTTCCTTGCTCCTCTCTGTTCCTCTCTTCACTCCTCTCTCTGTTCCTCTCTTCACTCCTCTCTCTGTTCCTTTCTCCTCTCTCTGTTCCTCTCTTCACTCCTCTCTCTGTTCCTCTCTTCACTCCTCTCTGCTCCTCTCCCTTCTCTCTTCGCTCCTCTCTCTGCTCGTTTCTTCTCACCTCTCTGCTCCTCTCCTTTCATCTCTCCCTGTTCCTCTCTTCACTCCTCTCTCTCCTCCTTTCCTTGCTCACCTCCCTCTTAAAGAGTCTGGCCAAGATGCCAGGATTAGTTACCACTCTGAATGTCCTAGATTAAAAGGAAAATTATTTTTCCAACAGATGTATCTTCAAAATCAACCCAGATCAGGGAACCAAAGTCAAACGAAAAGAAAAGGGACACCAGTATGCTGTCAACCCAAGGGTGCTGAGCCTCATTTCAAATATTGCCAATTTTGAATGGACAGAGTAAACGGTAAGATGACTCTCACAAAACAAACACAATCATCAGTCAAGCAATAAATTAATACATTATTCAGTCCGAAACAATCTCCTGTGTCCTGTCAGGTCAGGTCAGGTCAGTTCAGTTCAGAGCTTTATTGTCCTTCCAGGAGAAATTTGATTTGCAGTGACAGTGCAACTAACACAACAACAATAAATAGACAAACAGTGACGTGGAACAATGTTGCAGAGTACAGTAAGAATATACGTATCAAAGAGTTTGGAAGGATTGTGCAAATTGATTGCTTTGATTGTTTGTGCCCTAGGTAGCATATATCTCCGTATAACATGGGTTTTTTACCCTGAAGATGCTTGTAAAGAAAGTTGAATAGAGTGGTGGTAGCACTCTCCACTCCTCTATTTGGCCGATAAGCAAATTGCATCAGACTTTGTTCATCAGAAATTCCTTGATCAGTCACTCAAAACTCTTCATAACAATGATTTTAAAATAGTGATTTAATCAGTCTAATTTCTTTCTTCTCTTTCCATACAGATATGTGAGGTCTGGAACCTACCCACCATGGATATTTCCATGAGAGCTTGGTGTTTACACTGAATTATGAGATTTTACCTGGTGATGAGGGAGGGTCTTTAGAAAATTGATATTAGGGGTCAGTGATACAGAGGAACTAGTTCAGTCTGTGGAGGATGGGGTGAAGAGTGTGAGTGGTGGTTCTTAAAGGGATAGTTCGGGATTTTGACATGAATCTGTATGGCATCCCCGTCACTAGTGTCGCACAGGTCACACCGACTTACCCCTGACAGTGTCCTGTGGGCCGAGTTCTGTCCAGGTTTGGTCAGCAACGAAAGTAGTCCGGCAGGTTTGCTGGGACACTTAAATAAAAAGTTTTTCTTCTCAAAACAGCATTGGTGTTCAAAAGAGTGAACAAAAGAGAAACCTGACAGAACTCGGACCACAGGACACTGTCGGGGGTAAGTCGGTGTGGATGTGCGACACTACTGACAGGGATGCAATACAGATTCATGTCAAATATCCCGAACTATCCCTTTAACTTGTGCAGATGATGGGGAAAAAACCAGTTCCTGAATGTGCTGGTTCTGAATGAAGAAATGATGATAACCTAGGTCTCTAGGGTGAGAGGTGTCTCATTAAATGTTTGGGCATTTGGATTACTTTTCTGGTATTTAATCCAGTCATAAATTCCCCAAAGTTATATTTTTGGATGTGGGTAAACAAAAATCCAAGATGACTGTGATGGTTACTGACTGTTATAGTGATGGATAATGGATTTAATTAAAAGTCTTTTGATGGATAGTGTTGTTGTTATGGATAGTGTTGGTGACTCGTGCTATATCTCGGTGTCTCGTGCTATGTTCACATTTTTGAATGTGTTGAACTTTGTTTTGTTTCATTGAAGAGTTGTGCTAGAATGGACCAGAAGTTTATGATGAATTTCTGAATGTTTTTACAGCCTTGTCTGGGTCATAGATTAATGTGAAAATCTATAGGGGGACATATATATATATATATATATATATATATATATATATATATATATATATATATATATATATATATAATCTGTCCCTGTCAGGCCATATATATTGTTTGTTTTTTTTTGCCTTTTCTGCACTCTCAAGTGTAAAAATAAGCATTGTTTGTTGTACCACTGTCATTTCTGTTATTCTGAATCTTGCCTTTTGTGAATACTTAACAGTTCAGGTCTACACTAAATCACATAAAGAAAAAAGTTTCTGCTGCACTGCTTTCTCCCCAAAGCTTTGATGTCTCTCTCTCCATCTCTGTCGGTCTGTCCCCTCGTTCTCTCTTCAATGTAAAACCTCATACAATTAATTAAAATTTAAGAGTAAGATTTACCTTAAAATGGCAGAATAACAATCTTAAATTGTCGATATGGAGATAAGCATTTATATAACAAGAAAAACATAAAATAACAGGCAATTATCATAATTTTACATACATTTGCATGTGTAATTTAAAAAAACAGTAAAACTACTGTACAATTATTACGGTAATTCTTCTGTAAAAAAATGGGAAATAACTGTAGTTTGTCATTATTGGAATAACACATAAAATAACAGGCAGGTTGTTAATTTACAGATGATGTCTGTAATTTTACTGTTTTTTACACTATTTCGAAAAAACGGTAAAACTATGGTAAGAATTTAGAGTGATTTACTCTAAAATTACGATTTTTTTTTACAGTGTAGGGTCACCCATGGCAACCAGGTCCTAGGTGAGGGACCAGACAAAGTACAGCTCATTCACCCCCCGATGAATAGTAAAACAAAGGAGTCAGGTCTCACTTGCCCGGACGTGGGTTACCGGGCCCCCCCCCCCTGGAGCCAGGCCTGGGGGAAGGGCTCGCCGGCGAGCGCCTGGTGGTCGGGCCTTTACCCATGGGGCCCGGCCGGGCACAGCCCGAAAGGGTGACATGGCCCCCCATTCCCATGGGCCCACCACCTGTGGGAGGAATCTCGGGGGGTGGGCGCGTAGGGAGTTGGGCAGCAGTCGGAGGCGTGGGGACCCTGGCGGTCTGACCCCCGGCTGCAGAAGCTGGCTCTGGGGACGTGGAACGTCACCTTTCTGGCGGGGAAGGAACCTGAGCTGGTGCGCGAGGTTGAGAGGTACCGGCTAGATATAGTCGGGCTCGCCTCGACGCACAGTTTAGGCTCCGGAACCAGTTTCATCGGGGGCAGTGCCTCTGGACTGGCAGACCGGGGTGGTGGTTCCCCTCTTCAAAAAGGGGGACCGGAGGGTGTGTTCCAACTATAGGGGGATCGCACTTCTCATCCTCCCTGGGAAGGTCTTTTCGGGGGTCCTGGAGATGAGGGTCGGCAAGATTTTCGAACCTCGGATTCAGGAGGAGCAGTGTGGTTTTCGTCCTGGTCGTGGAACTGTGGACCAGCTCTATACCCTTAGCACGGTCCTGGAGGGTGCATGAGAGTTTGCCCAACCAGTCTACATGTGCTTTGTGGACTTGGAGAAGGCATTCGACTGTGTCCCCCGGGAAACCCTGTGGGGGGTGCTCCGGGAGTATGGGGTCCCAGACCCGTTAATATGGGCTGTCCGGTCCCTGTACTCTCGGTGTCAGAGCTTGGTCCGCATCGCCGGCAGTAAGTCAGACTTGTTTCCTGTGAGAGTTGGACTTTGTCACCAATTCTGTTCATTACCTTTATGGACAGAATTTCTAGGCGTTGAGCTGCTATGGTTCGGTGGCCTCAGGATTGGGTCGCTGCTTTTTGCGAATGACCTGGTCCTGTTGGCTTCATCGGAGCGTGACCTTCAGCTCTCTCTGGAGCGGTTCGCAGCCGAATGTGAATCGGCTGGGATGAGAATCAGCACCTCTAAATCTGAGGCCATGGTTCTCAGCCGGAAAAGGGTAGAGTGCAGTCTCAAGGTCGGGGTTGAGATCCTGCCTCAAGTGGAGGAGTTCAAGTATCTCGGGGTCTTGTTCACGAGTGAGGGAAGGACGGAACGGGAGATTGACAGGCGGATCGGTGCAGCTTCTGCAGTGATGCGGACTCTGCGCCGGTCCGTCGTGGTGAAGAGGGAGCTGAGCCGAAAGGTGAAGCTCTCGATTTACCGGTCAATCTACGTTCCTACCCTCACCTATGGTCACAAGCTTTGGGTAGTGACCGAAAGAATGAGATCGCGGATACAAGCAGCCGAAATGAGTTTCCTTCGTGGAGTGGCTGGGCTCTCCCTTAGAGATAGGGTGAGAAGCTAGGGTGAGAAGCTCGGCTAAGCCGCGGCACCGTGCTGAAGCGTTTTTACTCCCTGAGATCAGATATTGACCAGTTTTTAAAAGAGAAGGACCGACCTCTTCATGAGCTGAATGACCCTCTATGGTTGGCAGACCTAGCATTTCTAGTTGATCTCACTGATCATTTAACCACCCTGAACAAGAGCCTACAAGGGAAAGAGCAGCCTGTACCACGACTTTATGCGCACATGAAAGCATTTTGTGTGACGCTCAGTCTCTTTAAGACACAACTGCGCAACTTCAACGTTGTGCACTTCTCCACACTGTCCGAGATCAAAGCTGCGTATCCACAGGCCAACTTTTCTGCCAAAAGAGAAATATGTGTCTGTTATTACATGTCTCGAAACCGAATTCAGACAGCGCTTCCAGGATTTTTCTGCCATTGAAAAAGAAATAAAGCTATTCACGACTCCTTTCTTGGTGGATGCCAAAGAAGTGGATGAGAATCTGCAATTAGAACTCATCAAAATCCAGTGCAATGGTTCTCTGAAGAATCTACATCAGCAGCTTTCCCTCCCCGAGTTCTACAGGAGCATGGAAAAGGAAAAGTTTCCTCTGATGAGACACCACACAAAAAGGATGATCAGTCTATTTGGCTCAACATACATATGTGAGCAAACATTTTCTCTGGTGACACTGAATAAAAGCAGAATGAGAACCAAAATGACCGACAGCCATCTCCATGATGTCCTTTGCGTCTCAACCACTAAGTTTACTCCAGACCTGCCAGCCATCCTTCGGTCCAAAGTGCAGCATCACTGCTCCCACTGAGTGCAATCCTGTTCACAATTTAGGTGAGTAAAAGATATATTATATTATACACAGTACCCGTGTGTTAATAAGCATTTATGTGCAGGTACAAATGCGACAAATATCAATGATGCACATCAATTCTGTCACTAGCCTGTTTTTGCTCACCACTTAACCACTTACATCATCACCGCAGCTGGATGGCCCGATTTACATACCAGCTGATACGCACCAGAATAATTTAGTAAAATTATAGTCCAGTTCAGTCTGTTTATGTTGATAAGCGTTCAAACTAACGTTAATAGGTGTGTGTTAATAGGTGTGTATATGTAAAATACATACATACACTTCTGTTATTAATCAGTCCGGTGTGATGCTAAGCCTAAAAACTTAACAAGCTAATAAAATAAATATTATTAAATATATATTTATAATAATAAATAAAATAACAAGCTTGAAATTTACCCGTCCCATTTTCCCCTTTATTGTTTTTGTATTGTTTTTTTTATTGTTTTGTTACTGTAAATCTTATGTCTAAGAAGAAAGGCTGCTGTTCTGAGAATGAGCTACCAAAGCTTTTTATGAATAAATCAATAAAGATCCATTTATGGAAAGCTGTGATGAATGCAGTGTTGTCTTTAATTATATTCAACAATATAACAATTGATTTTTCTAACTTTAATACACTAAAGTTAAGGCTATATACCTAATTTCTTGTAAGTGGCCCACCCCCTCGTATATGTTTATGTATGTGGCCCTCATTGAAAAAAGTTTGGACACCCCTGGTCAAAAGTCAAGGTCACAAGCAACTTGGGGTCAAGTCTTTGAAAGGAAGTCTCATGTAAAGTCGCTACAATCGAAATGAGTTCAAGTTACATCACAGGTTTTGTCAAGTATTTAAAAAATATATATGCAAGTGACACGAGCTCTAAAATAAGCACACACACACACACGCCATGCAGACATATCAAATATTTGTTCATAATGAATCTGACACTTCAGGTGGCTGCTCTGAAATCCCCAACTGGAGCGATTATATTGCCACTATAGCATGTTACCTTGACTACAGTACAATAGCTGCAGGCCTGTATTTCACCATATTACACTATATTGCAACAGAATCAAGCCTAACCGTGAAAAGAATAAATGCTCCGCCGTGACGTGACTTTGGTGGACTGAAAGCACAATAGCTCAGCTGTGTGTGTGTGTGTGTGTGTGTGTGTGCTGGGAGTGTGTGATTCACTGTCCTTCACTGAACTGGAACTGTATTCACATGAGGAGCTTTTTCCAGATACATAAATGCATGCCATCACCACTTATCTATTAAAAATACAATATATTTATCTGCCACAAAATGACACAAACACCTCCCTTTTCTGCCTGTGACTTCATAAATACGGGGACATGGATGTTTCGTGTGTGTGTGCGTGAATCAGTGCCGTAGCCTCACGGTTGATGTATAACCACTCAGGCGTTCTAATCATGGCTAATGTGGCACCATTAACATTTGCATGCCAACCTGTCTTCTTCTGGGGAGCATACTTGAGTTATTGAACCCATCCTGTGTGTTTCATCTCAAAGCGCTGCAGACCACAAAGACGTATGGGCAGGCGAAGGATGTTCTCTGTAGCTTTCAGCACGAGCGTTTGAAAGTTAAACATGTCGACCACTGTCTAATTTGCTCTGAAGATCATGTGTTTAGTAGTTTTAGTTCGTACGATTACCTCCATATGTTCTTCAAAGCACAACGCCGCTGTTATACACCTTCTGTGAGAGCAGTAAACCTTTTGCATGCACGTGACACGACACTTTGCTGAGGCAGATGAAGTGATATCTCTTTGAGATGATTGTGATCAGCTTTTTTTGAGAGTTTCGCTTAATGTGTTAGATTTAGGGAGCTCCCATATATCCGCAGAACATGGCAGAAATGAAATAAAATATGCAGCACTGTGTTTCCATTAGTGCGTAAGTCGGCTGAAAGTAAGAAACATTATGGGTTTTGTCATCTTAGAATGAGCTTTTTCTATCTACACACTCTGCAAGTCCTCGTCCAAAGAGCCCGCCGCTTTGAACCTCAATGTAGGGTAGAGCTGATAAATTAAACATGCGCTCTGGAGAGGGCCTGTTGTCCTTTTAGGAACAGTAGGGTAAGTGGGTTACAATCCACAACTACACACTGGTCCTTTAAATTTGCGCAGATGATGGGATACGGACTCTGCTGCATCAAGTGTGACACGGGGGAAACTAGAAGAAGCGGACTTGAGTGCAGAGTTAGGGATGAAGCAGTTGATCTTTATTCGGTGTCTCTGGACACACCGGGGGAAACAAAAGCGCCTCACGACGAGGGGATGGTCAAAACTCAAACTAAACTCTGACTACCAAAAAATCTAGACTACGAAATATACTACAAAAAGGCAGAGCCAACAAAAAAAAATCACTCTTTCGAGGAATTACAGAACACAAAAACCTAGACTTCAAACTAGACTGGAAGCTTGACTTTGACAAGAGCTGGTGATCAGTACTCGGGACATGACACACTGGCACAGGACAAAGGGAGACGCAGACTATATGAACACATGGAGGTAATGGGGAACAGGTGGACACAATCAGGAATCAGGGAAGACAATCAGACTGGTGACACATGAGGAAAGGGCAAGTGACCTGAAACGAGAGGAGAGATAATTTCCAAATAAAACAGGAAGTCACAAAACAAACATGGAGACAGGACAAAAACTCAAACTTGACATACCAGTGTTCATACGTGAGGACATTGCCTCATTATGCTGTGTGTTATACTTAGTGTTTACAGTGTATACTTTGTGCACCACACAAAATCTGAACCAGAGCTAGCTGCATAGCTAAATGAACCAACTGACAAAAACTTAAGTCAGAGTAAAAGAAGATGGAGTATGGAGTGTAGTTCATATTTGAGGAGAAAAGGAGCCATTGACTGGGTGACGGGGTCATTTCACTTTCTCTCATGTATCAGGCGACATGAGGGGGGGGTGCCCACTTCCTCCCTCTCAACACTCAACCTGTTCCAAAAATGTCAAAATTTGAATCTAATTAAAAGTTGACATTTCGACACAAAAGCAAACACAAGGCATCTCTTTACAGAGGATGCAAAATACACCTGATTCATAGTCTGATAACCACACAAAGCACCTGAGATTTTACACGCATTCAGCAGTAGTGTGATCAGAAAATCACTTTTTATTTCTTGTATTAACCGCCTTTATGGAGGCTGATGCTCGCTCACCATCAAGGACCGTGTCTCTCTGTCTGTCTCTCTCCAACTATTGGACACAAACCAAATTCTACTGAGTCAAACACAGATTTAGAAGCTACAGGAAACAAACAAAGTCAGAACACACGCAGGAGTATCAGAGTTTAGTCCATGAATCCACCTGGATACAATAAATAAATACCAATGATAAATACCAATGACCATCAGTAAAACTTCTTTTACTGATGGCATGGTCATTGGTATTTAATGTAAGTCAGTAAGTTTTGTCCTCTTTTCTGGTAAACTCTAGTGAGGCGATGCAGAGGAAGGCCATTGTATCAGACCACCCACCCACCCACACACACACAGTACTTTCAAAAATGCAAAACGTACATTTTTACACAACTTCATTGAACCCACACCAGGGAAATTCATTTATTACAGCAGCTTATGATACAAAATTTGCATCAGAAAAATACTAAAATAAATAAATAGGGGCATCCTCGTGGCTCAGCTGGTATAGTGAGGCTCCCCGTGTACGAAAGGCTCCATCCTGCAGTGACCTGGTTCTGACTCCGACCCTCTGGTCCATGGATGTTTCCTTTGCTGTGTGTCGTTCTCCCTCTCTCTCCTGGCTTCCTGTCTGTCTTCAGCCGTCTGCTCTCGCAAGTTCAAAGCCATCCAGAGTTACCAGCAGTCCAAAATGCGTTCAGTCATCCACATCTCTGTGATGCTACAGTCTTCATACTTCCTCTGTAGCCTTGTTAGCACCGTTAGCTCATCCATCTTATTGGGGAGAAAAAATCAAAAGAAAACATAAGGTCGTAATAAAGTTACAGTACTTTAATTTGAGTGTGATATTTTAGTAAATACTTCTTGGCCACACGAATAGCAGATCCAACAAATCTATTTAAATGTCTCTCAGACTCTCTGGACTGACAGCACAAAAGGAAATAGGCCCATTTAGCTTCCTTTTGCTGAGGTCCTTTCACTGGTTGAGAAGTTACAAGGTAAGTAACGTCTGCCGAATAACTGCAGCTTTTTTTATTCTTTAGTCCTTATACACAAAGCAAATTAGGCAATACTTTTTTTTCAATATGTAGCATACTGCAGAAAGTAATGGAGACAGAAAAGTATAATGGAGCGATAGTGTGACTCTTGGTCAAATTAGTTTTGAACCAGACGCTGGTACAACCTCATCTACTGGCGTCCATGTTTGATTGGCTCTTCAGCTGACTGTCCATGACTGGGATGCACTTGAAAACTGATGTTTTATATCATATATGATGAACAAAGTCAATCAATCTTGGGTCTAAAACACAAGAATTTTGTAGGCTTTTTATATGTGTAGTATAGGGCTTAACCATATAGGTCATGCAGATTGTGACCTCAGACAAATCGGATTGGAGGAAGTGGCTTAAAACACTTCTAATATGTTCGCTTCCGTTAGCTGTTGACTATGCCTTTTGTCACAAATTAATTTGGCCCGAAAGCACAGGAGTTTAAATCTTCTGCTCATTAAGTAAAAACATTTCCTCAGTGGATCACCCTCTGACCCCACACCTACTTTACAGAAATACAAAATACTCCATTACAGGTCAAAACATTCTTTCATCCTCCCACAATAAGTGCCCTTTAAAGACTTTCTTTTTCTCAAACTGCTGGGAAAAGATAAAGAGAAACTGCTGGCCTAAGATAGTGATCAGAAAAGATCCAGCAGCTGCATTATGAATTAACTAACAGCTCAGAGAAAGATGTAGAACTCCACTGACTCTCTACCCATGGAAGGCAAAACTATACCCTAAAGATTAATGTACACAGGGAAGTACAGAGGAAGCCACTTTGCCAGAGTGCTATTTTTTTTTGTCTGAAAGAGAGTTGAAATAAGAAATAATGGCATCTTAAAGTATATTTATAGGTTAAATTCCTCGCTATACACCTGTTTGAGGCTGCCCTAATTCTCCCTGCAGGATATCATACCATTCTCTGCTATCACATTTAACTACTTTCAAACACATCCCTAGTGTTTAATATTGAGGATCACACACATTCATCTTGTATAGCTTATGTACAGTACACTTGCATTTGAAAAAAAAAGGAGTGTTGGCATGCGCCCACCTTTATTTCTCTGTTATTTTTTTTTTCAGATAGTAACACTGTACAAAGCGTTGTTGGTTAAAAAGTAGGCCAATCTGTTCTTTCCCGTTTTAGAACAAAGTGGGTGGTAAAAGAGAGTTGAGGGAATTATTAAATGTGGGAATGTGTTGTCTGTCAGATATGCCTAGCTGCATGTCCAGTCAAAAAGCTGATGATACTAAATGTGTGACTTGACTTGAACAAAAAAAACAAAACCTTGAATTAATAAACCTCAATTAAAATTATGCAACAGCATAATACAGCTGGGACGGTTGGGTCTTAGTGGTTGTACCACAGGAATTTTTGGACCACTGGGAAGAGTTGTTCAGGCCTTGTTGGCAGGTGAGCACCGATGGGGAGTGGATCAGGTGTCATGCTAGAACTGGAGCTGGGCAAACTGAAAATGAAACCAGGCTCAGCAGGCACTATGAACGTAATGGCATAGGTGGAAAGACCAAAGGTGGTCTTAACAGAAGAAGGTATGTAGATAAAAATTAGAGTGACTGAACAAGAAGCTGCTGGACAAGAGATCTGGGATTGACTGACGGAAAGACAGATGCCAAGCTGGACTTGTCGTTGGACCAGTAAGTAATATTAGTTGGCTGCTATGTCTTATGTTATTAATATCTTGAATTAATAACCCTAAATGAAAACTTTGGTAAAGCTTAGTGGTACATTTAGACAATGCATGATCTGACAACATTCACAGCTGCCAGCACAAACTAAACAAGGAGTGCTGAAAAGACAACTGGAAGACACAAATATTAGAACTTAACAATGAGTCTGCTTGAATGTCAGCAGAACTAAGGAGATGATAGTGGACTCTGTGGGAAGAAGCAGAGGAGCTAATATCAAGGGCTCTTCTGTGGGTGAGAGTGGACGGCCTCAAATACAAAATGTTGTTGTGCTTGCTGAGGAAAATTTCCAGTTGAAACATTTGATGAAATACTGAAAAACAGCTGAAAAACAAATACTGACAGAAGTCAATAAGTGAGGTAAAATGGAGGCGCTGACAGAAAATCAGTTTCAGTGTAAGCAGTTTTAGGTGCAAAGACCTGAGTAGTTAAACTGTCAGTTGAGGTTAAAGTTAAATGCTAAAACCTGCTAGCATGCTCCAACACTTTTCTCCAGTCTACATAAATAACTTCAGTTCCTATTTCTGCAATAACTGGTTGATTAATGATTAATTCCATAATATGATATTAAAAACTGTGCACAGCAGCACGTATTTTAACGCTGACATATGTTGGGCTGTGTAAAATACTGAAGCAAATCGCAGATTTGTCACCATATTGTTCAAACAAAACACAATACACTCGTCTCGTGCATTTGTGTGTTCGCAATTAATTTTCCCTCAAACTAAAACTAGGCATAATCTATTCCGGGAAGTGTTCACTACAAAATGTGGTGGAGAGAGAGGAGGTAAAGAGTTATATACCCAGCTGGTGGCATGAATTGAACATGTGGTGAGGTGGCAGTTGTTAAAATTAGAAACTTACAGTTTTTTTCAGGTCTGATAATGAAAGCCACTTATTTTCCCGCGTACAGTATTTTGACACACTCCGTGCTTTTATGTGTGTGAGATTTCGCGAACCATCTGTTGCCTAAAAGCGGCGTGTCCTCACTCCGTGAGTGTGTCTTGTTGTCTTTAGGACTCTTGGCCTGCTTGGACTGCACTGACTGGCTGCCTGGAACGAAGCAGCGTGTCAGAGCTGTATGGATTACAGAAGGCACTTTGCCAACTCCGCCATCAGGACCATCAGACTCGCTTTCTGGGTTCATTTCCTCCAACTGTGCCTCCACTGTCACATCCAGCAATACAAGTTGGCACAGTGTATCCAAAAGGTATACCGCATCTGCAACGACACACTGAAAGTGTTTCCTCTTGTTGCTATATAAGCGATCGGCAGCAGCTCCTTTTGAAGTAGAAAATGGAAAGTGTTCGTCCTTCTGCCTGTGCAGGCTTCTCACAATAACAGAGTGGGGAAGCTTTGCGCTTTCAAGTCTACAAACTATTGTGTGTAACTTGGACTTAACTGTAGTTGTAGTTTCCTAATAAAATCCAGTCAGCTACTTGGGGGTCTGTTCAGAAAGTGCTAGGACAGTAAAGAAGACAGTTAATTATACCTATTCCTGGTAGCAATTATGAGAAGCAGTGTCCCATTAATGTGATTAAAATTATTAAATTTTTTTGTGTTTGAAGACTTGAGTGTCTACCCTTCAGATGTTTCTGGCTGTCAGTGAGCTGTAACTTTCAAGAAACTCCACTGTCCTTACTATGCTGCACTCATTACAGGACTGTTAAGTGATAGCAAAAACTGGTAAAAGGTTTTCTTTAGTTGCTGTAAATCCAGACAATGGTTCATACATGATAGTAATGCATAATCGTACAGGTACAATCATGGTTAAATGTATTTCTGTAAGCTGAATCTAGGGCTTGTACTGTGCAGCATTAAATCTGGACGTTATCACCCTGGTATAACATTTCCTTACATCATCGTAATAGTGTTACAAAACGAGTTCAGTCTTATTGTGAAAAATGTTTAGGAACATTACTGAGACTGGACCGATGCTTAGTTTGGATGCAACATCATGTCTTGCTCTTGCATGCTCTTTTTTTTTTTTATCAGCACAAGCACCTGCTCGGACGTTAACTAATTCAAACAGATGAAAATCCTCTGACTCTATTTAGGACTCCTGCAGCAGATCTTTGATCTATGGACTCTAATGGAAGAAGTGAACATGAGAAAAAAAAAAAAAATCTTCCGTTCCTTTTATATTTACTCAACCGATGTCAGCATATAAATATGTTTTACCATTATTATAAGCATGTTTTCCGTAGGTCAGTAGTATTCAATATACTGTATGTTGTTGCTTTGGTAAACCACTTCAGCTACACATTGCATTTCAAGTTCCTCGTCCTCCTCTTGTTAAAAGGGAATCCTCTTTATCTCGTCCCTAAGCTAAACTCTAGCTAAATTGTCTTGCTTGACCTCGGCTTTATAGGATTTCTGAGTAGGCTTATTGAAATCCTCAGAACTCAAACAGCTGCCCGCGCCACTGGGCACACTGCTGCACTGCAGCTTTAGGTGAGTTTTGTACAATTGCTTTTGTAGTCCGTTGTACACACATGTAGTGTGTCCCTGGGTTTAATGTACTTCTGTCTGTCTGCTCTACGGCTAATGGCCTCAAATTGTCAGAGGAAGCAATTACTGTCAGAGCTAAAGAGAGAGATAGGGAGATGAAAAAAAGTGGAAAATGGGAATATAAAATGGTGTAATCACACCCTAAATGGTCTAATAGAGGGGTGGAAGTCAGGAAGTAATTCTCCATGCTACAACCTAAACTTAATTCTAACAGGAAGTTTAACCTTTGAACAGAAGTAGTACTAAGGGCTCGCTAAAATGTCCTCGCATTGAGAATATGTTCTCACTATGATGGTTTAATACTCAAAATGAAACCCAGAAATGTCCTTTACTAAGATGGTAAATAAAGACAGCAACAGCAGTGTAACAGCAAATAGGGATCAACAGAAGCTGGACTGGACAGAGGTGCAATGTGAACAATTGAAATCAAGCAATAATGAAGAGGGAGAGAAAAAAAAACATGAAAAGAAAAGAGAGATGAAAAGACACACTCGTTTGGTAAATGTTATTGGGAGTAGGAGAAGAGGACAACAGTAGAGCAGTCAATAGAAAAGGTGGCTTGAGGACAAGGTAAAGGAGGTAAAACCAATACTCTCCATCTGCCTCAGCTCTGCTCACCTTCAGTGTTTCTATCTGAAGAAACTGCTGGTTATGTTAGTAATCCAGACTTTGAAAGTCAGTGTGCCATTGCACTCTGAAGCAGTCTGGAGAGATTAGAGGGAGATTTTATAGAAGTATACATCCATCATGTCTACCACTGTAGGGAGCATAAATACTTTTGTCTGAGTTGTTTCGGTGCCTCTTTAAACTGTCTTTCTTCTTGATGTCTCGAGAATGAGGGAGCTACAACCAAGGCTAACTATTGTACTACTAACTGCACTGTACATTCAAACCAAATCGTAATGTTTTAAGAACGCCATTTTAGGAACATGGACTTTTTTGTATGCTTCCATTGTAAGTGTGTAAGTGAGGAAGGAAGTTATGATAAGGTAAAGGCTCAACCCGACATGTATGAAAACTTAAGAATAATGAATTTTATATGCTGATACCAATTCTAAAATAAACATGCATGAAAAAAAAAAAAGAGACACAGCTGGACAACGATGAGTTTTGTGCAGCAATACTGATGTGATGCGGTCACATGGTTCCTCCTGAAGTTGTAATCAAGGACCAGAACTATCTCCTTGATAAAATTATGTTTTACTTTACAACTGATTCTGACAACTGACTCAGATGGAAGAAGACTGCTGAACAATCTCATAAGTGCTGATGTAATGTGGATGTAATGCACATCTCAAACTCAAACAGCCGGGGCAGAGATACTCAACATGTTTTGCCCGGGGGGCAGTTTAACAAACTGACAGTTGGCCAGGAGGCATTTATTAAAGGAAAATATATTTATCACATAATATATTCATAAACGGTGTGATTGTTGATGTGGCAGAATAAGTTCACAAATCTCTTTCCTGGCAGTGTTATTAGATGGGAACGCTGCGCTAAAGCTAGCATGTTTGACTTTGTTGGTGGCTGATATTATGTACCCTGCATACCAGTCAAGTAAAGACAAATTCATCGGTCTGTCTTTTAAACTTTGGAAGTTTGCTGTCTTCACTCGTCACCCAATTTCGCCAAAAAGGCCAATGCAGTCGCAGCAACCCCATGCAGGTTTGTGAACTTTGTGCAGTCATCGCTTTGCTTCGATTAATGAACATTGTCCTATTGATATAAAGAAACAAAGAATCCTAGTTTGAACCAGTTCATTTTCGTTGTTTGTTTGCGCTGCCTGGCACCTTACGTGGGGCCAAATTTGGTCCATGGGCCTAGAGAAAGTTACTCTTGACTCAAGATCTGTAAAGTTTCTCTTTTCTTAATATTTCTATAGAAATTGATGAATGGCATGGCTGTAGGGTGAAGTTAATGCTGGAACGCTGGATAGAAATTCATGCTCACTTTTAGGTCAGTTTATTTCAAAAGGATTTATTCATGTCAAAAAAAAAATGTTGCTGTTTCTTTGCTTACAACACAACAACACGTTTTCTGGCAATTTTTTAAAAAAACACCTCAGTCACGGTTGGATGGCAGACACAGACTAAGCCGCTTGCATCACTACTTATTGCTACAGTGAACTTGTGTTCATTTATATATTTATATTTATAAATGAACCCAGTTAAACACTGGCCACATTCTGATGAAATCAATGAGACGCTAAAGCAGTGTGCATTGCTGCAGTGTAGCGTTGCACACTGCTTTAGCAGTCAAGTCAATTATTGACCCAAGTTAATACAGTAAATATAATTCATTATTCCGCAGTAGCCTGTAAGTGCATGTTGTTGCATAATGCAGATGAGAAAAAAAAAAGAGGGCCGCATACTAAACAGCTTCTCTGTCTTCATACGGCTGTGATTAACAAACACGGTGAGCGTACGCATGCTTTAGTATCCCCGCTACTGCCAGCAGTTACTGTAGGTTTGGAATATGACTTCACTTAGACTATTGTAAATAGAACGTGGCACTCATATTTGCCACTTAATGAATAGACTACTTCTATGGTTACTCTCCATATCAAAGAGAATAGCGGCGCGCGTGCGAACGTAGCTGAGGATATGAAAGGGAGCTCTATTCCTCCTTTCGCTTCTTTCTCTTCCCTTCCCTCCCTCCCTCCATCTTTTTCTTTTCTCTTAATGAGAAGCATCTATCACAATGAAGCCCGTGCCTTCTTCTACACACACACACACACACACACACACACACACACATATACACTTACAACTTAAATAGCTCTCTGGTGGTACAGCACAGTTTGAACAGAAAGTATGTGTAACCCTACCATTTCCTCGGTGTAATGTCTGCTACAGCGTGTTTCCCATCTGTCAGCGGTACATTGTGTGTTACGGGGAACGAGCTACAGCGCGGCTTCATTAAGGGTGGAGTTTGGGTCTATCTGTCAGTCTCAGACATACACAATACACAGTACACACACGCATTTGCAGTATACGCCAACACGCACGCGGCTCAACAGAGGCCACTGATAACAACAGTGAGTGTTTGATTGGGTATATTGTGATAAATGAGATAACGTTGTCCATAGTTTGATAGGTAGGCAGTATTACCCATCATAGTAAGAACTCTGTGGGAACAGCACTTTTAAAGCTAACTAAACCCTAACCATTTCGTCTTGGGCTGTTGTGTGTAAAGTTGGAGTTTGCTTCAAAAGAAAATATTACACATATTATGTGTTTAACCCTCGAGCCCTTTCCAGTGCTTTTGCAGTTGGCTCAGACGCCAGAGGTTCAATTCAACATAAAAAATAAATAAACGGTTTAATGTGGTTCAAGGAAGAACTTCCATCAATCAGCCCCCATTGATCTATGAACATTCATGTTGTTCATAGCTGGTTTACACTGCATGAACAGCTTGTCCTTCAGTTCTTCAGTCCTTCAGGCAGAAGGATACGTAACCAAGCCTCTATATTACAGTATGTAGAAGCACCATGACCGTGACGAGGATAAGTGGTTACAGATAATGGATGGGTGGATGTATGTATTATATGATATGATATTATATTAACTCAATAAAGTCTATCTTATCTTAGCCCGGCACCATCCACGCAGCAATGTGATTTCCTGCAAGAGCTGATTCTTGATTTGACGAGTCGTCGTTGTCATGCTTCGCAATGTCATGACTGGCTCATCCGTTTCTCCACCGTCGATGTGACAGGTTAAGAGCGTCCTCTGAGCATGTCTGCAATTGCGCTGCTGCACACAACTGCACTTGCATGTGCACAAGTGAAACGGGCCCCAACCAGTTCATTACCGAGCAGATATGATACATCCTCCCAAAATGTCTAACTATTCCTCCATGCTAAATACATGTAAATGCACGTTTTAATAATGGATTGCAGGATGGGGCAGAGTATGTGTGCGTTTTCATCCAGCCACGTGTGTGCATGTCTGTGTTTACATGTGCGTGTGTGTGTGTGTGACAGTAATTATAATCTAAAACCTATTTAGAAATGAGCCCTCAGGGAGTAATGTGCTCTGAAAAATGGTCGAGGACAGAAACACACACACACACACACACACACTCGCACAAGATGTAACAGCGTAGAGAGAGAATAATGCAAACAGAGACAGCACTATTTTCAGTATTACACAAGACTCGTTTGCACATTAGGAAGCTGTAATGTGTAATTAAACCAAACAACCGTGCTCAGCCTGGCTGCTTTTTCTTCGCTTTTTGTACTCAATTTTGGAGGAAACAAATCTACACAAAGCACCCGCAACACACACTTCATCACTATTCAGCTTTATTGTGTGAAGGTTTGCGGTTATAAATGATAATGTTGTGACGGGGATATCATGACGGAGGAGGAAAATAGTAATTACTGTCAATTATGCGACATTATTCTGGCAAGGCGGTCGTCAGCGCACTTGGGTTGGCGGTGTCACATTCATGTTTTGACCTCTAGGCAGACACTAGGGCTAGGGCAGCTTGTAACTGAGAGTTTGCTGGATCAAGTCGAGGCAGTGGAAAGGGGAAAAAGTGAACGAAGACACTTTCCTTTGAAGTAAATCCGTCATCATGGCATATGCTGATGTTTGCTCTACTCTCTCCTCAGGTTTAGTTGCACGTGATCTTTTCACATTCATGCCACACACTTAGCACACATGTACAGCAAAAACAATATAGCGGTTTGATGGCCTCCAGCAGGTTAAAAATACATGAACGCTAAGTCGCAGCTTTGAGCTGTCATGTTTTTGTGGAGGTTATTCCCACACAATGTAGCTTTAGTTCTCTCGTATAGGAAAGCTTTAACGTTTCTCCCGTCAAACAACACAAGCTTTTCTTTAGAGCATTCCCAGCTTAAAGGGAACAGAAAACAAACGGTAACACCCATGCTGTTTTTTTGTTTCTTTGGTGATTTTTCTCAGGCGCCAAAACTTTGAGGGTTTGACGGCTGGGTGAGCATTCAGAAATAAAGAGAATTGTTTTCTGTGGACCTTGACTATTGCATTTTGGAACCCCCGACTCTTTTGCAAAATCCATTTATGTGTTTCATTTTCAGCGTTGTCGTCGCGGTTCCTTGGGAAACCTGACTAGACCGGCCTGATTTTATCAAAACGTACCACCACGCGGCTAATAACTGGGCTCATGCATATGTAACGACAAGTTGACATAAAAAAGAGATGTGTTAATCGATGCATTAATTACCCGATATAATGACCTGATTAGCATAACCAATTAAGTTTCATATATCATGGCGATTATGGCAGGACATTAAGCAGCTCGAGTGCCTGTTAATTCATAGTCTTACATTTCTACACATTAATGTTCATGTTTTATCAACACAGCAATATCCAGGTCAGTTATGCAGGGATTGCAATGATTAACCCTAATTAATCCTGTGTGTATTTTTTATTCTTTTCCCACCCGCTAATATTAAGTATTTTATATGTAACACTGAAATCTGAAACAGCTCAAATATTCGCTTAACTCTGTACAGTAATTACCTATCAGTAATATGTCTGCTACTTTTAGGATTTATGGAAAAGGACAGTGCACCATTCGGATCCATATTTGAAACACAATCCCACTTTGCCTTCAAATGGGTCAGACGACACGTCATACAAACTAACATAGTATTGGCTCTTAATCATGTTCCTATATAGAACTCAGCATAAGCAGCGGAGCTACACCTCAATCATCTGCACTGTGAAACTGTTTGCCTTTTAAGTAAATGCGATTAGCAAATGAGTCTGGACAGCTCCGTCTTTGGTCTGCGCTAACAAAAACAAATATCTGACTCTTTAGCTGCTAAACGTCCACTTCACTTCACTTGGCTCCATTTTGGTGCCGGCCGTGCACACTTTGCTGAAGCTCTCTTGCTGCCCGCGGTGGCAGAAAACAATGCTATGAAATGGATGAGACAGAAGCCAGAAAAAAAACAACACTGAAAACTGGCGCTTTAAAGCTTTGCAGAGCTCAGTGGAACCGTAGAGTCGGGTAATAATCTCTGCGGGTTCGTCATTACGAGC